>CM021732.1:89479413-89723045 GCA_011075105.1 Heteronetta atricapilla
TTCTTTCTTTCTTTCTTTCTTTCTTTCTTTCTTTCTTTCTTTCTTTCCTTCTTTCCTTCTTTCCTTCTTTCTTTCCTTCTTTCTTTCTCTCTTTCTTTCTTTCTTTCTCTCCCTCTTTCTCTTTCCTTCTTTCTTTCTCTTTTTCTTTCTTTCTTTCTCTTTTTCTTTCTTTCTTTCTCTTTCTTTCTCTCTTTCTTTCTCTTTCTCTTTCTCTTTCTCTTTCTCTTTCTCTTTCTCTTTCTTTCTCTTTCTCTCTCTCTCTCTCTTTCTCTCTCTCTCTTTCTCTTCCCTCCTTCCTTCTTTCCTTTTTATTCCTTTTTCTTTCATTTTTTCTTTCCTTTTTCCATTTTAAAGCAAATCCGTTATTTAAATGTTGCTGTGATTGAAAATCGGAATTACACCATACCATACAGAAATCTTTGGACAGTATAAGTTGGCACATATGTGTGTTGTAATTTATACCATAGCATCATTCTGAGCTGAAAAAAAAAAAAAAAATAGATTATTCTCCTAGAAAGTCTTCACTTCAACAGAGGACTTGTGGTAATGAACATCATTGTGGCAGACAGAAATAACCTTTAAAACTTCGCCAAGAAGACACTGAACATCAGAGAAGTAAAACTGATCTCCTGCCTTCCATCCCAAACATCACTGCTCCAAGACCAGGTTCCTTTTCTACGTACTGATAACTACCCGATATTTCTTGTCCCTCTCTGTGCACACTGTGTGCCGTCTTTGTGAGCACCCTCTCTCGCTCTGCACTCCAGAGCTATGGTCAAAGCTCTGGGTTAACAGGAATGGAAATCTGAAGGGGCAGTGATGCTGTGAAATACAGTAAAATCGAAGAAACCTGGGCTTGTATTGTGTGAGCAGCCGCAGACACTGGAATTCGAGTATGCAGTGTGGCTGAGGCTAAACTTGGTATCATAAAAAACCATGGGTCTAAATAAAAACTGCCTTAAACTCCCAGGAGTCTTGCTTCTTCTAAGTGATGACAGTTGTTAGAGATTAGCTCTGCTACAGGAGCAACCACACCAAATATAGTGTGCTGGAGTAAATGCAAGAGGCGGTGCTGGAAAACTCTCTGAATGCAACCCTACTTCTGCAAGAGGCAGGGGATGCCGTGTCTGTGGGTATTTGTCCCTTTAGCTCTGTGAGTCCCTACTTTTAACACCCTGATTTACAGCACACTGGCTGCTCTCCATTATTAGCACAGCCTTCTGAAGCTCCAGGTCTGTATTCAGGCCATGCTTTTATTTGCATCATCCAGTCAGCAAAATTCTATCCCAGATGAGTCCCAACTTCTCCAAAGAGAGGTCACAGGGACACATCACATTTTCTGCTGGTCCATTGTTCATCATTTGTATAGCAAATTTTGCTTTTGTTGAATATTCATAGAATCACAGAAACATTAAGTTTGGAAAAGACTCCAAGGTCTGGACCAACCATACCCCACTATCAATGTCACCCACTAAACCACGTCCCTAAGCACCACGTCCAACCTTTCTTTGAACACCCCCAGGGACGGTGACTCCACCACTTCGCTGGGCAACCCATCCCAGTGCCTAATAAAAGGCAGGCAGCAAGATGCAACTAGGAGATGACAAAGCCAGACACAATAATACAGACCTTTTCCCACTTTATCACCATGGTGTGTTTTCTGGCAACATCTCTGTCGTCTTGCTCCTCCGGTTCTGCTCAGGAAGGCTTGTGGGTAGCTCATGGTACGTCATGGTTTTGGCTGAAGCTGTAGCAGCTTTCACCCGCCCTGAGCGGGTTACCCATTCTGCAGCTGGTGGAGTCTGGTGTGGGTTATCTTGGAAAAACCACAGCCATGCTGCTAAATGCTGCTGCTGGGGTATGAGAGGAATAAGCTAAGTGTTTTTGTGCCACTACAAAGCAAGTGGCTCCACCTGCAAATAGTTGGTCTCATTTGCTAGGGGACAAGGATGGAAAAAGTGGCCCCAGCACTGGTGAACAATGCCTTTCTCTAATGACCCTTGCTGCAACATACTGATGTGGGTGCCAGTGGGAATTCTGCCTGAGTAAGAGCTGGATTTTGGACGGCTACAGAAATGGAGATGGCCCAGGGGAGCTTGCATGCCTCTGAGAGACCTCAGCACAGCCCGTGCCTGCTATAAAAGCCAGCACTGTGCTGCACGCCTGGCACTTAAAACATGATCAACATTCAAGGTTGTAAGCCCACACCATTTCATTTTAAAATTAAACTCATTTTCTGAGTAATAGGAGCACATTCGCACTTGGAAACCGTAGAGCTCTTAGCTTCTTTTTCAATTTCAGTGCTAGAAAAAGGAAAGGGACAAAGTGCCAGGAAATATTGTTTCTTGGCTGAACTCTTGTAGACCAAGTTTTGGTCCAGAGTGGAATTTTTGCATGACTCAGTAGTAAATTTCTGAACAAAGAGCTTTATGATATAGCAGCAATACTATAAAAAGCATTTAACTCTAGCTGTGCTGGAGGCAGTGTTGAAAACTTCTGGCATCTTTTCTTTCCCTTTCACGGCAGCACTTGTAAATGGATTGAAACTTCCTCAGGGATTTCTGAACAAAGTGGGTAGAAATTTAAGTGCTTTGTAATCTCAATGGAAGACTTAGTATCAGGTAAAGTAGATAATTTGACTTACTTAGAGCAATCATGCTTCTGAAAGCTTTACTTCGTTCCTGTGAAAACTAGTTTGTAGTAAAATTACCTTCCACAGGCTTCTTTGCATGCTTCCCTAATGAACTTCTGAGTTACAACTAGTTTGTAGATATGATTTCTTTCTCACATTGTAGTTTTCTTCCACTTATTAAGGGCAGATTTCTGTTTTAGGTAGAAATATTACGTAGTGTGGATAGCTCTGTGGAGAAACTATTGCAAATATCTCATTTGTAACACTTTTGTTCTTCCACTCAGCAAATCCACAGTTGAGTCCTCCATGGAGAAGAGGATATTGTGTTTGATGCATTACAAACCCTAAAGCATTGTTAAGATTGACTGCAACTAATCACTAAAATATGCCTCTTGATTTTGGAACAGTTGTGAATCCTCGTCACAGGAAAAATACTTCATATTTCAAAATGTATTTCTCTTCTTTCCTTTCCTTCTTTCTTTCATTTTTTTTTAATCTATTTTTTTTTCCCCAAGGTTTACTGCTTCCCTCATCTACATGCCCATTAATACCATCAGGACTAAAGGCATGAGGAGGACGATGTCTCAAGTGCCCACCAGTGAAAAGTGCTAGGCTCAAAACCAAAACAGATGAGATTTCAGATAATGTAGGGAAGATGCTGAGACCTCGACAGACAGCTGACACCAGTCCCACCGAGGCAGATGTAAAATTGGCTCAAGTTCTTCCCATTCCTGAGGATACAGCTTTAGCCACAACACATTCCATCCTTGCCTATTCAGGTAAGGCTGGGATATCAGTATGAGTACTGGGCAATTTTAATTTTCCTTAGACAGACAATAACCTTGCAGGGTTTGGCATTCTGTGGTGGTTTTTTTTTTGTGTGTGTGGGGGGGGGGTTGTTGTTGTTGTTTGTTTGTTTTGGTTTTTGTGTTTTTGTTTTTTTTATATATAATTTATTTCTTCTTTATATTTGTTTTTATTTTGTTTTTGTTTTCATGACAGACATCACATTCAGATATCCATGGTACAAACTGCTTAGGTAGTGTTTTCAGATTATGCAGGTCTATAAGTTGGAATGAGTAGTTAATTGAAGGATAATTAATACTGAAGAAAAGGATGTCAATACTGTGCTGTGGTATAGAAAACTAGCCAGTCATCTGATGTTGTTACCCAACAATCCACCCGGCATTATGGGATGGAATAAAGGTTGTTTTAAAAGAATAAATGAAATAAAATTGCACTTCAGGACAAAAACAAGCTTTGAAAAAGGTTGGTATATGAATAATATCTCTTTCTTACATATTAATATATAATTACAGATTATAGAACTGCTTGCATGTTTCTTTGAGGGGTATAGAGCTGACAATTTAGATACTAGGTAAGTAACTTTAAAAATATATGGTTTTTTAGATCTTTCAACTTCCTTCAGTGGCTGTCAAGGACATCTTACATAGGTCAGTTACAATGTAGAGACCAAGAACTTCATTTCTTCGGTCACATTTCTTGCTTGCATTAGAGGTAGACTGCAGATGCGGAAGAGGGACCAAAGCACCACAGGATGAAAACCACGAGATGATTCAGACTAAGAGTCAGATTCTGTCTGACAGTCTTCTAACACCTGATGCCTCTAAATCAAGGCTTGATTATTTTTCTTTTCAGAAAACACTTCGATTCAGCTAGATAATATAAGGTTAAGGAAAGAACTTAAAAGTCTGTGGCAAGTCTGATGTACAACATGATTATAATGTTTAATTCTAGCTTGAAAATCAATGAATCGACAGTTTTTTCATGTTTCTGTGAAAATAAAGATGTAAGTCGACAGCTATGTTGGCAAACAATGAGCAGACTTCTCCTGGGGAATATCTGCAAAGAAGACCCACACCTGTGGGAAGGGTGTTCCCACCTCCAAGTCACCTACATGTATCATGAAGGAATTTTCTCCTTCACTGCTCAGGTGAGGGTTTTTAATGATCGCCTCCCACTTACTCCACAATAGTTTCACTGCTGAGTAACTTGAGATTTCTTCACACCGTTTGAGTCTGATGCCATGTGCGAGTAATGAAGAGACCTTTCTTTCCTGGGGGAAATTAAGAAAATAATTCATTCTTTCACTCAGTAACTCAACTGAATCCAATCTGGGTTCATTCTTTTAGGAAATGCGTTTAGCTAATTCAGTCAAATTAAAATACAAAAGGAAAAATGCCGATAATACTGACCATCTTTATATCACAATTCTCCGTTCTTTCATACCATGCTTCCTCCACTGACAATTTTATTTTGGAAAAGTAAAAGGTAGAATTGTAGAAGGACTAAGTCACGCTGTAATTTATTACTGAACTAATGTATGCATGTACAATAAAAAATAATAATCTGAAATGTACTTTTCATGTTAATTTGTCTTTCTGGTTTCTTTTGTGGGCTTTGATTTTTAGTTTTTCTCGTAACATTTACTTTAGTGTCTGTTTGCTGCATTCACTGGATGCCCAGAAAAAGTCATGATAACAGGACAGGAGCCTCGGCTGCACACTGTGTCTTTAAGAGGTGAAGAACAAACACTATTTAGAAATTTCTGTGGTACAGGGCCTTGCTGGCAGGTACTGAGCTCAGCAGATCGCTGCCCCATCCCTCATTTGTGGTCATTAGTGGCAGGGCCGGCGGGGAGCAGCCAGGGACCGGAGCAGCCGGAACCAAAATGTGTATCGATTCCCTCCCTCCTCGTCGTGACGTGACCGTCAGAGAGCATTGATCACCTGTGCCACTCTCAGGGAAATCTGGGGGAGGTCAGGGGGAGAGGAAGCCCACTGAGAGCTGGTAGGCGAGTCTGGCACAGGGCGTCTGGGCCTCAGATGGCTGCACAGAGGAAGAGGAGGGAGCTGCTGCTCGTGCTCTTCTGGTATCATGCTCTTTCTTACAACACCAGCTTTTGGGGAATGATATCAGCCCTTCGTACCTTGTCATGCTTGTATGTGCTGGGAAGGAGGTGGGGGCTGGAGGCCACCTGGGAAGCCGGCTGCTGCACAGCGTATTGACCAGCCTTGCGGCTGCCCATGCTAAATAACCAGAACAAATTTTCCGAAGTGCCTAAATGGCTCGAAATGGGGAGCTCTGCTGGCCAAGCTCAAGTGACTTGCACATATTGGAAAACTGCTTCCAATTAACTCTCTCTCTCTGTCTCTCTCTCTGTTTGTGCATTTTCAATTATGCAGGAATATATCATTAAGCATCATTTAAGCAGGTGAGGAATAGATAGCTTCAAGCTTTTACAGAAGTGTATAATACCTTGGAATATTTTAATTCAAACCACTCTTTCCTTAATAGAAAAACAGATTTCCTCACTAATTCTCGGTCACATTGAACTGAGTATGGATGGAATGGCATTAACTTTCCCTGCAGCAGCCCCCACAGTGCTGTGCTCTGCACTTGTAGCTGGAGCAGCACTGGTATCACACCAGTGTTGCGTCTTGCTGCACAATACTGGCACCATATCAGGACTCCCTCCAAGCCCCCAAGAGCCAGCAGGCTGGGGATGGGAAAGCTATGGGGAGGGGACATCACCAGGGCAGCTGGCCTAAACCAGCCAAAGGGATATTCCATGCCATATGGTGTCACACTCAGCAATAAAATGTGGGAAAGGGGAAGGAGAGGCGGGGCTCTCGTTATGGAGATGCCTGTCCTCCCAGAAATCTGCACATTGAGATCCTGCTTCCCAGGACATGGCCAAACATTGCTTATTAATGGGAATTAGAGAGTCTCATTTGTCTTCTCTCTGTGCTTCTGAGTGGCCTTTGCTTGCTTGTGGTTTTTTTTTTTTTTTTTTTTTTTTTTTTTTTTTTCTCCCTCTTCCTTTTCCCTTTAATTAAATTATCTTTATCTCAACCTGTGGGTTATTTTTTTTTCTTTCTTTCTTTCTTTCTTTCCAGCATACTTTCTTCTCCCCTCTTCTTCTAAGGAGGGGGAGTGAGAGAGTGGTTGTGGTTAGGTCAGCTGCCCAGCAATGTAAAACCACCACAGACATGAAACGGTGATCCCTTGTCCCTGTAGGTCTAGCACACAAGATGGATAGACTGCAACAAAATGAGTTACACATTGCATTTGGAAGCCAGTGTCACCTTTAAAAATTTGCCTGTCTGCCAAAACTTGGCAGAAGAAGAAGGTGAGCTCAGCTCTGTGCACAGCGCAGCTCCTTACTGCCTCTTTCTCCTCCAGATTGTCAGTAGCACCAGCTATGTCATGTACCAGATGCTGAGCAATAACCAAAAGGCACTCGGCTGCTTGTAAAAAATGGAACAAACTCCGTATTGAGAAAAGCTGTTTTCAGAGTCACTGCAGGCGCCTGTAGCTGCACTGCCCAGCTGCCAAACAGAGCCCACAAAGGCTGGCTTTAAGCACCATCGGACGATACACGCATAATATGGTCCTCTGCAGTCCCAAAGGTGCAGCTCCAGACACCTCATACCACAGCATCCTGGGGCTACCTTGCTTTGCATCTCCGTTACCCAAACAGCAAGCACTGACATGAAATAAGCGTTAACAAAATACAGCCTCTGGGACTTACTTTGCTGTTTTGACCTCCTGTTCTCCCCTGAGTCACCAGCAACTCGTTTGTTTCATGCCTCTAAATCTTTCAGTTTTGTTTCTGGTGTGCTAGCAGCATCCATAATATAAATGCTGTTCTTTCCTAGTTGGGCTGCAGCTGACTACCTCCTCTTGAGGAAGAGTACAAATTTTTCAAGGCTGTGGTGACCCAGTGTTATAACTAAGTGCTATATAATCTCAGCCACAAGGTTTCACACAGAAGCTGCTCCTGTCTGTTCAAGACCTTCCCATCTGAATCTCTTTGTGGCCTTCTCCTCTGGGGGTTGGGAGTGGCATCCCAGTAAATGACCCTCCCAACTATTCTTGGTACTGAGGATTCCTGTGAGGCCAGTGCAGGTTCTGGTGAGAGGCCACCCTGTCCCTGCAGGGCTCAGGAGCATCATGTCCTCTTTGCATTTGGACTGAAACCAGAGAGTTTTTAGAAGGATCAAGCAGACATGCACATAATCTGTTTTTCAACTTTGTGTCATGAGATTTTGTGCACAACTAGCAATCACAAATGTAGCCCTAAACTTCACATCAAGCTTTTAAAACTATTGTCTGCTAAAGCGTTTGCACGTAATGCTTCACACAGTACATCGGGTCTAATACGGCTGTAATCTGTCTTCTGTCTTATTCAGACCCAGCTCCCTTTAACTCCTCTCCCAGGGCTGTCTGTCAGACAGACTTTTCATCCCATTATTCAGGCTCCCATCATCCTCACTGGTCTGCCCCAGACTGAAACTTCATCTTCACTGCCTTTGCACCTGTGGCTCCCTAAAGCTAGAAAGCTGTCTCTGCTGAGCTGCCATGCCTGTGCACTGTCCTGTTGTTAAACACAAAAAAACAGACCTGCCCAGGCTTTTTGTTTTGTTTTGTTTTGCTTTGGAAAATAGCTTGCTGCTTTCCTGGTCTGACAGTATTCACTACGGGCACTCAAGCTTGGCCTAAGGATATGCTCTGTGGCTCTGTTCCAGCAAGCCTGTCTTTTGTATGTTCAGCGTGTGTTGGATAAATGTTGGCATGTCTTTGCAGCAACTGCTGGTTGGCTATTTAAGAGAAACTCTGGGGGACAGGATGGCACCTCCTGCAGTGCACTTTGCCTGCAGTAGCTTAGAGCAGCCTCCCTCCTGGGCCATAAATGCCCTGCAGGCAGATGCTGGGGAGCTGCTGGGCCTCAGTGTTACAGCTGTCTGTGGGAGTTGGACAGCAACTTTTCCATGGCACCGGCTAATTTATCCAGGGCTGGATCTGTTTCTTGAGACCCACAAGCAGCACTGTTTATAATCAGGGGCTCCATAATGTCTCCTAAGATACACATCGTGTCAGAAACCTTACTTCTGAAGTGTAAGGCTCTATTGCCCCTTCCTTTTCTTCTTGGTTTTGAGTACAATTACTGCATCCCTTTACAGTCTTATTCTGTCCAAGTCAAGTCTTCAAATAACTTTCTCAACAGTTCAATTGTTCCAAGTATTGTGAAAATAATCTCTGTCAGGTCACTTCTTGTCCTTCTTGTTCAGCCAGTGCAATGTTTAGACAGAAACTGTCTAAACAAGTTTTACCTCCATTTTTTCTTGCTGTCTTTCATACCCATTACCACACTTCTTCCCTATGCCAAATCTGTGCTCACGTGGAGACTTCAAAACAAGTGTCGGAGCTCCCACCAGCCTGAGTCCCATCTGGCCATGTGCCTGCTCCATGTCCTAGCTGACTTTTCTTTGCCCAGACAATGGGTAGTTCATTAGCTGGGCTGCTGCTCCAGTGATGCACGCACCCATGAGCTGGCAATGTAAGCCCCATCCCACCTCTCGCACAAGGACAATTCATCTCCATCTGCAGGTCACCGTCTTGACATGTGCTTCCTGATGCCACCTCCAAAGGCTTCCCATGCAGACCATGCTCTGTCTCAGGAACGGAGCGTACAGAAGTAGGTAAAAATGCTTACAAGCAAATTTGGCCATCCTTGATGGAGCACTACTGCTACTGATGTTAACAAGAGGCAAGTTCTGTTAGGTTCTGCAGCAAACAACCCTACTTTACCAATGGAAAATGGGAAGCTTTTAGAGGTGGGCTCTGAACTAGTACCATCTGTTGGAAAGGACTTTATGTTCCAGAAATTTCATGTTATTGCCCTGAAAGACTAAATGAAAGAGCACACTGCTAATTGAAGTGCTTGTGGAAATTAAATCCGTGTTTAAATGGATTTAAAAAATTTAATGCAAAATTCAACAGCTAGAAATTTTGCACCAACTACTGCTTAATTAAAATTAATAAGGTTTCAAAGAGTGTAAGTTGGGATAGACCAGAAAAGAATTTGGCCTTAAATGTGTAATTAAAATATAATTACATTGGAAGAAAGTCATTACTGATGTTGTACCTCAAGAGCATACCTAATGTGCTATCAGGAGAAAAGGTTTATGCATTTGGGACACCATCTGTATAAGATATAAAAGGATGTAGTCGCTAAGATAAAGAGATATTATCCAGATCATTTAAGTAGATAGTAACAGTCCTTTTATGGCTTAATCCTCTGGCTACATTCAATGAGGGATCTGCTTTGTCTTAGTTTGGGATGTACAAGGCACTTTGGCAAGTTTTCCTTCCACATATATAGATGTTTCCCTCTACCTAGGGCTGTGAGGAAAGGAAGCACCTTTCAGGTAGTGTCAGACATTTCTGGATGAGGGAAACATTAACACGAAAAGAATTCAGTTGCTCATATTTGAGAACTGTTTTCCAAAGACACTTAAAGCAAAGGGCCCAATACAACCCTTGGTTAAAACCAAGGAAGGAGCAATCCTCTTGGCCCCTGCACCAGTCAGCATCACCTAGAACTGTGGTGTTGGAGTTATGCACAGTTCTGCATTCGCAGGTTTTGTTTTTTCTTTATTCAGATAAACTATATTTAAAAAATAATAATTAAACAAATAAATTCACAAAACATAAAGCACAAGCAAGTTTCACCAGTCTTGTAGTCACTGAAAGGACAGATAGTGAGAATAAGGATGGTGTTATCGGAAGACATTTTGGGAGGAAAGGTAGAAATGTGAGCATGAAATAAAAGTCAATTTTTGCCCTCTGGAGCCAGAACAACCCATCATTCATTTGATAGCTTGTGGGGGAGGAGAGGGCTGGGGGGAGAGGGGGTTGTTGTTGTAATGTGACAGGATTCAGTCCAAAGTCCACTGAAGTTGATGGTGCCGTTCCTGTGTTGACTGTACTGAGGTTTGGGCTCGGTCATGAAGATCTATAATAACAAACAACATAGGAAGGTCAAAGATGCAAAGTTCATAGTGCCAATGGGATCAGCTCTTTTTCAAAGGTTCTGACTCATGGATTGATTTGAATGATCTGGGACATCTGGATGTAACCTTGAAATCAAATTGCATCAAGAGGATTTACTTGTAAGCTTTTGATTTAACCTCGTCTCTTCACATAACTTTCTGAGTTTTTGAACTGTGCTTTTTAAAAGTACAGTGAGTCTTGTAAAAGAAGTGTGGAAGAGGAAATGTGAATCCCTAGGTTACTCACTGTTCCCTTTGATACAGTACAAAAACCCGTGTAAGTGGCCTAATGTTTTAATGAGCAGAAATATATTCCTGCGAAGAAGTGAATTTAGCACTTAGTGGAACGCACTTCGCTGAACTGGTGACATTCAGTTCATAATCAAGCTTTTATTGCTAAAGAGAAATTGCGGTCACACTCTTCATATCGAAAATTTAGTTTAATAAAATAAAATCCAGTGACAGTAATTTCTCTCTACCTCTAGATTCCCTATGGCACTGCTTGTCAAATGGATAAGAAATGCACAGACCTTGAACAAGCCTTTCCCACACCAAAGTTCAATGTCTTCACGGACTGATACTCAACAAGGATGTTCTCAAACAACTTTTTCCATTTGTAATGAAGTGCAGAAGATGTGCGATTGTCAGCGTTGTGGTAATTCATCACCTAAAACAGTTCCCACATCAGAGTGAAGGGGTGATTCTTTTACAATGTTAGCAGGATTTGACAACAGGGCAGGACAGAGAGAAGTCAGCCTTCTGTGACTAATAACATAAACACTCCCTTCCCTCAAACAGTTTTTTGTTTGTTTGTTTGTTTGTTTGTTTTTTCCCTAGGGTCTTGTAGTAACTTAGACCTGAAGAAGCAGCCTTTTTATCTTCCTCAATCTAATTAAAATACAACATCAGGCAGATGAGCAACAGAATGTTGCTAGTGTCCATTTGTTAACTTGTCAGTCTCTGAAGGATTTCTAGTTCCAGTTGTGACTCAAGTAAGTGGCACCAGATTACTCAGCTGTAGAAACCACTGCTGAAAATAAATAAATAAATCTTGAAACCATGAAACTCACAAGGATTTTACAATCCATGGGTTGAGATTAACTAACAGAATCAAATAAATGGAATGAAAATATGCTCCCACTCACAAAGGTCACTGAAAAGCCAAAGAAATTCTGCTTGTGGTGAGTTTTGCTTTTTTATAGCAGTATGAAAGCAGTATGAACCTTTTAACTTATTTATTTATTTTAATGTTTTAGGGGTAGATGGTCAAATTTAGCAGAGAAAATAATGGTCTGAAGTATATGGCAGAGACAGGCAAGGGGCATTTTTTATGTCTACAGACTATAAATGTCAACATACTGAGACTATGATTTGTTCCCTGCAAGCCCCCACCACTGCTCCCCTCCAGCCAGAGGCAGTGGTGGAGCAGGTGCAGTCAGACAGAGATCATGGTGACCACTGAACCCCATCAGATGCGGACAGAGGCTGGATGAAGGCCACCAGACTCATTTCACTTGTATTTTATGCCAAGCTTGGAACAATATAGGTATGCACAGACTGAAGTCTATGGCGTTCAACTTACAGGATTGTCAAGGTCCTTTTGATTGATATTTTAAGTCCTGTACACAGCTTAAAAGATACATCTTCTGTCTAGGCTTTTAATTTGTAAGCTGGAATGTTTGAGGGGTTTATGTCCAGGAATTTGAAGATTTGCTGTCAATTTTGCATATGGGCATGTGGTAATGCCTACTTCCTTTTTATTTTTTTCTTTACTCATTAAAGGCAAAACACAAATCTGTGCATTTTAAAGCAGCTCTCTGAAATTGCGTGGCCATATAATCTCAATCTATTAGAGCAAAAATTAAATCTAAAATTAGACATAAAAATCACAACATTACCAGTCCTGGATTTAAGGCTTGTATTGCTCTGAATTTCAGTGAAAATATTTAAGAATCGATTTAAATGCTAATGAACTGGTTTGCAATAAAACTAGAGAGTAGTCATACTCAATAGCAACATCAGAGCCACGCTGTTGGTTTTTTCTTTGTTGGCCTGAACTTGTGATGTTATATACGGAAAATTACAGGTGTTCCTGTGTCTCCCATAACTATGTAGCACAGTACAATAAAAATAAACTTTCCTGAAACCACACAGAAATCAAGTTCTCAAAAACCTGAAATCATCGATGCAGACCTTGGAAATCTGATTGTAGGGCCAGCAATGAACTCATTGTAACCCGAGGGACAGGTAAAGGTGGGAATGTTTGTCTCCTATACGTGGCAGCTTGCTGGGTTTTGTTATACATTTGATGTAAGGTCCTGGGCTTAGCCTTTTCCTAAGAACTACCTGAAACAGCCATGAGTGGTGTTGTACAAGCACATGACCCTGGGGCAGGCCATCTGCTCAAACATGGAGCATCTGCCCCAGTCCAGTCACTACTAACTCCTTCCTGAGGTGATGAAATGTGGTTTGTTATGGGGCTGTGTCTTCTGGCTGGGTTCTCCAGCACTAGAAGGCATGGTATAGGTTCCTGTCTGTCTTCTACCTGAATGTTCCTCTTCATTAAATTTACCTGTGTTGCCACTCAGTTACATCTATCTTAGAAAATTTTATTATTTTGTTAGAGAAGTTGAATAAATAGATAAGTAAAAGGAACATAGTAGTACCGTACCATGTTCAGTGAGCAGGAACAAAAAGCTTTCCTCCGAGTCAAAATCAACCATGTGTATGAACTGCAAAACATGTACAAGAGGGAAGGGAAGATCCAGGTACGACAACTTGAAGGAGAGTAAGAAAGATGACCCAGCAGAGCTGTTAATGGAGGACAGCTGCTCCTGATGTGTCCTCATGTAGCAGAGTGCACTCATCACGTCTGCTGAAGTGTCATCTGGACTTTGTACCAGAAGAGGAAATGTAATCGTGAGATGTGGTCCCACCTGAAAGAAGGTGGAGGAGGAGGTTGAGAACTCCAACCCTTGTTAACATGGTGGGAATATAGTCTGTAAAGGAGAAGACAGGACAGTTCTGGAGAACCAGATGCTTTCCAACCTCAGCAGCTATGCAATGCACAGCACTGACTTGTTTGTCTTTTATGTCTACTGATGTGATGCCCAAAATATCTGCATCAAGGACATAGCTTCCCTGTGATACAGATCACCCAAACACAGTGGGGAAAAGTGGTCCCAGGGAGCTTCAGGACTACAGGGAGACTCTCCTGTATGCAGAGGGAGGGACGGGGCACTGTGGCTTCCACCAGACTCCATCTCGGTGAGCACAGCAGTGCTCACCGCTCACAGCTCAGGTGGGGCTGAGGAGTGGGGATGTCTGCCCGCACCATTTCCAAAACAAGCAGAGGCTCATTTTCATCACGTTGATTGTTAGCAAGTTTGGAATTTAAATATTAAAGGAAATCAGCAGAATTAAACAGGCAGAACCCCCTGGTCCTCATTCATTAAGAAAACGTCTGGGGGCTTCTTCCCTCCTCCCCTGAAGAAGGTTTGAAAAGACAAGTTATCCTTATGAAATCTTATAAACGCCCACGAGACAATTTTGCTTTGAAGTATCAATGTGACAGGGCAAAAGCAGAACAATTTGATACTAATGATTTCAGTCACCATCCTAATGCTTCATGTTTTAAAGATCATTTTGCAATAAAGACATCATGATTTTACAGTCACATTAGAATAATAAACCATAGCACTTACAGAGTATTTTTCCCCTAAAACAGAAAATAATTTGGAGCAATACGTGTTTTTCTCATTTTAGAGTTGGAACTGAGGCTCAGGGAGGTGACCTTGTCGTAGCACAGTCTGTGACAACCTCACCTGACCCCCAGTCCTGGGGGCTGCCCTTCAGGTCATGCTGTCCCTTACCTGTTAGTTCAGACAAGATGACTGATGACAACTCTGCAGGAGACAACAGATGCAGATTGATGTTCTAGCTCCCTTCCTTGTGACTTCAGGCACTTTACTGAGGCATCTAAAATAGGAGTGTTGAAACTCTCATTAGAGGGGGTAAAAAAAAAAAAAAGGAAAGAAGATGTGACAAGGTCTTGACAAGATGAATACAGTTCACTAGACCTGCTGATGGCCTCTGGAGGTAATGGGGTGGCCCAGATTCACCTTCCCTCATTCTGTTTGCTGGCACTTTCTCCCCCTTGCTCTGCAGGAGAGGAGCAGCAGCACTGTCCCCAGCCCAGGTGGCTGCTGCCGACCCTGGTCCAACAAGACTCCATGGGTGGTGTTTTGGGCACCAACAGGCAGGCGCTGTGCAGAGATGGGGCTGCTACAGGGCACAGGGAACGTGAGGATGGAAGGCTGCTGATGTGTCAGACTCGTAACAGAGGCTCACCAGCCTCCAGCCTAGCTTGATTCATTATTCAGCTGGAAATTTTCTTCCCTAACTTTCTTTTCTTTTCCTGTCATTTGCTAAGCAAAAGCATGTGTTTACCTCCCAGAAACTCCATCGACATCTCTGCTAATACATAGCTCTCAGGTGGTGACAGCAAGGAAACAGATGGTTACACACAGGGTCCCAAAGCGCTCATCAATATTTACGGACATCTGACAATGACTTAGACCATCTACATTTAAACCACAACAATGCAAATCAGGAGCTGTTTGCCTCGTGAGTAGTAAGGATGGGATGTTCATATATATGTTTGCATCTTCACTAATAAAGGATGTTCTTCCAGGAATATTTTCTTCTTTTTTTTTTTTTTGGTTCTGTTCTGGCATGTTACTGTAATATATAGTCAGGGAGTCAGTCAGGAAAGGCAATATAAAAGACAGAGTGGGTTTCCCTGCTCAGAAACAGGTGTACGTCTCTTAAGATTTTGGCAGAGGATAGAGGAGAGGAAAAACTCTTTGCAGCAGTCATTCACTATCACAGCCTCTGCTGCTCTGCTTCATGGCAGTTACCCAGTAAGTTGCAAGCACTCAGCTTAGTTAAAAAACGGATCCAGACAAAACATTGAAGGACTCACATGGTAAAATATGCAGCATTTGAAATGATCATTTCACCCTCCACCCTTCTTCTCCAAACCATGGCCCCGTACCTTGCGTGTTGGAAGTGGATTGGGTTGGTGGAAATGGTAATGAAAGGAAGGAGGAAAACCCTAAAATGAAGCAGTCACCAAGTTGTCAGCTCTCATCATGAGTCTTAAGAGAAGAGAAAATCTGTACTGGCAGGGATGCAATCCCCAAGATGACGTTTTGTGGCAGGGTGTATGCTGGGGAGTAAGAGTGCTGCTGGCTGCTGCTCTTGCCTGTGATGCTTACTCTTGCTCTCTGCAGCAGCCTGGCTCTGGGACACTTGCAAAGGCCATCCGGAGCATCAGATGGCATATCAGAGAGCAGGAAGCAATTATGGATGGGGGATTGCTTCTGCTAGCACTGCTCGTAGCCAACTGAAGGCTGTCAACCTCCCAAACTCTCTGATACTCTCTCCCTGGGAATTATATTCTGTTTTATAACCACATCAGTCTTTATGCTAGGCAGTATTTGTGGAATTGTCTGGAAAGATAAAGATCATCATTTCATCAGGACCCCTGAATTTGAATCTTTGTTCTTATCCTCGTGCAACTGAGGAGTACACTTGGGCTGCTCTGGGAGTTGAGGCTACCCTCATGAATAAGGAAAAGTCCTATGAGTACAGAGATAATGTCACTACTTCTTGCATGTGTGAGCTGTGGGAGGACGTTCCCCCTCTTTTTCACTGCTTGCTTATGTCGCTGTGTGTGGCAAGTTATTTCCGAATGATGAAAGTGTTTGCCAGGAGTAGACAGGTTGTTTTGAATGGCATTGCTTTTGAATTCTGCTTATAATTAGACTCCTTTCCTGTGCACTTTTTCCTTTCCATTTCTTTTTTTTATTATTATTTTTAGCACCCATATCTAGTACATTTCTTTCCCTTGCATGAAAGACTTAATAGTCCATTGCCTAATTTCCATGTTAATTAGGCACGTGACTCCTCTCAATAACTGCCACATCCTCACTTACTTAATACGTATTTTCGTACCCTTAGCAATGATCTGATACAGAATATTATAATCGCAAAATACATAGAACAAGAAACCATGGGGATTTGATATCAAAGAGGACACTGTGGGGACCGTGTTAATTGAGGCGATCAGCAAGATTAAGATAAGTCTTGCTGCTTTCTCGTATGGGTCTTAATGACACAACGCAGAGCCCAAAGCATTTTACCTGCTGTACGATGTATTTAAGTCGCTTTCTTCCCCGGGGTGTGTAATCTAATCTTCCTGATAAAACACTTAGGATAGTGAAACCAGCTGGTGTTAAAAGCTGTATTTCTAAGATACAGCACCTGCGTAAGGTTTTAAAATCTACTAAAAATAGTGAAGGCTAATAAAAGTTGTAATTTGGTGTATGTGTATACACACAGGGAAAGATAGACAGAAATTTCTTTGTGAGGGGTTTGTGTGTATGAGCATACAGGCTGGCCTGACCTAGTATCGATGCTGATCCAGCTTCAAGGAAGCTTTGCCTAGGTGGTCTCAGGTGGTCTCTTCTATATAATATTTCTCTGATACAAATCCATGGGAGTGGGGGTGCTACAGTTTTACATTATCATTTTAAAAGATTATTCCAACTTTAAGAATATCGACTTTTTCCTCAAAATGGCTGCTGCCTGCAATTAAAATGAAAATATCTCTCAGCAAAAGATTTTGCATAAATAGATTTTGAATAATGGAGCTGTTGTCAAGAAAAAAAAAATAGGCACTACCCAGATCTTTTTCAAATCAATTTGTGATGGAGTTCTTCAAACAGGGATGCACATTGCTGGTGTAATGATTTGCCACATGACCTTGCACTTGAAGCGCTAAGCAAGGTGAAAAACAACGTACCTAAACATGAAAAAGTGCTGATTTTGATTCCCAAAATAGTATTTTTCTATCTGGAGCTATTTCTGCTATGGGCTAGTGTTCACATACAGAGAGAAAGTTAAGATTTCCCTTCAGCAATACGTGATATTTCCCACTCAACTAGATATCTGAGAGGCTATTTGGGCTCACTAAAAACACTTCTGCACGTCAGGGAACAATACGGCTCAAAAGCAATTTGGGAGGAAGGGTAGGGTTTGTAGTTGAGGCAAAGGATGAAGAATGATTGTTTATTTTGGCTCTGCCTGTCCTGCCCTCTGAGCCAGCATCTTCCCTTCTGTGAGCCCTTGTGTCCTACAGGGTAGGTGGTCTGGGGGCTCTCTTGGCCAGAGACCCTCACCCACCTCATTGAGCACCAGCACAAAGAACCAGTGTGACCAATATGAGCAGTATACCAATATGAGGAGATTGGCTAGCAAGTAAGAGAACCTGAAAATAACCACTGATGGGAAGAAACCTGATGAAATTGTCCTATGGAAGCCAAACTGGTGTCCTTTGGATATATTGCTGCCCCCATCCAGGTGCAGACTTGCATCCTGCATAGGCTGTGGACTGTTTGGCATGGAAAACTGCTGATACAGAAGGCACGGGTTGCCTGGGGACGTTTGCTATTGCAAAGCACCACACACACTTGGTATTTAAAAACACTGGCCTCCCAAACTGAGAAAAGTTACAAAGCGAAAAAGAATGTAATGGCAGAAGCAAACAGATAAATGTAAATGAGGAAAAAAAAATATATGAGGAAGAATCACATATAAAATGGCCAAAAAGCCATTACTTCACAGTGAAGTAGCTGAGTTATATTGGTGAAAAGCACATTCTCTTTCAGTGGAAGAATGAAGGCAGGAATAACAAATTAAAAAGCAATATGCAACATATGGGCAAAAGAAGGAGGTAATAAAAATCTATATAAATAAGAGTTTATGAAGTGTAGAAAATTGATAAAAGATACTAAAGACATCAAAAGAAAATCCATGGCTGGTCAGGCTATGCTTTAGAAGAAGGGCTTCTTGAAAACTTATTAGTAATAGCAGAAAAACTATCAGTGTCACAGTCTCATTACTAGCTGGAGATAGCCAAGTCATTAATAACAATGAAGAAAGAGGCAAAATGGTTCAACAATTATTTCTGTTCTCTGTTTGGAATAATATATTTTTGGACATATTAATAATTAAGGAAGATACTGAACAACTTCTACCAGGTCTAAGCATTTTTGAAATCATAAGGTCCACAAATGTGGCCACCAAGAAATGTGGAAGAGTTAATGTGGGGTACTTTTAGGCTCTATATGTGAATTTTTAATAAATCATAAAATAGTGGGAAAATCCTCAAAGGTCAATGTCAACTTATGTAAACATTCCAAGACAAATTAAACAATGCAGGTAAATGTAGTCCAGTTTACTTGATACCAAACTCAGACAAAATAATGGATAAATTGATAGATCTAAGTAACAAAGAACTAAAATTTAAGGGTATAATTAATGCAACCTTATTGATAAGGGGCTTGTTATTTCAGACTGGTCACTGAGATGGGGAGTGTGGTCGATAGGGAGTAACCAGGAGTAATATATTCAAAGCTGAGGGGCAGGAAGAGGAACTTCTGATTTTGGCAATAAGGTAAAGCTGCTGGAAGGGCTGCATCCTGAGCAAAGGGGCAAGGCAGGGTCCTGTGGGAAAAGCAGCAGGTGATCATGCTGTGGACAACTGCACTGTCACTTGCATGCTGTTCTTGTGAAAGGCAAGCTTCTGATTTTTGACTCATTGGTCTTTAAGACAGCAGAATAATTCAGTTAAATAAATAAGGTGATTATGAAGCAGCCTGCAAAGAAATAAATGAAGCAGGGGCAGGAAAAAAAAGGCAGTATAGGATGCTTCAAGAAGTGAGGGAAACAACGAGACTGTGGGGTGTTCAGTTGGCAAAGAAATAAAGGATAAAGAAGAGAGAAGGGAAGGGGCAAGCAATACAGACTTTAGAGGCTTCATCAAATGTCCTTAACCAGCTTTCATGAAACGATGAGTGCATGACTAAACTCCCCTCCTAAAGGAGTGCTCCAACAGATTAGCAGGAATACAATGAAGGGTCATTTTTCTCTTGGAGCTATTGAATTCCTTCCTTTCATTGAATCAGTGCTCTGCGGATTTTGCTTATCAAAGGTCTGGGTTCCTTTGGAGCTGTTTGATGATGAGCCATATTCTGCCTTGTCTTCCATCCCAGGCATCCCCACCAAGTTCAATGACTTCTCGTGGAGAGTAAAGCGGGACAGACATTAGCTTGATGCCTTTAACTGTGTTGTGGCTGCTAATGAAGCACGGTCTGGTTTGGTATATGTTCAGAGACTGTCAGCAGAGTCTGCAGTGGAATAGACCATCTTTACTCTGAATATGCAAGTGATTCATCAGTACACCATGTGCACAGGAAATTAGAACACCTATTCTCATTTGTTTGGTTTTGTTCCATTGGGAATTCACTCAGATAAAACAAGCAAGAAATATTTGGGGAGTTGGGGCAATGAAATGGTTTCCTTTTCCCCCTCACTCCTGCCCCACCCAAAAATAATGGAGCTGTCGGGCTTATTAGATAGCATAGGCAAGTTTTAAAAAATAAAGAACGGGAGCATTGCTTTTATAAGGAAGAACTGTAGAATTGGAAATGATCCATATTTGGGACATGAATGCAAGCTGTTATGCAGATCAAAGTATCTATTTGGAGCCAAATTACTCAACAGCATCTATCTATGCCTCTTCAACACCTGCGGATTAGCAATGTAATCTTGTGGAGGTTGCTATAGCTACATCTCTAGAGCAGGTGGAGTTCTTCATCTCTGGGAGCACCATTATGCTCATTCTTTGCAAATAAACCATCTAAGAGTATATTTAAAATGTCACCCTGGTGGTGTCAGTCCCTGTCTCTCTGACACTGTCATGTCAGATCTGTCCTTACCTGATTAGTCCTGACTTTTCCCCAAAAACAGCACCACATCCATCTGAGCATGCTGCCTTCCCAGTAAGCACGTGTGCATGGGCACTGGGACCTTGCCAATCCCGACCGAGCAATGCCTTAAAGCATGTCCTCAAGTTAATCTGAGGAGGACAGCCCGAATTTATCTCACAGATACATAGTCTTGCCTTGGGGTTGGTGGCACATAAAACCGTAAGCTGGCACATGGCAAAACTACCAGCCTTTGGCAACAACACTTGTCAAGGCCTACCCAAATGCCCTGACAGCACTGAAGCGGTAGGAGCGCTGAGTGTGAAGGTTTTCAGCTGTTTGTATTCCAGACATTCCTGTCAAGGGCTTCACTCAGTCTTTTACATCAAATACTTCATCCTTCTTGCTTGTGCTCCCCTGCTGCTTACCACAGGGGTTACCAGGATAACCTTGCCTCCTGGCTGGCTGGCCGCAGTGACTGGCACGAGCTGTAACCCTTAACCCTCTGCCAGTCAAGCCCACAACATGCTAACCTATGTGAAAACTCAGTAGCAATCCCTGGTCAAAAAGCTGATAGCCTGAAAGAAGAGCCCTGACAAGCAGAAAAAAAATAAAAATAAAAAAATAAAGAAATAAAGAAAAAAAAGAGTGACAGGAAGCTAAGAAGAGGAAGCACCAACGAGTAGATAATAAACAAATCAGGATACTTTGACTTGTCTAATTTTGTCATTCTTCTTGTTTGTCTTTTGCTCTAGTTCTGTGTCAAGTGCAAGCTTTTCATTCCCCAGTGATTGTAGGGAAGGAGAGATTTCCTACTAAAACCTGTCAACAGCAGCAAGAACAACAGAGGATGTTTTCCCTCCCTGGCAAATTTTAATTTCTACAGTAGAAAGCTGGATATCAGAAAATGCTCCAAACATAGCAACACTTCAATAGTTTTTCAATAGAAAGAGCCTGACTCCCCAGGAAAGCCTATTTAGAAAAAAAAAAAAAAAAAAAAGAGAGAGAAAAGAAAATGAAAGAAAACAGAAAAAAAAAAAATCCACTGTTTGGCAAAGCAGTGGAATGACCAGCTTCATGCTCAGCACCACTCTCCACACCTTGCTTTTCCCTCCAGTTTATTTCTATCCCTTATGTTATGTCTCTGATACGTTAGCTCTTTAACTTTTTCCAAATTCCTGAAATATGTTTGCTCCTTGGAGCCTCCCAACTTTTGCCTTACACAAAAAGTGGTGCTGTAAAATTTACTTCCAAAAGTTCAGGCAAATAAAAATATGTCATGCCGCTTTGAGACAAATTCATCTCCAGGTCAATCAGTGTTTTACACAGCATGACTGTGTTTCTCTTACCCTTAAGGCAACTTCTTCTATACATTCTCCAGGCCACTGGTAAAATAAACCAGTGAAAATAATGAAGAGGCCACTAGTTATGAGACAGGCTGCTTAGGGACTGGTCTTTCCGCTTATTTCAGGAACGGCTGTTAAAAAAGTTAAGTCGGAAAAAAGTGGCGTGGAGGAAATCACGTCAGCATTACCTTTCCTTTCTTCTGAGGCAGTCTTGTTCATAGCTGGTGATCAAAACACTGCCAAAAGCTGTAATGCATGTTCTAGCTTTGAAAAGGGCTATCAGTTTAAAACACAGAAATGAAGGCAGCCACAGAGCTATGTGCTACGAGAGAAGGGTCTCCTGTCTGGGTGCCGAATTCCCCGTCAACACTGAGCCATCACAGAGAGATAATTAAGCCGTGGTGACTGTGCAGCATGGGGAAGGAGCACCCAACTGATAGCTATGAAAATGGATGAATTCTGCTTTTTTAAGCTTCAAGTGCAGAATGAGTTTTTGTTGTTGTTGTTGTTGATGGTGGTATGTTTTTTTTTCCTTACTGAGTTGTTTTTTTCTCTAAGGATTATTAAAATCTGTAAACTGCTAATTTTGCACTGCACCAAATTAAGAGTAACATTTGTTCGTGATTTATCTGCCAGAAACTTGATTTTGTTTTTTTTTGTGGCCTGCCTAACGAGCAAACGAAAGGCACACACAAATCTGCCATACATTCACATGCATGCATGAGGCTGTCAAAAGCAGCTAGCAACTTGGGAGACTGTGGTCTCCCACCCTGAGACTGCTGCAGTGGGCTTCCTTTGCCAGAAGCAAGTCTTCCTTAAGGCATCTCCAATCAAGCAAATAAAATTTTAAATGCACCCTGTATCATTAGTCACTTTTGAAACTAAGAGCCTTATACATCAAAAAGGGAGAATGTGGTCTTAATAATTTCCAGCATGCCCCTATTACCCACAGTACCTGCAGAGGTTTTTCTGAAGGGGAGGAACTCTTCCTTGGAAGTCTCCTGGATGATTTTGTTATGGAAAAATAAAAGAAGCTCAGCTTGTTTGAAGTGATAGCAATCATTGCTTAGGCTGATGCGTGATCTTGTTTCGTACCTAAAAGAAAAGCCATGCAAAGGGAAGAGAAAAGACCACAAAACACAGCATCACCTGCTTTTTTGGAGGGTGGGGAGGAAGCTTACCTCCATCTCACAGTACAACACTGGGCTCAATCCCAGCCCCAGCCCACACTGTGTTCCACACCAGTGTGCCCAGCAATTCAGAGGCCAATCTGACGTGGTGGGTCATCTGTGCTTTGCGGCACAGCTTCCTCTCTGTTCCCATTGCTATGGAAATTGTTTCTTGAGGCAGCCCTAATTTTCCTTTCATCAATCAATTAGGGGCAGGCTTTGCACTGGGTTGTTTGTTTCCCCAGCTCTGCGCTGTTTGATATTATTTTCTCCATGACAAATTAACCACAGCTGGACCTGTCTGGAATTGCTAAGGATGCTCTTATGTAAAGTGACAAAAAAAAGGAGAAAAAGACATAGTAGGCATAGTAAGCAGGAAGAAACTGACACTTTGAAGGGGAAGGAGTGGAAATAGCAGGGACCTGATGGCTGTCCAGGAAAGGGGATGTCCTCTGATTGCCCCTCTAGTCAGATCACACCACCTCCCAGAGCCAACCAGGCTGATGAGTGGTGCAAAATCCAGAGCTCCTGGTGACACTCCTTGTTGTGCTGGGCTATGTAACCAGCCAAGAGCTCTCTGGAAAGGCCCAGTAATGAGGATCTCCTTATCCCCTTACCACACACTCAGTCAAGCCCAGACTCCAGTGATCTATGTAGGAACATGACCTCTTAGGGAATTAAATAAAGGGGAAAAAAATTTTACATGATTCTTTTTCACTGCGGCAACAGTCTGGTACCAAGAGTTTTGAAATTGTCACAATGTGTTCTTTTAGTTCAAACAAACTTATTTTACATTTTCCCTCTGCCTTCCCGCACCTTCTATGCTCCATTGCGGCAACAGTCTCCCATAACACATTAGCAGATTAAAAATAACCTCCTGCCATCCTTCATCTACTTTGGCCAATTGAAAACTAGACTCACTACACTGGGCACCTCAGAACAGAAGAAGCAAAGTGTGCTTGTGGGTGTGCATATGGGCTCTGACCCAAAGGAACCAATTCTGATAGCATGACGTTATTTCTATTTCCTAGATAAGTCTGGTTTTGACCCCCACCACCATCCTTTTGCTGCTGTTTTTTTTCTCTTCCACCAAGACAATCAGCTGAAGGTCCAGAAAATTAACAATTACAGTTATTGTGTGACAGGAACAATGATTCACGAACAACAGGATGCCAAAAGAAAAAAAGAAAAAAAAAGCAAACACGTCAATGTATTCATCTTTCCTGAAGCGATCAGATCCTAATGATCAGAGCTGAGCAAGCAGCAGGGAGAGTTATGCAAAGAGAGGAAGAGACTGGTTTTGAAATGACCTTGGGTGCAGATGTTTCATGGAGGCTGGTGCAAAAAGGACCAACTTGTCCCCCCCTGCTTCCATGTTGAGTGTTTTGAGAGGACCTTTGACCCATAGGCATCAAGGAGGAAAACCACCTGAGAGCATCCCCAGCACCATGCTGGCAATTGCTGTCTAATTCATGCAAAATCCTTTGTGTAGCCATGTTAAATAAGAATCCCTTTTCCAAGGCTTTGGAGCTGTTTTCTTCAAACATGTAATAATTGGCTTCAAAGATCGTTTGTGCAGGTTATTAAGCAATGTTAACCAGGTTCAATCAATCTAGCAACTGGGCTGGATGGCAAATTACTGAAAATTCTGGGTAACCTGAGCTGACCCAAAATCTCTTCCCTATTGCTCTCCCTAGAGCACATGTGAAAATCAATAGCTCAGAAAGCCCTTCAGTGTTGCTGTCCCCACGTGAACTCCATTTTTTCCCAGCTGCTACTCATTTACCTACCAAGGCAACCAGATGCTCCCCTGAGGATCGCTGCCAATACTGCATCATCGAAGGTGAGCTGATGTCAAGACACTACAGAGTAAGCGCTGAGAGGCTGAGCTTCTATGGGAACAATGGATTGTTCCCGTGGAACTTCACCTACATATGTACTTCATCACCCATGTATGTAAAGCCAGAAGAACCACAATTATATCTGGAGGACCGGGTCTTGCAGCTGATGCACCCTGTTTGCTTCCCCCAGCCACACCTCCTGGGTCCTTCCCTCTGTGAGATACACCATGTTTCTGGGCAGATCAAATAAACCTCCTAGTTTGCACCTATCCTAGCACTGATCAAAAAGCATCCCAGCCAAGCCTATAAGGCCAGTAGGGTTTGGAGGATTGTTTTCTCCTCCAACCTAATAAAGGGCTGTTCAATGAAAAACACAACAACCTGATACACTAGTCCTGGAGCATTCTGCCCTCTCGTGCTGCATGGCCACATCTCTGGCATAAATCAAGGACCCTAGGCCTATTCTTTCTTATTTATATATTTTATATATTTATATATTTTAATTATTATACATATTAAGCCTATCTTATTTTTTCTGTCCTATCTAGTCTTTCTTATTTACGAAGTACAGTATTTAATCATTTATTTAGTATTGTTGCTGTTTTTATTTCCCTCATCTGAATGTGAAAACAGTTCCTGGCAATGGAGTATTGAATGAAAACTTTGAGATTGATGGATGAGGTTGGTTTTGTGTGGGGAGGTAAAGGACGATTCAGTGCTGACAACTGTACATTAGATTCCCTACTTAGTAAGTCGGTAATTTTCTTTTAGATTTAAGTACTCTCCAGGATGGAATTAAAATTGTGCTTTTCAAATTTAGTGCACATTAGCACTTGTAAATTCTCTGATGATACACTAGCTTGCGGAAAATGTTCATTAATATCTGTTATTTTCTTACTATCAATAATTCTTAAGGCCTGCTCCACAAATACATAGGGTAAAATGCTTAGTGGCAATTTCCTCAGAGCACTTAGGATCATTAGGGTTGCAACAGAAAATAGTTATAGCCTTGGCTTTTCTGATTTGTTCTGTAAAGTGATTTAGCAAAATTAGCTGCATTGACATGGAAGCAGTCATCTCCCATTTCACTGCTTTGCGTCTCTGAACCAATAACACCTGTGATGCCTGCACATTGGGACTGGTTATTTTGTGTTATTATATATTCTTTTAAAATTAAGCTTCTTCCTAAAGTAAACAAGCAAACAAACATAAATCAACAAGCAAGCAACAGAAAATAAAGAAAACAAAAAAACACCTTCCAAAACACATCTAGACTTGTTGTATATGATGATTTATGTGCAATATTTCTTAATTTTTAAGCATTACTGAGCAAGAACTAGAGATGTCAGCAGCACCGTTTTGGACATCCATGCATGTGGGCAGAATGTGGTGATGGAGCTCTGCACTTGGCACCTCGGGAGGGAGCGGGATTGGAAAAGACCTTCCCAGTGTCCCACTGCTTTCCTGTGCAGGTAAATCCTTGGGCTTGGCAGGAGTCAGCGGTCTCTGTGTCCACACAGATCTAAATGTAGGCTTGTGGTTTAATTCTCCCGGAGAAAGCAGAGGTTTCCTCCTGTTGGGAATTCCCACACTCTCTTTCTCCAGCAACCTTGATTCAGGAAACTTTTTCCACTGGTCAAGTATCAGCCCATTGGTACTGGGATACTGGGGTTCTGTTGAGTTGGGTGTTAAAATGCCCAAACCCTGGCTGTCCACCGGCTCATGCTGCTTCCTCTCTGAAATAATGCTCCAGCACTGACATTCACTTATTTATATAACCATGGGCTAACTTTTTGTCTGTTTTCTCTAAGCTGCTGTGGGTTTTGTTTCCAGTAGGCGTATTACTTGATTAATGATCTTTCTGTTAACACTTGCTCATATGCCATATGGGATCTTCTTGGGTTATCTAAATGCAACAAATACTTAAAACAATTTTTTTCTCAGCTCAAGTCTGCTTTTTTATAGCACAATACCTTCTTTTTTTTTCCCCTTGTTATTCAAAAAAAAAAAAAAAAAAAAAAAAAAAAGAACATTTTCTAGCTTGTCCAAACTTCACAGTGTTGAATGTTACTCATGATTCATGTTGTTACCTCATGCAATATTCCAGGAAAACAGACCATGGACAGGCTCTTTCAGGAAGGGTTTTGTAATGGATTTGTCATTTCTCTTCTATCTCGATTAAGGACTAAATCCTGTGTTGGTAGATGAATTTGTAGACCCCGTCTCTCTGAAATCATACCAGCTGCTAAAAAGAAGGCGGCTGCTTTTCTTTCAGCCAATGATGATAGCACTTTCCTGGAAGCAGGTCGAAAAATATTTACATCAATATAAATAAGCAGTGTGTAACTATAAATAAAGAACACAGGTAATAAAATGTTATCACTGAAGTTGAAATTAAAATTGAATCCTGCCAAGCCCTAAACATAGATCATGACAGACAAATCCAATACACCTTTTTTTTTTTTTTTTTTGGTGGTGTTGCAATTATAGACTAGGTAAAGCAAAAAAAAAAAAAAAAAAAAAAAAAAAAAAGATTATACAGCAGACATAATTTGTAATGATTTCAGTAACGTTTCTCATGTAGTGCTGTGAGAAGCAATGACTAGCTGTGCATGCATTTACATCTCCATTCCCCTGCCAAGAGGTGCCACCAGCAGCACTTACCTCCCAACCAGGGCGATGCTGCAGGCTGTATAACCGCTGGTCTCTTTCCTGAGGGGATGCACCCATGCCTGGCTGTGTGGCCTCTGCCAGGGCTGTCCCTCATCCTGACCCCTGCAGCCTGATCCCCCCCACCTGCAGAAGTATGAGACCCTAAGACAAACTGAGAAGTTTTAAAAAAGGACAAGTGGGCTCCCCTCCTTTCCAGCGGGAAAAGTACCTGTGGAGTAACTAGCTGGTTACCGGCTAACGCTTTTGTTGAGAGAGAGAAATAAATAAGCTCTGAGATGGAGGGACTGTGCCCTCCAAAAAACTCAAGCCTTTAATCTCATAGGAAGCTGCTTCTTTGTGGCATAGGCTTGGTGTGAGTGCTGTGTCCTCCACTGGCAGAGCCAGGAAAAGATTTGCAACCACAGGCAACATGGAACAATGTGGGAAAGTGCAGGTGGGCTCAGAAACACCCTCTGAGCTGTTCATGCCAAAGCAGAAAGTATTCTCTTTAAGTTACACCAGAACTGGAGGCTCATGCTGTCTCTCTGGAAAGCAAGACTTGAGGCCAAAAGCAATCTCTTGTACTTCAATAGCTGAAAATAAAGCTTTAAAAAATAAGAACATGTCAGGGAATTAAATGAGAACTACAAATTTAGCAGGTCTAGAGACTGCCCAAGAGAATACTGAGGAGAAATGTAGAGAAAGGACTTTTTTTGAGACACAGTTAAGTGAATTACTAGTCCCTTCCGTAAAATCTGTTACAGTCCTGGCTGCTGGGTATTTACTTTCTGAAAAGTCAGCTTCCACTACCGCCTGCTGAAGAGCCCTAACTTCACTGTGCAGATGCAATTACTGAAAATGAATCTGTCAGAGAAATGTCACGTAATCAAGGAGTCCTGTTTGGGCTCTCCTCCTGAAGCTATCTTTGCCTCAGGGATAACCCAGACCGATGCTCCACCAATCCAGTGAGAACAAGCAGCACAGGCACAAGGCAGACTTACTAAGGTTAGCAAAACTTCAAAGTATTAGCCATGAGCTGGTAATTGGCACCTGGGAGCCAGCCATCCACAGGGTACATCAAACGGTGTTATTTTTGGCTCTACAAAAAAAAAAAAAAAAAAAAAAAAAAAAAAAAAAAAAGTCAGGGTTATTTTAATGCCAAATGGCATTAAATAATGCTGTTTCAGAAGCACCAGCAGCCCCTGATGGACAGCATATGCCCAGAGCTTCCTGCACCTTCGTGCACTCGTGGGTACTTGTTCTGACAGGGTTTTGGCAGGTTTCAGTGCACAGTGCCTCGCAGCTGATTTGTAAGGTGAGCGTGGCCAGACATCGGACATGAGATCCTCATTTGCTCTGAGCTCAGCCCCTTGCCTTGGGTTTCAGAGCAATGAGATCTTTCTTCCTTTAACCAGACCTCTATGTAATTGTGCCTTTCTCCTCATAATAGAAAGCTTGTTCCACCTCAACTCGTCCTTTCTCTTTGATCTGTGCAGGTTTCTGTAAGCAATTACACATTAATATATCAAAGGCTATTGACAATGTCAAGAAATGGGTATATGGGTATGCTAATGTTTCTGCTTAATCATACATGGGTTCGGCTGCTGTTTTGTTTTTGTTATTTTGTGTGTGTGTGATTTATTATTTTTTTAAAGTAACATTTCCAGGAGGATCTTGCAGTTAGAAGCCAGGCAAAAAACCAGGCAGAAACCTGAGGACAAGTGAAGTCTGCTGCAAATTTCCCTCTGATTTCTCTGAGACAAGAGTTACAGCTAGAATTCTGGATTCAGTTCCCACCTCTTCATCATACCTTCACTATGCTTTGAGCAAGTCACGTATAGCCAGGTACCCAGGTGCCTCTATTCAATAGCCTGAAAATTTTGCTCAAGGGACTGCTGTTCACGGCGACTCTGCAGCGTATGCTTAGTTCTGTCCCCGTTCTGCACAGCAAAAACACATGGAAGCCCATTGAACCATGACACATGATTCACGTCAGGCAAATGTTTCAGAGTTTTCCTGAAAAGTGATGAGCTGTTAATCAAAGCAACCATTTCTGTGCTGTTCCTTCTGTGAAAAAGGCAGAAAGCAAGCAGGTACTGCCTTAATACCACCTTTGCCAGGATTGCTCAGCATACTTTTGTTCCTCAAAGTTGTATGGCTCAAATGTAAATGGGAACATGGAAAGTTCAAGCTTGTCAAGGATTTCTGTTTTTTTTTTTTTTTTTTTTTTTAAAGGAGTTGGTAGATTTTGTTTCTTTACCTTCCCTCTGATCATTCAAGTTTGGGTAAGGGGAAAATTTTAAATACAATTTTTATATTTTATGGGAAAATATCATATTTTTCTTGCTTTTCTAAAAAGATCATACTTCCAGCTTTCAACTATTTATCCAAATATTTTTATTCCCTACTGTATTCTGAACATTTGATCTATATGAAGCAATGCTCTGTTTAACCTTGCTTGTTCTGAAAGCAATAAAATACAAAATGAATAGGTGGAAAGGGATAGTAAATCCCTATTGCAGAATTATCTGGCAGTTTCTGAGTCATGGGGAGACATCAACAAAATGAAATTTATTTAATATTGATGAATGGGACAGTAATGCACCTAGGGAGAAATAACAGCAATCAACACAGATATTTAGGAAACATTAATATAGAGAAAGACCTTGGGGTTGCAGCGGATAATGAAGTGCATAAGAGCTCGCATTGCAAAAAAAGTAATTGGTGTTTCAGGGAGCGCGGTGTAAAAAAGGGATCTGCTGTATGTATGACAAAGGGAGGGATACATGCAGCATCATGCAGCCCAGGTAAGACTGGAGCTGGAGTACAGTATGAGCCTTTAAGCCTCACATCCTAAAAAAGGCACTGAAAAGTGGCAGTGAACTTAAAGACGGGCAGCGGGAATGGCAAAGAGAGCTGTGGACGCTGCATGGGAAGGGCACAGTGGAAAGCAATTCATTCGGCAGGAGGGAGCAGCAGCCAGCACTCATGTCTGTGTGCTGTGAGAATGAACTTTCCCTGCAGCAGAACTGGTAAAAGGGTCTCAAATTAAAAGTGGAACTACTCCATTTAGGTACAAGAGAAAGGACTTAATACTAAGAGCTGCTACACAGGCAATAGAGTAAACTGTCTGGTGAGCAGCTGAACATGAGGCAATGTTAACAGAAGTTTTCCAGCGTGAGGCTGGAAAAAGTACGGGTGGGATTACCGTAGAAGAGGCTTTTCAGCATTCTTTGAGCATGGCTGATCTAAAAGGTCCTGTGCCGTCATTTTCATCTGCAATTCCAGGGTCTCATAGGCTGCAAAAAATGACCCTGTGCACAACAGAAGAGGCGTTACATCCAGTTTATTAATTAAATCCATCTGCCATGCTCGACCGTGACTGGGAGAAAAGGTCCAGCCCTACAAGCCTCGCCCCAGCCATTCCATCTGCTCTATAAGCTTTGCAGGAGCAGGTCCAGAAGCTGAAGATGCTGCACCCCGAGTCATCTGCAGAGGTGGTTTTTGCCACATGCATTTTCAAAGGAAGCTGGCACAGCTCCTGCTTATTTTGAAACATTTGCTTCTGGAATTTGCAATGCTTGTACCAGTTAAATACTAGATTATCATAAATGTAATTTACATGTTCCCCAAATAAGGGAATGCAAGTGGAGAAGAGAATTTCCGAATGTTCATATTTCCAAATTAAAGAAATGTAAATGAGCCTGCTGTTCAATTCAGTGTGTAACACATTATTTCATGGCTGTCTCCTTGATATTACAGGCCCCTTTTACATCAGGCAATGTCACGTCCCACCCAAATCACCATGAGATAAAGATGTTCCCCCTTAATGTAATAAAGGACAACGACAATATTCCAACAGAGCAAGCAGCACGCATACTGATTTGTTACAAACGTGCCATCTCTGGATCTGGAAATGCTCCAGCACGGCACGCAGCGCTGCATGGCACCTTGGCAAGAGCAAATGCTTCATGGCATGGCTCTTGTTGGCTCCTTGTTCTTCAGCCCAGAACCCTGCACCCTACCCAGGGGGTTCAGCATCCCATCAAGCGGGAGCAGCGTTGCTTTGCCTGCTACTCACCCCAGGGTTTCAGCTCTGCCTGCTCGCCTTGCCTGCTCACAGACAAGCAGAGGGAAGCTGTGGGATGTCTCTCCCCTCATTCATTAGGGGCTTGTGACGGCTGTTCCCTCCCACCCTGCTTGTCTCCTGGTTAGGAGGCAAGAGGGAGGAGAGCAGAGGAATGATTTGTAGGACTGTAAGTCAATCATAGCTCAGTCTGGACAGCCATAAAACATCTTTACTTCTACCGATAGGTGAAATTTATGGTGCTGTTCAGTGGAAAGTGAAATGCTCCCACAGGGTGAAGGAAATTCTGGAGAGTTTCCTATTCACTTATAAAGGGAAATGTGTTGCTCCTTGCTCTTCTTCCCTCTCCAGCTTTACTTTGCAACAGACAGCCCCCATAAATCTGCCTGGGTGACAGCACTTTAGCGAGGCACTGAATCCCACAGCAGATCCTGCTCTGGGGGACAGGCAGGGCAACATACCTGCATATCCATACCAGGAGATGGTCAGGGCTGCAGGGCTGCTCCTGTCCCTGACAGAGCCTCAGGGTTTGCACAAGTGGCTGAGGATGGCCCACGCAGACCTTCCCAGCCATTTCCTCACCTCTTGGAGCTGCTGGACCTCTGGATCCACCAGCTTCCTGCTGGGCAAGGAGCACCCAGCTGGGCAAGGATGCACAGGCCCCCTTCAAAGGGGCTGACCCAGAGCATTGTCTGTATCAGCCCCGCTGTCAGAGACTGCATTTTGGGGAGGAGGATGGTTTCCTCACTCTGGAAACATGATGCTCTCACCCCAGGAAGCACAGGAAAGTCCTGCATTATTTCCTTAGGCCTCTGACACCACTTGTGAGCTCCAGGGAGTATTTTCTTAGAAGGAAAGAGGTGACCTCCTAGCAGCTTCCAGTGGGATGATAGCCTTCTGCTGTCCCAAGGAACTTTACAACTGACCTGGTAGGCTCAGTCTGGGGGGAGCCTCCATGCCTCACTAGGAGCCAGCTCGGGATGAAGCTATCCTGTTACTCGTGGGTCCCCATCCAATTTCTGACATTTGTTTTGGTTATGTGAGTACAACTTCACACAAACACAGCTCCTGCATGTGATTTTGCAGCTTCCTTTGACAATATCAAGAGCTAATTGACAGGGACTTCTGACCAGGTGCCCCGACGTAAATACAGCCCTGTGACTCTTACGTTCACAAAGTCTTCCAGATACAGAGTATTATCTCTGAAAACACTCCCTGCTTTTAATTCTTCCATTTTGCAGTCAATGTGCTGAGAGGCAGAGCACTTTTGTCCTATGTCCAGCTCTGCTACTAGTTTCTAACATCAGGCACATCATTTAAGCTTAGAGCATCTCAACTTTCTTGTCTGAGAAAATGCTGATGAGATGATGACTCGGGGCTTGGCTGGCTGGTAAAAGAATTTCCTCTGTCTGTAAAATGGTGATTTGACAAAACAAGCTTTTACCAGGAATGCAGCTGTCACAGAACCTGTTGTGTGACAGGCAAGATTATCTGGTCCAGACGGAGATGCCTAATTTCATCAGAAAGTGCTCCACCTGAGCTGTGGAGCGTTAAATGGAGAACAACTGCTTGGTGCTCCACGCAAGGCAAGAGGTTGCTGGCAAACGTTGTACTGCACAAAGGAGAAGTAGATGAAGAGCATCTACCCTCCACAACACCAACGAGATGGACAAAATGATGGCAAATCTTGGCTGCAGACCCAGGGAGCTCACCTCATCCTGGTCAGTGTGCACATCTCCACAGGCAAGAGCAAAATGACTGCAAGCAATGCAGTAGTAAGGGCATGTTTAAATACAAGACCTGCGCTGGGCTTGAAGGCAAATCCCCTTTAGTTTGGATGAGTTTAACATATGGTATGCTAACAGTCTCTGAGCTTTTATTAGCGTTTTTGAAAGGCTGGATTTGCTTCCACTTCAGAGTGGAAACGTAAAAGTGCTGGATTTTTTTTTTTTTTTTAATGTAGCCATATCTGGCTAGCCTTCACTCTTATAAGCATAAAATGCTTTGTGAGTTATTGATGAAGAGCACTACATAAGAGATAGGTACCATTATTCCTTGGGCATCTTTGAAGATTTGACTTACGCTGTGTGCTCTAAATTGTCATTAGTCTGCAAATTCAAAACCCAAAATATTTCAGACAGAACAAAGACAGCTCTCTTCAGCGAGTACTAATTTCACAGGAAGTTTTAACTTCGCAGATTTATCCATATTTCAGCAAAAGTCTCACTTGCAGTTATTTCATGCAGTTTTCTGCTTGAAAAAACAGTCTTAGCTTTAGGAGACAGTATATCTTGTCATCCCCCATAATGCAAAAAACAGTTAAAGCTATTACTTGGCCTAAATGCCTGGGAAGAGTACTTCTCTCCGAAGAACTTTTTCAAAACTTTAAAGAAAAATGGAAAGTGAGGTTTCGAATGGGAATAATCTGCAGCCTGAATTGCAATGGAGGTGCACGATATTTGCTGGAACATAAAATCTTTATCTCTGCTATTGCAATGCTGCAAGACAGACGTTACTCACCAGAAACGATGAACCACGCAAGCTCCAGCTAGTCGTAAAGTACAAAAGGCTGCTTTCCAAGGGGAGATTTGCTTTTATAAACACTACTATCATGGCTAAGTTATTCTGTAGCACTGATCCACTGAGGCACTCAATTGCTGCCTTCCCTATGGCAGCACGAATGCCGTCGGACAATCAGGTTAAAGTGAGCAATTGCGAGTCTAACCCAGGAGCTGTCGTTAACAGACCTGCGTTCCCACTGCAGCACCACCACCTTGAGAGTTTTCCTCCGCCTCCTGCGAAGCAAGAGTGGGCCAAAACCAATTGAGTCTGCTATCTCTCTTTCTCCTGACAAAATGGAAATAAAGGTATCAACACAGAAGAGTGTCCCAGAATCAATGCCTCCTGCTTTGAAAATAAACATTCCAACTTTCCTTCTGTATTTACTACATTTACCATTTATGCAGCAGCAGGAGACCATTATCCTGTGACAATGTTCTGCTCTACTGACATTACCTCTTAATTATATCTTCATTAAAACCAAATTAGAGAGCGGTCAGGAAAGTTAAGCCAACTGAATTGCACATTTGGCTGAACATCCTGACACCTTTTTTCAGAAAAGTGATGCTGGCTCATGCAACAAAATGTTTAATGATCTACCTCACTGCTGGGAAGTGTTGATTTTCATTTTAAATGCTGAACTTGCTGCTCAGTCACACCGCAATCATTCTGAAAGGACCCTGCTTAGTTAAATGCTGGCATGGTGTTACAGCTGGTTTTGCCTGTACCTGCAAGGTGATGAGGATGCTTTGGGTTTGCCACTGACCTCCTTTTCTCCTTTTTTTTTTTTTTTTTTTTTTCTTTTGCCCTTCTTTCTTCTTTATGGCAGAAATAATCTGTGCCTGATGAGCGCAGAAAAATCACATCCCTGCCAATATCTCCTGCTAGCAGCACCACTACCTTCCCTTCACTCTTCTCTGTCCTGCCCCACGCTGCCAGAGGAGGACAGGTACAGAAGGATGCTGAGGCATCTGCTCAGCTTTGGCCAGCTGTTGGAAACTTCCTCCTCCTCCTGAAGGGCAGGAGATGGGGCTGCCTGCCTGCTCCCTGGCTGCCTGAGGAGGTGAGCACACTGCTCATGGCATGCAGTAACATTTGACACAGGCAAACCCAGGAGGCCTGCAGGATGTGTGCCAGAGCAGATGAAGGGCAGCATGACTCCTGTGGCAACCTTTTGAGCAACCTGCTGCTCTCCATCCATGCAGACAACCCTTCTTGTGGTTTATGTACTGCAGGAGTGGAGAGAGAAACGCTCACACTTCATGCCAGTCCTGGACAGGTCTGTGCCACTGGCATTGGACCAGAGCTTTGGTCTCCAGTCATTTGGCTTTAACACCTCCTAAGTCTAACTCCCTTCCCCAGGGCTGCAGCATCCCTGATGAACATTCCTCCTTTGCATACAATAGTCAGGCTATTTGGAAACGTATCAGCATCCAAGCATATCAGCTGAGGGATAATCTGTTAGTGCATCCACAAGCATCTCACAAATATCATCAGCCGGATAAACCTCCCTCCACTGGGAAGACAGAGATAACATAACATGACTCTACAGACACAACATGCCACATAACCAGTGCTAAGCAGCAAGGGGACACAGCCCATGTTATCCAATATTCTTGTCAGATCAGTGACTTTTTAGGGAACGATAACTTTATAGTTAAGTATAATGTAGAGAAAAATAATTAGGAATGTGCAGGTAGTGGATCAAACTCCTTACAGCACAGGTCTTCAAGCAGAGAGAGTTTGCAGCATCTCCGTGAAGAAAGCCAGAGGCAAAGTCTGGAAGGCTCAACCATAGGGACTACTCAGCAGCTTTGACAGCCAGAGGTGCACCAGGAATTGGAAATGCTAGAGTCATGGATTTCTGGGTTCCAGTGGTTTGATATGCATGTGCAGCTGTGATTTAAATAGGGGAAAAGATAACATTTTAGTGTGTGAAAATTGAGAGCAAAAGGAGGAGTTAAGCACGTCTACCTCTTTTTTGTTCAGATTTTAGAGTAATTTGCAATGGTGTCATATGGGTGCTATGAGGCAGCCCACACAGAGAAAGAAATTTTGGCCTTTTCCAGAACCAGCATCCAGCTCCTCATCTGACATAAGGAGAAATCTCTATGGTTTGGAGTGCTGGGCCTGATCCCTTCTTAGCCCTCCCAGATATGAAGCTGCAAGGAAACAACCTCAGCAGTCACAATGTGTGATGAGGAAGCCATCCTCAGAAGATGATGTCTGACGTCTGCCTGGGATGCACTGGATGTATTGTGTTGTATCTGGGGTGGAGAAAATAATCAGAAAAAAAAAAAATGGGCAAAGGGAGGATGATGCAAACCTGCTGGTCCTGGAGTTATAATGAATCTTTTTGGTTTGGTTACGTTAATGTAGAGGAGAAACGTTCTGCCGTTAGCCAGGCTGCACTTTCTGTAAGGGTTGTTCCTCATGTTTAGTAGCTGTATTTTATAGATAATCTATGATGCTTCATTTTCAGTTCAAAATAAACGTAAATTAGAAGGAAAAGAGAGAGAGACGGAGTGAGAATGTGCAGCAGAAATGAGGCTGATGCAATCATTTCCCGTTCTGAAACTGATCGAGTAAGATCAGGACGCGGCTGGTTTAGTGATCACTGTAATTAGCACAATTGACTGCTTGCAGATGACTAATCTTTCAGTTCAAGGGAAGTAAATTAAGACTTATATATTTTGGCTTTATCCTAGCTCTACAGGTAATGTAAGACAAATGATCTGTGAGTTCCTAATACCAAAGAGGTTTGTGGATTATAAAAGAGCACAGAATGTAGATGTGGGGTAAAGTTATGGAAATACAAATCTGGATTCATATGAAATTAGAAACAAGACTTGTGGTGAGTTTTCCTTCATTTTAATTATTCCTTGACTCCATTCAGGCCCATCTGTATTTTAATCAAAAATGATCATAATGGTTTCATGGGTAAATGGAAAATGGATCTTGATAGATGCTCATTATACCTCATTTTCTTAACGGCTGAAGAACCAACAAGAGAAATGAACTTAATACAGCAAGAAATGAGGTTCTGAGAAAGAGAAATGAAAAGCAAGAAAAAAAGATGATTAAATTAAAGGAACTAAAGCTGTGCTGGACATCCTAATTAAAACGTATGGAGGAATGATGCAGCAGAGGACGCATGAGTATCAACAGATGTGGATAAATAGCGTGGAGGAGGAGGAGAGTGTGGGAAGATCTGAAGATATGCTAGGAAAAGAGAGGTAAGATGCAATGCAAAGAGGAGGTGACTGGACAGGATGTGATTCTCCTGTTTAACAAGAACAAGGATGCAGGGGGCAGAAAAACATGGGGCAGGACATGAGCTCTGGGGGCATGGCTACCAGGAACAAAAGGGTAGGTGGCATCTTTCTAGTCAGAAAGAAGCAGGATGGAGGTAGGTCTGGCACCAGCAGCAGCTTGCAGAGTCCTCTGAGTAAACCACCTTCATTTTGCTCCCACTCCACACTGACTTTGCAACTCGCTGACTAGGAAGGGTTACAAGAGTCATCCCAGTGACAGGAAGATACTCAGCTCTGTGCTGTGTAGAAGGACTCCAGAGGAAAAAATACCAATGCATGTTTTTACACATTTCCTGAAGAACCACAGTGTTCCAGAGCCAAATACAACTCTTCCAGCATATATCAAGAGCATGCCTTTGAGGAGTCTGAGCCTCCCTTTAATGGTCCCAGCAACTATCCATCTATGTTGGTCTGTATTTTCTATGTCTGAGCTGAACAGGAGCTAGAGAGGGCCGTGAAAAGGAGTAGATGAAGTTGAAATAGTGGTGAGGGCAGCTGGACTGGTCCACAAGCAAGGTCAGGGGTATTGGGACAGGGTTGGGGCGGGAGGAAAGAGACTGCCATGCATTTCTCTTACAGCTGTCATCTTCACCCTGAGATACTGGGGGGAAATGGCCAATAAGTTACAGAAGAATTTAAGTGGGGGATCTGTGTATGTCAGTGCTGAACTTGCACTTTTATGGGGATTTTCCAGTTCTTTACTTCAGAAGTAGAGAAAAAAATCCACAGAGGAGAAGGGATGCAGACAAGTGGAAAGCAGTGAAAACGGCACATAGTAGTTACAAACAAGAGAAAATTTAAAACAATGAAGTGGAAATGAAGTGTTGCAAGGTGATGTTTAATGACTCCACCTTTTGAGTTGAACAGGAAAGAGAGCCTGTACACAGCTGGTAAGAAAAAAATGTGTAAATAAACTTGAATTGTTAGCACATCTTTTGCACAGGATGGCTCAACAGAGCTCTGTTTCCCCTCTACCATCTTTCACGAGGTCATAAAAATGCATGTAAGTCCTAACCCCCAGGAAAAAAATATTAAGCTGTACATGTCTAAATTTTAGCTCTTGTTAGCACTGACGCAGCTGAAGTCAAAGGAGTTACTCCAGCAAAGCATCCAACTCTTCACCCTGAGCAGCTTCCTTCCTACACTGGTTCTCTTCTGTTTTCAAGTTATCACAGATTTAAATCAAAACCATTTGTATATTAGTACCTTTGTAGTGATAAATGTCTACAGCATCATCTCTCTTGAGGAAGGCACTGCAGCCATGAATTTTTCATGTCAGAGCTAGTGTATCAACCCATGGATTACATTATACCATTGAAAAAAATAAAAATAAAAAAATAGATTAAAGGAAAACTATTTTTAGGTTTTTTAAAAACAAAGTTGCCTTCAAAAGCATGGTGAGGCTGAGGGAAGCAGTGATGGAAGGCCATCACAAGCAATTCTCTGCCCAGTGGGTGTCTGCAACAACCACTGTTGCTATTTATTTTGTTTACTTACGCTGAGCATTTCACCTTTATAGAACTTCATGAGGAGAGCAGTGGCGGTACAGTGATCCTGCTCCTCAGTGGACAGTGCATATCACTGCCATATCGGTCTGCCAGTTCTGCAATAGGCTCTCCTCTTCTTCCAGACGCGGCAGGGTGGCCCACAGAGGTTGGGCAGCTGACGGCTGGGGCAGAAAAGGGACTCTCCTTGGTGTCAATCCCACCTCTAACCTGTGAATGAACCCCATTTCTATGAGGGAGGAAACAGGGCTCAGAGCAGGTCTGCAGGGAAACTCCCTGAGCATTCCTCCATATCAGCTTCTATTTAACGGGCAGTGAAGCCAAGCCAACAGCAGAGCAGATCCAACAATGACAATATACATATAAAGGACATGCAGTCCTCAGTTCTTGGCTCATGACTGGAAGACCAGCTGAAGAAACAGCAACCAGCACTATTCCTGTGAGCACAAACAGTGTAAATTGTCTCTTCTCAGCTGTACATTATTCTTCTTAAAAAGACTGCTTGCCTAAAACTTGGGTAAATTTGACAAAGCAACTCTTTTTTTTTGTTTGTTTTTTGTTTTTTGCTTGTTGTCCATGATAGATCAATTTGAGAATAAAAAGCTAGAATTTGCACATACGTCACTTCTAGGCCCTCTTATTTTGTCTTTTCCAATCATCCTACCACTGTCGCGTGAAAACACAACTCTTCAGCAGATATGCACATCCAGTACTTTCCAATTTTACGGCTGCTCCATCCTGACCCCGTGCCTTGGTGCTTCACCACATTATGAGAACACAGATCCTGCTGGGTTCTTGTGGGCTCATTGGCAAAAGTCACTGCATTGCTTTGAGGCAGGACACCAAGCAACATATAAATGATTGGTGCCAATTTGCCCGTCTGTCTCTACTTCATAGGGCTTGAGGGAATTCAGCAGGACATAGGCATTCAGATACAGGCTGTATCTTTTCTCTGTGAAAGAAGCTTCCGACTGTTCACAAATATGCTTGAAAATTAATCCGTAGCTTTTTATTTCAGGAAATATGGTGTATTTTTAGCTTTGCTGCAACCCAACATTGCTGCTCATAGACAGAAGATGTTGTCATGTTAATTCCTAAAGAATTAATTATAGCATTAAATCAAATTCAACTCTCCTCTGGCACCTGATTTGCCCCCAAATCCAGCACAAAAACCCAAATGAAGGGATAAAAGCCCAACTACAGCTTGAGCCCACAAGCAGGAACCTGTATTTCTGCAACTGCGTATCTCAAACAGCAGCACGGTGCTCCCTTTGGCAAAGGCAGCCGTCCTCAGGAAGAATTTATCTCCATACTGACAGGCAGCAGCTTGCTATAAGCCTAGAAGATGGCATTTTGGCTGCATCATTTCTTCTCCCCAGAAATCCTCCCGAAGAGCTCTTGCCAAGGGTACCCAGTAATGAGGTTGCATTTTGATCTGATTTATACTTCGTAGAGTTTTTCATCATATATAAACCTACCTTTACAGACTACAACAAGTGAGTTACAGCCTGATCATTCAGCTAAGAGGTTTTCCTTTAATACAGAGTCTTCTCATGGTGCTCACATCACATCTGGTCAGGACCTAAACCTACTAGCCCCAGAACATTTGTGCTTTAAACATCAACATGCTGTTGTGTTTGTTAAACATAAAGCATTCCAGACCTTTTGTTTGCAATCCCCGTTATAATGGTGGAAAACCTGAGGCTTACCCTGATAGTGGTGGGGGATATCTTCACATCTGCTCGTTTTGAAATATTTTATAAGCAATCTGGATGTTATAACCATGCTTGTGTCACAATGAACCAAGAGAAAGGAACCAGATAGGGAAGGGAACACAGCCTGACAACTCCTGACAGCAGAGTACGCACATTCACCATGCTGAATCACCTTAATAAGAAATTCACCACACAATCACCTTAATAAGAAAATAGGCTGTGCACTGCTGTTGTGATGCAAGACAGCAATGTCAGATGGACATGAGCTTCTGTTTTTGATGATTGATTGCTGACCAGGAAATGGCAACTCCGTGTTAAAAACACATTCCAAGTTATAACTCCACCAACTTTCCAACCAAAATGTTGCAAACATTTAACGATAACAAAGAGATGGGAGTATTCCTTGACTGACCCATTCCCTAAATCTGGGCTGAGGGGAAAGCCATAGATAGCACAGCCACATGAAAAGCTGGATATGGGTTTCCAAGGGTTATGTACCTGCTCAACCATGCTCTCATTCTTCTCTTCAAGGTAAGGCCTGATCGGAGTGTATGGGTTGCTGAACTCTGTCCTATGACCCAGGAGAAATTAAGCTGAGGATGCCTGAAAGAGCTGGCTCTTTTCTTTCTGTCAAAGCACTAAATTATAGGTGCTGTGCTAATAAAATCCATTAAGCTTATCTGAACAAATCTTTCTGTAATTTCATAAATCACTTAACAAATATGTGAGAACTCAACTGCACTGTTCCTTAGTTAAGACACTTAACAGCTGACTAATATGCAGGCAAGTAACACTGCTGGTTAATGTAGTTTAAAACCAAAGGGCATGTGGGTGAAGACAAAGTCATCTGAGGACAAAAGTCACTGGAACAAAAGATGTCTGTTGGGAGTTTATGAGGTTGTGGGAGTGGGTGAAGGCTGAGATTTAGCCCCTTCAAAACACCTCCCATTAGCAGAAAGTAAAGCCTCTGTGAGAGGGCACCATGGCAGAACCTAAGCAGCCTGACCTGAATGTGCTCTTTCCCCTTAGCTGTCCCCTCTTCCCTCAGTTCTGCTGTCTCAGAGCATGTCATAATTTCTTTGTGCTCCTTCCAGCTGCATTTCCAGAACAGTTTTCCCAACAGAGGACAGCTTGACCTGTTGGCTGTGGCAGGCAGCACCCTGGTTTCTGTGTAGGATTCAGCAAGAAAGCATTTAAATGGAGTTTAGGGTCATAGGATTTGCAATAGAGAAGAGAAAAGGGGAGTCAGAAAACCTTCACTGATCCCTTGACCTCCCTCCTCTCCTCCCCCACTCTGCCCAAAACTAATAAAAAGCTCCACGTTGAGATGGTGAGTCACAGAAAGCACAAGTGTCAGACAGACAGAGCCACGCTGAGACGATTTTTCGTGTGCCTGGCTTGGGCACCAGCCTCTCTTCACAGAACAAATCACGATCTCAAAGGTGAGCTAAGCTACAGCAACCTGCAAGGGAGAGAGCTCACTGCATTCCCCTAATAGAAGGGAAACCCTTTCTTTTAAGAACTGTCACCCAGAACAACATGCATCACTGAGAGACAAAGCCTCCTGGTGGTGCCACCATCTCTTTGTACACAGAGGTGATATGGTTCAGTGATTTTCCAAATCCCTCTCAAGATGACGTGAATGAGCCAAGAGAGCCATGCCTGGATATGCAAAAGCAACATGGTGCACACAGCCAGGCAGCTGGCTTCCTGAGGAAGGCTGATAAAGTGGCCAGGATGGAGTGATAAGAAAGAAGATATTTTAGGAACGAGCAAGAGGCAGATGGGCAGACAGACCACTCAGGGCCATACAGTAATGCCTCAGTGACAAGATGATTCTTGGTTGCTGTTAGAAGACCAATATGCTCTGAACACCTCTACTACACCTTTCTGCAGCCAAGAAGCTGCCTCATAAAATTATTATTGCACACCTGCATAGAAGTGATTTGGAATATTATTAAGAGGCTGACTTAATCACCAGGATTTAGGGCATGGCTAGGATGTCTCAAAGGTGATAAGTCAGAGTGTACCAATTAAAAAGAGTCATGTGCAGCACCAGCTTGATTTAGAAATCATCTTAAGTGAATCAGAAAGCAGATGTGTATTTAGTTGATAACAGCAAGGAAATTATGTCTATTAGACCTCAGCTAAGTAGGAGTGTAGAGGAGGAACAGAATTAACTAAGAGCAACACCTTGTGGCAAAGCTCTAGGGTAAAAACTATTTTTTTAAGAAATACAATCAGTTGTCAGGAACTGAAATTAAAGTCTGGGGAAGTCCATGTAGGACCTGAAGTCTCCTATAAACCAGTGTGCATTTCGTTACACCACATTTACCTACATACAAGGATGGGAGAATTATACCCCCAAAACACATACTTTTAGGAAGAGACTTCTCCAGAAACTTCATGAAAGGGGAAGGGGCTGAAGCTGCTTGGAGGGCATCAGAGGGCCAGCTGAGAGCAGCAAGAACAGGGCTGAGCCATGAGGAAGGACTAGATGGGACCCAAGGGTGACTCCAGCAATGGCAGTGCCCTCAACCCTCTGTCTTCTAGTAGAGTAGGCAGGTGACAGTGACATTTTTCCAATCATCTGGTGACCCTGAGACAGGTGATGGCATTGAATCAGCTCTGGGGCTCATCCTGGAAGCAGGAAACAGGGCCAGAAAGAGGACTAGGGACTAAGATAGTTACGACCTACTTGTAATGCAGGCCCAAGGCCCATCCAGGAGGTAGGACTGGAGACAAGGTTACCTACAACATAGGCACAAGGTGTGATGGGAGTCCCCGATGAGACTGGCTGGGGTCATTAACACCCATTTAAGTGACAGCTGCCTGTTGATGGGGATAGATGCCCCCTTCTTGCAACCAGAACTGTTGTCTAGGGAGTTTTAGCTGCTTGCTGCGGGCTTGGATCCAGGACACTGGGGAAGATACTGCTGAGGCTTATCTACCCCCCAGAGGAAGACTAAGGAAAATGTGTGGCCTACTGCTGAATGAAGTAGGGGCCCTGATGACAAAAAATGTGGATCAAGATACTCAATGTCTTCTTCACATTGGTCTTTACTGGTAAGATTTGTCTTTAGATCTCCCAGGCCTCTAAGACCAGAGTCTGTAGTGAGGAAGACTTACCCTTGGTGGAGCAGAACCAGGTTAGTAAGTGCCTATTTAGACAAAGTGAATACACATAAGTCCTTTGGACCTGTCAGGTTGCACCCACGAGTGATGAAGGAGTTTGCAGATGTTATTGTGAAGCCACTTTGGATTATCTTTGAAAGTTCATGGTGACCCAGAGGGGTTCCTGTACAATGGAAGACAGCAAATTCCACTTCTATCTTCAAGAAGGGCAAGAAGGATCTAGGAATCTACAGGGTAGTCATCCTCACTTTAAACCCCTGGAAAGTTGATGGACCAAATCTTTCTCGGAACCCTATTCAGACTTTTGAATGACAAGAAGGTGATCAGAAGTAGTCATCAAGGAAAGGGGAAATCAAGCATTTCTAACCTGATTGCCTTCTATCATTAAATGACTTGAGAAGAGAGCACTGGATGGTGCTCATCTTGTCTTTAGCAAAGCTTTCATTCTTGTCTCCCATAGCACTCTCATGGATGCATTGGTGAGGCACAGACTAGGTAAGTGGATGATGAGTATTTCTGACAGCTGACTGATTTTCTCAACAGGTTGTGATCAGCAGCATGAAGTCCATCTGGAAACCAGTAACTAGTAGTGTACCTCAGAGATCAACAGAAATGGGCTAATGGAAATCCCACAGTGTTCAACAAAAGGAAATGCAAAGTCACCGCAGAGGTCAACACCATCCTGGGTGGCATGAGGAAGAGTGCTGTCAGCAGGGAAGAAGAAGTGATTCTTACCCTCTGCTCAATACCAGTGAGACAATTGATATGTCCTAAGACTAGGGCATACTGGAGTGGGTTCAGTTAATGGTTACAAAACTGGTAAAGGGCTCAGAGTATTTGACGTATAAGGGGAAACTGGGTGATCTCTGACTGCTCAGCTTGGAGAAGATAAGGCTTGTGGAAATCATATTAATGTATAAAAATACCCAATGGGAGGAGTAAAGATAGAGCCAGACTCTTAGTGGTGCCTGGTGACAAGACAAGAGGCAACAAACACAAATCAAAATACAGAAAATTCCATTTCCGCATAAGAAAAAAAATACAATATTGTTACTGTGAGACTGGTCAAACACTGGGAAAAGTTGCCAAGAGAGTTTGAGAAGTCTTCATCCTTGGAAGTATTCAAAACCCAATTGGTTAGTCTTAATCAGCTTGCTCACAGCCTTGCTCTTGAGCAACCTGCTCAAGTGGATACTACTTTGAGTGGGGGGAAGGGTGATGAGATGACTAGATGATCTCCATGGGCCCCTTACAACCCAGCCACTCTGATCCTGTATCCTCAGGGTCTTGATAGAGGGAAAGCTGACACAGCCCTCCAAAGAGAAGAGACACTTAAGAAACAAAAAAGAAGATGATATTTTTCTACAGCATCCTTCCAAGTAGCACTCCCAGCTGAGTTATTACACTGGTGGGCTAATTAAACCACATCCTTTCCATCTTGATTTTCTTCCTTTGTGGTTATGAAAGACAGTGCTTTCATCCACATAGTACCATTCCAGTTCTAAACCTGCTCCTAAATCCCTTCCAGCGCTACATACAATATTCCCTGTTGCCAGAGGCAGCTACTTAAAAACAGAATTTTAATTAACAGAGAATGTTTCCTAGGCTCCTCATTTCCCTAGTGTTTGTCCTGTATCTCTACAGGCATCTCTCTATCCATTATTTACAACCATGCAGGCTCAGAGACCTCCAGCAGGGATCATGTTTCCAATGAAGCAGGGTGTTCCCAAAACCTTTGATGGTAGTTTGTAAGGCTCCAAGAAAGGATCACACTTCAGGCATCCTGAGAGCTTTAGGGCCCGCCTTTCAAAACAGGGATGCCAACCTTGCAAAAACAAAACATGGCTGGAAGGGCCCCATTCACTTGAGACTAAGCATTAGTGTGACTGCCCTGCAGGCACTAGACCTGTGATGATACACAGGAATCTGCTAGTTTGCCCATATCATTTATGTTTCAGTGTAAATGACAGCACCCACTTTTACAGATTCCACCTGAAAGCTGAAGGCTAATATGTTGCCCCTTTGTAAAACACTGTTTCTGACTTAGCAGAAAGCCAAAATAAGTGAAGAACAGTGCAAAACATAATAACTGATTGAAAGGACCTGCTCCCAGTGGAGCAGAAGGAAGCCCAGACCTGACTGCCAGTTTGTCCCAAAACGTCATATATTCTTTCTGGACACAGCACCCTTTCTATCACACCACAGGACAACTGCAGTCCCTAGGAAACAAGTAATAGAAAATGTACAACGAGAGCTGCAATTTCTCATCTGTGGGAGGGCAGTGATACCACGTGTCAAATCACAGCGCTGGCTCTGGAGGACCTGTGCCCAACTTCCCTGCAAAGTTTCATGGAGGATGTTGTTTTTTCTTGACTTATTCTAGGTAAAAGTGACAAGGCTTCCTGCTGCACAATAACATTTCCTCCAAATGCGTGAAGACAGTATACTCTTTTGGTGAGCAGAGTACTTAAGTAGCATTTGCCAGCAAACATGAAAACTCCAGGAGCCTTTTGCTTTACAGGCATTGTTTCTTCAGTTCATTATCTATTTATAGCTCTTGCCTTTGATCGATGTTTGTATTTAACCTTGCATTTCTTAATTTGTAGGTCAGTCCACATTTACCATGGTTAATTTATTAGGGCAGATTCTTCTTCTCAGTCAGCTTGTTGGGGGAGGAAAGTGTATCTAGGAGCTGTAAATCATTCCAAACAGATCTCATCTAGTAACCCTAGTAACCGAGTAATATACTGGAACAAGCAATATTTTTATGGTGATATTTTTTCAATGTGAATAATAGGAAAATAATGACAAAACAACACATTTGGGGATGGACTTGCCACTAAAAAAAGTTGTACATACGGCTGCCTCATTTCAGAGCAAAATTCTATCCAATCCTCTTCCAGAACCTCTGCCACTTTTCCCAAAGCAAAGCTTTTCTCTCGTGTATGCAGTAAGTTAATTCCTCTATTAATTGATCTATTATTGCAGAATCCAAGCATATCTCACAGAACCTTGAGTCACAAGATTCGTAGAACAGTAATGCTTGCTCCTTTGATTGAAAGGAACACTCGGATTGTCATTTCCATTGAATAGCACTTTCTATGACAAAGAAGAGGTGAATGTTTTAAAAGACAGAATCACAGAATATTATAATCACTGAATGGCTGAGGCTGAAGTGGACCTCTGGAGGTCATCTTCAAAGGGTTCTCTGAAGGGACACGCAGAGCAGGTTGCCCAGAACCAAGTCCAGACAGCTTTTGAAGATCTCCAAGGAGGGAGACTCCACAACCTCTCTGGACAACCTCTGTCAAGGCCTAGCAGAGAAAAAGTGTTTCCTGATGTTCAAAGAGAACCTTCTGTGTTCCAATTTGTGTCCATTGCCTCTTGTCCTGGGAGCACGCATCACTGAAAAGAGCCTGGCTCTGCCCCCTGTGCACCCTCCCTTCAGGTATTTATAGACATCAATAAGATCCCCACCCTGAGCCTCCTCTTCTCCAGGCTGAACAGTCCCAAAGGCACCAGAATATTTCCTGTTATATCAAAATAATCCCGTAGGTCTTGGATAAACACCATTTTTCTGTATGGCACCACATCTAAAGCTATCGTTAGAAAAATCCTTATTTGGCCAGGATGCACCCAGACGGATAACTTCAGAGGCTTGATTCTTTCCTCGCTCAAGTGCCTCAGATGCCTAGAGTCAAGCTTTTCGCAAATGCTCTTTCCGTGAGCTTAATACCTGGTCTATGCCCAAATACAATCCCTATGAAGACCTTTGGCTACAATCCACAAGGTAGCTGATTTGAGAAGTGATTTCAGAACATGCTTAACTCATGCCACATGTCAAGATATCACAATATCTTCAAACCTCTCTTCAAAAATGAGAGGAAAATGGGGATTTCTCTTACAATAGCCAGGCAACCAGACACTCCTTCCCCCACATGCTTTCCCCATCACTGCCTCTAGGACGTGGGAGACCTCAGCTGAGAGATAGGCAGGCCCATGTGTGCCACCTCCCACATGGATTCTCTCACCTCCGGCGTACACCTCTTAACCTGTGTGGATATGATGAGGGAGTTAAATGAAGGAGTGAAACCTCACCTTCTTGCCTCTTGGGGAACAGCTCTAGCCAGTGCTGCTAGGACCTCTGTTTACATGAGGTGAACAGAGGCTCATGAACACCACCACCCCTGAGGGATAGAGGTGCCACCCTGCTGCCCTACAGGCCCACCCTTTTGGTCCGGAGACCATATGCCCAGCATGCTGGCCTGGGAGCTGCAGCATGGGCACAGGACTTCACGTGCACACAGGTGACAAATGCAGGCCTCTGGGCCCTGGGCTGCTCATCTGAAGGCTGTATGTTGCAGCCTCTGACTTTTAGACATATAGGTGTCTTTTCGAGTCTAGCACGATGAAGCTTTTCTCAGCACGCTGTGAGGCTTTGAATACAAACCACAGACTGTGACTTTTCACAGACACAAGTACTCTGTTAAATCAGTACTAAGTTAAGTTTCATCACCAGTCCTGCCACAATGTTATGTATGGGCTGAAACGCTTTGCTATTCAGTACCGTGGCACTCACAAGGACTAAACAATTATTTGGGCCAAGAACAGCAAAATGCCATGGAAACTGAAGTGGAACATAATACATTCACACAGGGCAAGAGTCATTGGCTTTCTCTGCACAGAAAAGTGCTATCAGCTCTTGAATAACAACAGGCAGTCAGGACTTCATTCCTGCCTCATCAGAAAAATAGACCCTCCAGCAGCGCCAGCCTCCTAATGCCATGCTCATCCAGGCAGACTGAAAGGCTTGTCAAGAGAGCACGGGGAGAGGCTCTAATCTGCTTTTGATAGCATAGGTACTCTGCATAAAGCTCAAGATTACCCCCTATGTGAAGATCAAATCACTTGTGACTCATGTAGCAAAATACCCACCTATGTGTTCTCTGGGACACCAGCTTTTCCCTCTGAACCCATTTCTATGCCACCCCCAGCAGGTTGACCCGCTTGGGAGAGATACTCAACCCCACTTGCCTCCTCTGAGAGGAGATAACAAGTTTCACTGGACACATCCTATATGAGTCATAACTGTAATGCAAGGTCTCTGCCAGACACCGAGATTCAGCAGCTCAGCTGAAGGACTGAACTCTCCTCTGAAAAGCCCCCTCGTGCTCTTGTAACTTTCTGGTCTGTACACCTGTCATCATCAGCATGAGAGCATTAATAGCATCCTAGGCACCATCTGCAGTGAAGGATATCATCAACCCCTGCCAGACCTTTTTTTTTTTTTTTTTTTTCCTACTACAGATTTACAGAATGGTCTTTCATTCTTTTATTTTTTATTTGGCTAATTTCACTTTCCATCACACTGCTCATCTACTCAGTTGTCTATGTGGACTTCTCTGTGTATAAGATCAGCATTGCTTTTGAATTCTGAAGCATGTAGCAGGCTCCATGTCCCATTTCTGTCAATAGCAGGCAGCAGGTGAGGCTGAGGAAGGTGCTTCCAAAAGAGACAAAGCAGCAGAACAAAGAAGAAGGAGTAAGAATGGCTTTAGAGCTAATACAGGCTTTCTGGGTTGAATAAAGTGGCATTCTTGGTGGCAGAAGCAAGCAGGTTCATCTACTATTCCCTGGACGGTGTAACATTCTTTATTAAACAGAAATTGGAGGAGTTGATGGCATTCAGTATCTGGAAAAAAATGATATTTCAAGATTCAAAACCAACTATGTATATCTTTCTGTGCACCAAAGGGGAATCCAGGAATTTCTCTCAGACACCCACAGGAGAAATGATGGTGACTTTTAAATGTTGGTCATCAGAAGCAAAACTTCCCTAAAAGGTATTCTTTTTCTACTTATTTTTTTTTCCCCTGTAAGTACTGCAACTGAGCTGTATTTCACCATATAAATGTCAGAAAAGTCTACATCAGACCACTTGAAGTATAGCTCTCCCATAATATCAAGGCTGTGAATTAAAGTTTGCTTTTGGCGAGCTCACAGAGAGTCTTGGCCCATATCTGCTAAAAACATTATGTTTCCAAAGAATTTCACAAGCTGTTCCAGATAAGCACACAGTAAGTAGGTGAGGCAAATAGACTTATGACTTCTGTTTTTTCTCAGCCAAGTATTTCATCTCAGCAGTTACAGCACAAAAATTGCTTGGGCATTTCTGTTACCAGTGACTTCTAGATGGTGTTGCTTTTCAACAATACACCAAGGAATTACTGAGGAAGGACAAGGCAGCGCTGGTGTGGCCAATCTGAAGCCACAGTACCACAGAAACCAGTGATGGCCCTGCATAATATGGGGCACAGCTTTTGCAGATGGGGCACTGAAGATATCTGGGATTTTATTCTTATTTTCAAAGCTCACAAGTCAGAGACTGGGACTTTCATGGTTGTCTAATTGTCTAAACTGGGAGTCAGAGGAGGGGAAGTGGGAAATACTGGAGACATTTCTGAGTTTGAGCTGACCACAGGTGGTGGTGCTTTCATTCAGCTTCTAGCAGAGGATGTTAACAGCAGAGCAAGTGGCTGCAGCTCAGAAATTTTAGCTCCTAAATACTCTCAATCATGATAAGCCCTGAGAGCATAAAGGTTACATTTATATTAGTTTAATATTTATGAGCCATGAAACAAGATGTTTCTGGTGAATTAAAGGTGAACTTCTACGTGAGCATGTAAAACTGAACTCTGTTTGGCCTTGATATTTTGAAGATAAAGTGGCGAACTTGAACCCAGAAGAGGAATTTGTGCAGACCTCCTGACGAGAAAGGTGACAGATGCTTGCCCAAGTGAATTAAATTACCGTCTTTAACCTCTCCGTGCTGCTACTGACACTGACATCACTGCTTTGCTGCAAACAGTACATCCCCTTTGTCAAGAAAGTCCAACTCCTGTCATCAAGGGGTTCATTAGTTTGAAATGAGGAGCTCTGACCAGGTCCAGACTTCTACATAACCCTGACCTCCCTGTCCACCACGAAGCAATCTCATTATTTTAAGTGCTTCCCTCTCATCAAATTGCCTTCCCTGTTGCTCTGACATGCCTGTTTTAGGACGTGTCCTTCATATTAGGAGCCAAATAGCTCTTGTTAGTTTAAATACTTACTATGATCTCCCCTCCCTTTTCCTTTCACATCTCTCGTTAAGGATAGCTTGCTAATTGCTACCTGTTTCTCCTGTTTTGCAGCTAAGCTTCAGGCTGCCATCCTGTATTCCCCATAAACATATGCCCCAATAAATGTGGAACTCCCTTGAAGCACACTGGCACTGGCTGGCAGTAACCTGCAGCCTGTGTCTCCACGACCAGTTACTGTGGTAATTGTGTTAAGTATTTGGACTCAGCACTCCACACCTAATAATACTTCAGCATCTCTTTAACTGTTCTATCCATTTTTACACATTTGCAAGCCTCAGGCTCCCAACGACAAGTAGATGGTAAGTGGAGCTTGTAAATTAGAAATCTACACGCTGCAGGCTTTTAGTATTAAAAGACCCCAAAGTTCCCTTAGTTCATCCCCTGTCTTCCATTAACATCAAATCCTTTCTCAGCAGGTAAATCTAGTGGTATTATTTGCCTATAAAAAAGTCTATTGCAGGCTTCAATTCACTAGCACTATCATTTTCCAGTGTTAGAATACAGGTTCAAAGGACTGAAAATATCTAAAAGTGTTCTGTCCGAGGAAAATAAATGTCTATTTTTACATCAGTGTTTGGTGACAGAGAGCTAGAACTTAAAAAAAGAAGAAATTAAATCTGTTTTTCTTGGGATAAAGAGGTTGCTCTTAATGGGCTTTTCTGATAACACAGAAGAGGCAGTCATGTCCAACTGCAGCCCGGGAGGTAAAGAACTATATTCTCATCTTAACTCATTTATTGATCTGCTGGGTGGCCTGGGGCTTGCTGACATCTCTTATTCCAAGCTCTCTCAGCTGGTGACAGGACCAGGAACCAGAACAAGCCAAATGCATTTGAACAGCAAGGACAGTCATCAAAGTGGACACCTTTAAAACATGGATCCAAAACTTTGTTTTCCAGATTCTTTCTGGACTATGATGTTCTCTGTGAGACGGCTTTAAATGCAAGCCTTATCCAAATAAATGCACAAGGGTGAATTAAATAGTGATGCTGTTTTATTTCTGATCTCAGTCATGTTTTTGAGAAAAAATTGAGAACAGCTTCAATAGGTTTGAAAGAATGAAAAATTGGGGTCAGCTTGACTGCTTGAATCAAAAATATTCTGAAGTGTTGTACTTTAAATCTGCAATTTTCTGAACCACTCCACAGGAATAGCATATATCTCACAAGAATATGATAAAGAGTAGCTAGGGAATAACCTGGGACAATCGTTTTTACAGGGGATGAATTTGGGCCATGTTCTGTAAGGGATCCCAAAAATTTAAATTACCATGTAAGTACAAAGAATTATTAATTATTAAAATGTGGAATGTACATGCCAAGTTAGTCAGGGTGGGCTGATATAAAGGAATGGGACAAAACACTTCAGGAGTACAGAAGTAATGTTTGGTGTTTTAGGGCATGTAAAAGACACAAAATAAAACCCAATTCAAATAAATAAGATGAATTTCTTCAACCCATGAAGTCAGGAATTGGAATACAAACCTTTCCAAACGTTCTTTCTCCTTGTGGGTACGTTCACTGCTCAGTGAAGCTGCTCCATTGCAAAGTGGGGCCATGGCCCTTTGCAAGATTTGTTCTCAGATTGCAGAGGAAAAGTCTGCCTAAGAGGGGAATACAGGCAGATGAGTTGGATAGACAGAGATGCACACACAAAAACCCTGAGGATCAGTTTATGAATATGTTCTCTTATTATTAGAGTCTTCACAGGCATTAGTGGTATCCCACACTAATACCAAGTAGATTTTATCTTCACTGACAGGGATCAAGCTTGGTTACTGAGCAAATTTGGACGCTTGAAAAGCCAAGCAGGTCTTTGCTAACTACAGTTTGTTCTTAGTAACTCCACGAATGCACTGGCACTTGTCAGCAGCCTGTAGCTGTAGTGAGTGTGTGTACCTCGTGCTCCTCTTAAGCCAGGTGTAGGGCCTCAGTGTCAGACCAATAGCCCCCCTTTTCCAGTGCTAGCTGCTCTCCAGTTACCTGCCTCCTGACTTCTCTCCCCAGTTATTGCTGAGCCTACTAGCTACTGCTGCTCCTCTGGCCTGCACAGCAAACCTCGCACCTGCCCAGGGCAGGAGCGGGAGATCCTCAGCACTGTGCATACTTAGGGATGGGCGTGGGAGATCCATGTTCCACTAGACTGCAAGGAACCATTTTCCAGGGCTTCCAGGAGCTTTTAAGGTTTGGGTTTATGTTTTCAGCAGCCAGCTCTCATACGTGAAGAAGCATCACGGCAGGGAGAGCTGGCAATGCTGTAGTGCTCACGTTACCACTCAGGCATCTGAAGACTGGATGCTCTTCTGTCCCAGAGAGAGGTGCAATCACAGACAAGCTGAAAGCAGCTTATGAACTATCTCATTTGGTCAGAGAACCAGACCAATAGCTTTCAGAGAGAACTACAGCCTTCAGGCCAAGATAATGGATAAGGCTGTTTTCTCTACAGAGAGCTTTTTCCTAGGTTAAGTGTGGAGAACAGAGGAGAGCTGTGGGAGAGTAGAAAGGAATTTGGGAGCCTACATTTAGTATCAGAGCAGCCATCTTCTTTCCTTAGTTTTCTGCACATTCCCATCTGCACTGCAACTGCCCTAAATTGACTGCAGATTGGTCACAACGATATTTAAAGAGGTTTGGGCTGGTCTTTGCAAAACCTGTATTTGTGCAGGAGCCAGAGTACTTGTGCATGGGAAATATCATTCGTCACAGAGTCATCACTTATCTCATGACCAGAATCAGCCATCATCCATCCATTCAACAGCCTGAGACCAGACATTGAAGCTTAGGTCACCAGTCACAGCCCAGGCAGAATGAACAGCAAATCAATGAAGTCTGCAGAAAACCTGGTAGGGAAGACTTGATCAAACTTCCCAGAAAGGAGAGACTAGAGATGGCGAGAGACTAGAAATGAAATTTTAAGAATAGGTCTGTGCATAACTCATGATCAAGAAGAGAAGTGAATAATTCATTATTATTTGCATCAATATTTAAACAAACCTGATGCAGTCATACAGGGAGAGGGAAATCTTTTATTTTTGTCTTGCAAACTAAGCAAATTAAATCTAGGAATTATAAAAAGATTATACATGCATAAGCCAGGATGGCATGAAAGAGGAGAACCTTTTAAGATTAGCGTTGTATTTTATCTGTAAAATTCTGTGACTTTAATATTTTCATTTCTTTTGATTTTTATAGAAAATTTGGCTAAAATCTTTTCATTACCTGCATCTTTATATTGGCAGCTCATAGAGAATCCCTGCAGCAAGCTTCCAAGAGCTTCTTCAGACCGTTTGCCTCTAAAGACGAGTTTACTTATAAATGTGAATTAGCAAGGCCTGAGTCCTATGAGGGTCTTTAAATTAAAAACAGCAAAAGCTATTAAGACTAGGAAAGCATTTGATACACACTGGTTTTGGCTGGCTGTAGGCATTACCCTTTAACCTACAATGTGAGCTCAGAGGGTTGTGCAGAGCTCAGCGGGTTGCACTTAGTGGTGTGGAGTCTAGTTGGAGGCCTGTAGCTAGCGGTATCCCCCAGGGACTGGGGTCCAGTACTGGGTCCAGTGTTGTTCAACTTATTCATCAATAACCTGAACGACGGAACAGAGTGCACCCTCAGCAAGTTTGCTGATGACACAAAGCTTGGAGGAGTGGCTGATACCCCATATCACCATAGCTGAGTTTGCCTTTTGTATCTGATGTGAGTTTTTCTTGTGCTGAAGTTTTCTGTGGCACATTCCTTAGAAACAGAGAGTTTTAGAGACGAAGAGCTCTCTGCTGGGCATATTGGAAACTGCTAGGCCTAGAAACAACATAACTGGGACTTCTCAGTCCTCATGTTCCCTGGCAAACCCATGCTAGAAGTCATTGTGCCTTTTAAAGAAAAATACACCACTTGTCCTGAGCCTGCAAGACTGGATTTCTGCCAATTTGTACAGGTTTTGATGATCTCAACTATAGCCAGTGATCTGGGGAGATTTAAAAATATATCAAAAATCAAGCATGTGAAGCTGGGTCTGTAACAGCTGGTGTTACAAGCACCTAAAATTACAGGCCAGCAGGTATTCTGCTCTTGACAGTGTTCTTGTTTGCTATTCTTCTGATGTGTCCAAATTCCGCGATAAAATTATATACTCATTAACTATCATTTAGAAAGGGCTAAATACCCTGACTCATTATGCAGGGAAGATTTTCTCTAAATGGCATGTCATCTCAAAACCAGATTTTTGTATAGCTTGAGATTCAAAACCATATTAGACTTAAGATTATCTCACATTGGACCAATGCATTCTCACCAAATCTATTTTCAACATTCAAAAATGTCATTATCACTATTATTATTGCTCATTTCCTAGACTAATAGGAGCTCCAAGCTCCTGCCAAGGTTACAGAGTCAGTACAAAAGGAACTTTACAGATATTATATTGTTATAAAGTTCAAGCCCTTTAAAATCTTTCAGAATTATCTTTAAAAGAAGACAGTGCCTTTTCTTCGGATTCAGCTTGCGTGGTTTTTTTTCTTTCTTTCTTTCTTTTGTATTTGTTTAGAAAGATTAAAGAATCAAATTCCAGAAGATTCTGAAATCAGACCAAGACTGAAAACAAATGTGGCAGCATAACCTGCTGTGAGACAGAAGGTACAAAAAAAATCTTCTGAACAGTGGTACAGCAGAGAACAATTCTGAATGAGATAACGATGAAACTTCTCACTAAATAACAGGAAAAGAGTTCGCTTGCTTTTCTTCAATTTTATAAGCTTTGCCTGAGCCTTGGTCTTAGCATTAACATCTGTGTTTGGAGTTGTTATGTTTCAGGCAGCCCATTGCTACAAGGAGGATGAAAAAGGAAGGCATAGGTGTGACAAAATAAAATATGAGACACTTCTGTATGTTACACACAGAGGCTATACGCAGAGGGTCTGAAGGACCCAGCACGAGTCAGCAAACGCTGTGTGAATGCATCCTACCTCAGCTGCAGATTTGGTTATGTAGGGACTCACAAACAGGTGGCAACTCCTAAAGGGGGAAACAGCCAATAACCAGCTTGGCACTGGCACATTAGTCAGCCAAATACACCTACCCCTGGGCTGCTGTGACCTACAGAAGCATGCATCTGTCCACCGGATGCAATTTAAAGACAATCAGTCTCTGGGACAGCTCGCTTCTCCCTGCAGCCTTCACAACCTCACAGCGAACCAACCGGCCTAGCTAAGGCTGGCACATGGGCCTCAGTCAGGCATTGCCCATGCCAGAGGGGACAGCTGGGCTCCTGTCTCACAGCCAAAGCAGGGACCGGGCAGCTTCCTGCCTTACACATTCATGCACATAAGTATTGCCGAGTGGAGCAGCTACGTAGGAAGATAGTGTGGTGTCTGCAAGAGGAGCTGAAGGGAGCTCCTGGCAGATGGAGCAAGCTGTGGAGTGAGGGGGTGTCTCAGGAGCTGGAAAGGAGGTATGGGGAGGGAATGTTTGGGTGTTGATACGAGGAGGAGAGGAGCATCAAAAAATCTTGTTCCCATTTTGCCTTCTCTGTAAATCAGAGCATGGAAATATGTCCACAAGATCTACAGTGAACCCAGAAGTGCCAGAGGATTCATTTTTAGAAGGGCTTTAATCTGGATGTAAAGTGTGCAAGCAAAAGGGAACTCACCACATAGACTAGGGTGTTCAGATGGTTTACTGTCCCCATTGCTGTCAATGTATTTATCTCTGATCTGAACTCACACAGTTTCACTGTCCCAGTGCTGGGGATTCAGCAGACGGAATCACTGAGTGATTCTGACTGCTGAATTTTAGAGCCTTCTGCTCTTACATAGACCTCAAGTAGATATCAACAGACCATGTTCGAGTAACCTCTTAACTTTCTCTTTGATAACGATAGTCTTGGAGGATGATGTCTTTGATGTTGATACTTTTCCCTCCTTTCCTTTCCTTTCCTTTCCTTTCCTTTCCTTTCCTTTCCTTTCACTGTATTACAACTTTTCATAATCCCTTCAGCAGCACGGACACAAGAACTAGAAACAAATGCCAGGATTGTATTCAACAGCACGACATATAGAGGTAAACCCCAACCTCCCAGTCTGGTATGCATCCTCCTGAGTATTCACCTGAAGACTGTGTTTGCTTGCTCTCTGAGCCCCATTAGCTTTTTGGGACCTTCCCTTCCCATGGTCATCCTCCACAGCACCTCATTTATTTCATGTGGGAGTGCCTCACAAACAGGCAATTTTTCAAAGGGCTGATGGCTGAGTATGAAGCAACTTGGCAAATATTAATTGGGAGTCTATTCTTGAGCATATGAGACAGCAGGGAATAAAGAACAAAGTCAGAATGGGCAAATTGCCTGGAAGAAAAAGATGCTGCCACTGACTACAAAAAAAATCGCCTACTGTGTTAACATGCTGGACTTTTATTTTGTTGAATTTTTAGGGGTTGTTGGGAATTTCTTCCATGTATAAAAATATTTTCAGTCTTGCAAGAAATAAGATTCCAGGTTCACCCACTTTTTTTTTTCTTCTTTATTTCATTATTATTATTATTATTATTTCAGGGCAATGCAAAAGTCTACATAATATGAATGGAGTCCTGCTCATGGAGCAAAAGCTGGGTAGTATGACTAAGGACAGTCATAGGGACCCCTTTATCAGGGTCCTGAGACACTCTTCTCTTTTGGTTAATGATGGAATTGGGGCAACGTGAGATGAAAGGGTTTCTCCAGGGACATGGACTATTTCTATCAGGGGAAGATGCACATTATGTGTAAACAGAACAAGGGGGACATGAGGGTTCTGGAGCAGTATCATGAAAGGGGCTACCCAGAAGAATGAAGACAGTGCACAAAATAATTATTATTTTTTTAATTTTCTAAGATTAGCACTTGGTTTCCAGCTACACCATCTGTGGTATCATGTTTGGTCTTTATAAGGCACTCTCAAAAGAAGAAGAGCTATGAATTTAGTAACAAGGTAATCGTTTTAATATTTCCTGTAATGCATTTCTAAAGTCTTACCCATATGTTTTCAGAAAACTGTATCAGAGAAAATCAGTGGGAAGCCAGGAATGTGGTAATAAAAATGTGCAGCAGAAAAGCTAATAAAAACTAATTAAAGCAAATTAAAAAGAAGGAGAAAGAAAATGATGGTCCTTCCCCAACCTCCTTTCAATGACTCCCCACCTTCTAGGACAAGTAACTTGTAATTTGCACTCATGCCCAAGTATCCAATCACAAAAGCAAAGAAAACAACCTCCACCATGAGGAAAATGAGTAAAATAGAGGTGTACAAACATGCAACAAAAAAAAAAAAAAAAAGAAAAAAAAAAAAAAAAGGATATCAGTGGTTCCAAACAAGTCATGCCAGATGCCTAGCAAGTTACATTGGACTACTCTGAGGGCAACATGGGGACCAACTCTACAAGCTGCAGAAGCCAGTCTGAGAGGCAGTACCACAAAGAGTGGGACAGAAAAAAGTGCCTTGGAGTGACCAAAAGTAGCTGGGAGATCCCTCTGGCCTGCATCTGCTGAATCTTGAAGGAGTTTGTGACAATTATCTATTCATAAAGACTTCAAGAACAACAAGAAGAGAAATCAAAGTGCAGCTTGTGAACTGCCATGATTTATTAAAGTGAGAGAAATTTGAGAGCTGGGAACTATAAAACTGAGACTCCAGGGTAAAGAAATGACCAAGAAAAGAAGGAGCCAAGGAGAGCTTCTGTAAAAGGAAAACCATTTCAAAGAAGCTAAAGATGGAAAGGTCCTGCTAGGTCATGTAGGTTGGTGCCCTTATGAGTGTGAGAGAGAGAGACAACAACAAAAGAGCCCTGGGCTGTAACATCACACACCGGTCAAGGTCACAGCTACAAATTACAGAGAAAATGGGCAGCCACTTCCAGAGAGGGTCTCAGCCTTGACCTCAAAAGAACTGGCAGCACAGGACTTTTTTTGTCTTGGCACCTGCCTATTATTTTTCTCTTGGAAAGAGAAAAATATCTTGAAAAGTTGGTCATAAATATCTACATTACAGCTCTTCCTTTTCCACTGCTGATAAATAAATAAAAGTGAGAAACTCAAGGGATGAGAGGACACCAGGTCAGCCTGGGAGATGTGGGACAGAATTTGGTGACGGACTAGATCCTTAAGTCCCAGCTACCCTTCTAATTATTTGTAGGAATAGGTCAGGGACAAGCAGTGTAAGCTGCTTCATTTAGAGGCAAGAGGACAGAGGAATGAGCAGCAGGAAATAAGAAGAGAAAGTGGAGAGAAGAAAAATGACAAGGATGGCAGAAACCTAGCTGAGTTTATGCTAACCCAAGCAATACTGGGGAATAAGAATGGCTTTCACAAATATATTGTAGAGGAAAGGAAAGCTGACCAGAAAGTAGTTTCATTAATAAGCAAGAGGAAGATGAAAACACCAGTATTTCTTCAAAGTCTAAATTACCCCTTTATTTTTTTTTTAATGGAAAAAGAAAAAAGAAAAAAAAAGGAAAGAAAAAAAAGGAAAGAAAAAAAAAAAAGGATGTGGCAATAGGGAAATAATGAAAATCCTCTACAAATAGCTATTAATGTGCAGGTTAAAGGAAGAGTTGGAAATTTTGAATATCCATTGTACTGCTGGTCTGGTTGCACTCATCTTAAGGTGATGAGGGAATTAGCCAGTTAATTTACTGAACCATTGGCAATTATTTTTGAAAGTCATGGAGAACTGTGGAAGTCCCAAAGGCTGGGAATAAAGCAAATATAGTATTGATTTACACCGAAGGAAGAATGATCTTGGCAATTACTTCCCAGCACTTTTATCTTCAGTCTCCAGTAAAATAATGGACCAAGCAGTACAAAAAGAGCTATTAGAAAACTTCAAGAGGGCATTGGAAACAAGAGCAACAAGTGACATGGGATAAAGAATCCATTCTAGAGGGAGTTATTGATGTTTTATACATATAAGACTAGAATCAAAAAGTATGGGATAAAAGTAATGAAATCGAAACAGAAGCCTCCCTTCAGCAGAGCACTTAAGCACATGCTTAAATCCCTCCAAGTAAGTTTTGAGCAACCACTGGGTAAAAGGATAGACCTGTCTGCATTCTGAAAGTATAGCGATGAGCAGAAATGATTTTATGATCAGGACCTACACAAAGAGCAACAGCAGAAAAGAGACTGATAAAGGGCCCTATGCAAACCTGCAAGGAGAGAGAGTGATGAGGAAGAAGAACCAAAATGTTCAGAAGGTTCCCTCCAGTTTTGGCACTAATACCCTCATTAAGGATGTGAAAGAGTGCACACTGAGGCACAGAAGAGAAAGGGCAAAACCACAATAATACATGTATATCTGGAGAATTACAAGCGAAACATAAGAAAAGGAAATTCACTGTAATGAAAAAAAACTACTAACACATCCCAGGGAAAATAACCCAAACTGGAGTCATCCAAGGAGAATGAGAAACCCAGAATAAACAATATCAGACACTTAGGTTGGACAAAACTGGACAGCAAACTGTTTACTGCTTTCAAATGAGAGATGAGAATCCACTGTAAAGCCAGCAGATCACAGTGAAGAGGGGTGGTGGACTTTGTTGCCTGCTCAGTGCTGATGGCGCCTCACTGGAGACCCTCATCTGATGCCAGACAACGTAATTAGAAAAACTGGAGATTTCAAAGAACAAAAGACAAAAACGCTTAAGGTGTCAAGGTACTGTGAGGAGAGAGCCTGACGTTAAAATTTCATTATACAGCATGGCTGTGTTATGATAAGACTTCAATCCTGCCATCTATTGCATGTCCTACATGGAGAAAATTGCAGAATGGAGGCTGGGGGCTGGTTGAATACAATCACTTTTTCTGATGCCTGTAGCTCCGTTACTGGCATGGAGAAAACTCTGACAAAAAATAGGAGTTTACTACAGCCTGAATACATCCTTTGAAAAACAAAAAGGGCAAAGAGCGAGACACTGTGCTGTGTTTCTTGAAAAACCAAACCCAGACTTCACAGATTAGAGAAAAGGGGAGTAGTGCAGATTTAAGTCTCACACAAGACATCTTGGATGTGTCCCTGGTATTGGGGCTTGCGGTCGACTTGCCTAAGGGACAGATTTCCCACTGCCCTTCCACTCGCCATCTTAATGTGACCTGGGGTGTGCAAAGCCCAGACCAGCCACAGCTTGTTGGTTGGTGTAACTTCTGCAATTATCTTCTTACTTTACTTTGTCTTACTGATGGTAATAGATTTTTTTTTTCTCTGTAAATTATTTCCTTCATTTCATGTCATCTCTTGCTCAGATCATCCCAATTATTCATCATTATTCCTTGCTATTTTTAATGCTTAACATCTGTTTAAAGAATGCTTACTCCAGCCTTGAAAATGAGTGAGAAAGTAATTTTGCCAGTTTATTGAAGAAAATTATAGGTAGATAAAGGTGAGGAAATAATGACAGAATAACATAGAAGTGACAGAACATAGATATTTGGAAAAATCTGATATATTAAATGCTAATATAACTGCCGAGAGGTCATGGAGACGGTCAGCTGTCATTTCTAGACCCCTGATTTAAATCAGAGACGGTTCAGAGTTGACTGAAATCTTAACATCTGCTAACAACCTCTATGCTATAAGTGCAGCTCTGATTATTAGTGGGTAACCACCCAAAAGAGATGTGTGCTCACATACATTCACAGAGCAGCAGGCTGTCTGGTCACCAGCATCTAAACAGGTCAAGCCGGATACAAGATTACCTTTTTGATGGCTAAACATCATCTCCCAGTCTGGGACTGAGACCTGCATCTGAATGATGTGGAGAAAGAGCAGGCTGGCCCTATTTGCCCCCTGGCATTTCCCTTTGGAAGAAGATTTAGGAGTGAGGCTACAAAAGACAAAAAAGTGCCTGCTTTTGCCTGCCCATCGCTGCACGGCCACATCCCGATGCGCAGCTGGAAAGAGGCTGTGCTTCTTTCTGCAGGCTCCCCCATCCTTATCGCAGTTGCCAGCCCCATTTCACTCTTTCGGCAGTGCTACGACCCCCCCAGCTTTCCTAAATATCTAACTGCCTCTTCCCACGTAATAATTAAGGTAGCAACATGCAGTTATGGCTGCTGCAACATTTTGTTTCCAAGAGCTTGTTTTCATTTTCTTACAGATAGCGTATCTTGAGCCAAAACTTCCCAAGACTGCTCTATGCCTGAGGGAGACTTTTTTTTTTTTTTCTTTCTTTCTTTCTTTTTTTTTTTTTTTTTGGTGGAAGCGTAGCATTTGATCAAGCAGCCAGGTTTTTTAGAACAAAGAGGTGAAATGAAAAAGATGAGGCATTTGTTTTACAGCAAAAAAGAGTTGCAACTTTATTTGAGCTTTCTTTATAGTCTCGTCTGCAAAAAGACCAACTGCAAAAATGTTTGACAGGATGGTAGCTTGTATGGCAGATATTGTAAGGTTTTGAAAATCGTCTTTAGTGACGCAGAGCATTTCATGCAGACGCTCTGCTGTCTCGGTGTTAGCTCTTTGAGCAATGCCACTGCCTCTTCGAGAGGGTTGCTGACTGTCTCCATCTTCCTGACTCTGCCTTTTTTTTTTTAATTCTGAAATGCTTCATTTTGAATTCAGACGGCTTTTGTGAGCAAAAGCGGTGATCATACAACCTATCCGCATTCAAAACAAAGGACTGAAAATGGGAAGAAGTCCAAAAACGCCATCTCACAGAATATATTCAAATCCCCCAACACTTTTAAGGTAACATTATCCCAGTGGGTTAGCTATTTACATGTGACACTTTTGGGCTTATTCTCTGCCTAGATGAAACACTAGCTTGTGATCAGTTATAGTTCTGTCATTTTTGGAAAAAAAAAAAAAAAAAAAAATCAAGCATTAGTTAATAAAAGCAAGCAATGGGTTATTTTCCATCATCTCATCTGCAGCATTTCTTCAACCTAAATGCCTTACGCAGCAGCCATCACATTTCTGAGAACTGTGCAAAGACAGTTTATTCTCCAAAAATTAAAATCTGAAGAAATGAAATCTGATTAGGGGATTGAGAGGTGGGGAAGCATTGCCTGAAGAATTAATAAATAAATAAATAAATGAATATTAAAAAAAAGCTCAGCAAAACTCTGGGTAATAAAGTCAGAGCCTTTTAGCTTCAGCTGTTTGTCGGTGGCATTTTTCAAATACAGATATATTTTAATATTTTAATATGTCTACTGGTCTGGGAGGTATGACTGATTCTGCCACAGTCTGGCGTTCCTGAAGAGGCAGACTCAGATGCCAGCAATATGGGGAAAGCTTCAAACTCCCGAAGGTGAATTAGAAGATGAACAGCATTGGGCTTTATAGCCCTGTTGGAAACATGCACTTCGGTTAGCAATATAACACTCAGGAGCACCCCCAGAGTCTTGGGAAATGCTGAGGCCACCCTCTTTCATCATGCTTGTCCAAAGTGGCTGCTCCAGTCCCTCACACGGTGACGCTTGCCCAGCCCAGCTCTGATGCGCGAGTGACCCGGTGGCGTTGAGATGAAGGATGAAACATTCTTAATTGAATTCAGTGAACTATTATAATTTTAAATAATTTTCACATCTGCAGCAATATTTTTAATAGTGTTGTTATAAGGAATGTATTTTTGAAAAATAGTTCATGGATTCTTTTGGGCTTTGCTCTGATTTTAGGGTTGGACTACGTGTTATATCACAAAGGACTACAAATATTTCCTAGCAGAGTTTCTTTAAATCGAGAACAGTGAATAACAATGTCATTTCCTTCCTCTTTACTTGACACTTGTCAGGCTGCATGGAGAATACTGTGTCTGGCTTTGTGCCCCACGGTACAAGGATGCTGACCGACACAGTGAACTGGGCAAAGGGCCAACAAGACATTTGGGACAGCAGCACTTGTCACATGAAAGATGCTGAGGGAACAGTGTTGGTTTGGCCTTGGGAAGAGAAAAGAAGTTGTTGGGGGACCTACTAGAAGCCTGCCAGTACCTGCGAGGAGGTTGTTGAGAAGATGGAGCCAGGCTCTTACTGAGGTATGTTGTGGAAGAACAGTACAATGGTCATGAATCAAAGCAGGGGATATTCACACAGATTACAAGGAAAAACTTTCCACCATGAAGACAGTCAGACTTTGGAGCAGATACCCCAAAAGGCTGTACATTCTCCGTCCTTGGAGGTTTCAAAGACATGTCTGGATAACACTATGGACAGAAGTTCAGAAGTGACTCTGCTTGGACAGGAGGCTGGACTAGAGACCTTCCCTTCCAGCTTATGAGGTAGTGTGGGTTTTGTAGGCGCAATGCACTACAGATCGATAGATACTGTGGCCGCTTCACCTGGCAACCATATACAGTGGCTACCCTGAAAGAGCATGAGGTGTGTGGGAAGCAGACCCTTCTTTGCTGCACCTCTGAGGGTTTCAAGAAACGATGCATTCAAGCCCTGGTGCTCCTGTGGATAGCCTAGGAGAGTCTGAATCTCTGATCCTCAGATTCTGTTTTGTAAGGCAGGAACACCCACAAAAAGAAGCAGAAAGCTTTCTGGGATTTTTTTTTATCCAGCGCCTCGCCACAGAAAGACACTTTATCCTCCTTTCCATTTACACAGCCTATTTAGCCTGCACACTCTTAACAGTGTGGTGTCCCATAGGGAAGTGCAGCTGGGGCATGTGGATACGACTGTTTTCCTAAGTACTGTTGATATGCTTTATTGCTCTATTTGGAACCGTGGGCCATTTAAAAATGCTGTTATTACAGGGAGTCACTTACGCAGTGATCCAGTTCTGCAAAAGGTGTTTCTCCAGCCATAACAATTCTACATCGAGATGTCTAATGATGCGCACAAATAATTTCTCTGGTTACTAAGCAGACACAGCACCACACCTGCCTGAAACGGCATACTGAAAAGCCAGAGATTTCCTCTTGATTGACTCATTCCTTTCACGCCTGCTTTCAGAGAGGAAGCAGAAACATCAGAGACTTCTCTGCTTAAATTGGAAAAGTTATTTTCAGCATGACTACTCTGCCATACTAGAAAGTGGAGGTGGCGGTGCTCAGGGCTCAGAGGCTTAGCTCTTCCATATGCCCCTCTGCCAGATGGGTTTCAAATGCTTTATCACCCTGGTCACTAAACCAGGTTTTCACTCTTGTTTTACCTGCATGCAGAGTCACCAGTTGAGTGCCTGGACAGCCTGGGACAGCAGTGCCAGACTCCGGCAAAACCCACCCACAGGGCATGCAGGTGAGGGCTGGCAGACCCGAGCACCGCAGGCAGATGGGTCTCATCAGCAAAACCTCTGCAACGGCAAGAGGGTCTCTGACACGTTTTCCTGACATTTGCTGTATCTTTATATATTTGAAATATCAGAAGGAGGAAAGAATAATAGCAGCCTGTCCTTTCCCTCTGCTGGCAGAAAGAAGAGAAATATCATAGCCTGGTGCTCATCCTGAGCCTGCAGAGCTGGATGCCTCGTACTTCTCTCATGAAAGGACGTGTAACTAAAAACAGCCGTATGGATTTTTTCCTCTTTTTTTTTTTTTTTCAATTTACCTTCTTTAGCAGGCTCTTTTCTGTGCAATTGTTTAGATTAGAACAAATGTTTACAGCCCAGATATAAACTCTTGACAACAGGGTTTTATAATGAGTAGACCTGACAGACTTCTTAACTATTCTAACTCTCACATTAAAAAAATGGATTGAGATTTCCAGCAGAATAATTATGCACATGTACAGTCAGTGATTACTGAGCTTTTTGAGGAAAGCTAAAACCACTGAATCATAGCATGTGACTTTGATATCAAGGGCAACAATCACAGTGTTGGGGATTTGTAGCCTTGCATAAAAACAAAAGGCTAAAATCTGCACTCTTTTTACAGTCTGTGCAAGCCATCAATTTCTCTGAAGTGACATGGGGTGTAAGTCAGGTGGAATTTATCCCTCACCGTTTTATATTACTTTTACTCTTACATCACCTCCAAATCATGAGGCTGCCACTTGGTCTGGCTGCCCCTTCACAAATAAGCCTGTTCGCATAAAATAATGACTCACCTTCTGTGTGCTTCTTCTCTCAAATTCCAAAAACACCCTAAACATTCTCATAAGGCTTAAAAAGGACACTTCGTCTGGCTGGGATTTTTGCTGCTTACAGACCCAGCCCCTTAATGTGTCTGTAAAACAACAAAGGAAAAAGGACAGGGGAGCGGGCAGCCTGCCCCCATGTACTGAAACCATCAGGAGTTTCTGTGATTTCTCATTCGTAGTGGACAGGAAGGAGGAATACGGAAATCATGCAGGAAAGGTCACTCTCAAGTTACTTCAAACCCAGCTGAAACTCTGATCTGCCAGATGTCTTACGAGCAAGTTGGTTTTTTCATGAGACTCCGTCTCAATTTCCACACCAAAGAGGTTCAGATAAGCTTACGCCTCTGTCTGAACCTCTGAACCTTTTGAAGTTTGCCATTACTGTCATTTTCCCTGCATACTGCTGGTTCCTCTCACGCTGACTGAGCTCTTGCAGACCTACCCAGCCCTGATAGCCATGAAGGAAATGATAGGAAACACGTCGCAAAAATAGAAGCAAAAGTAGTGTTTTCACAAATTACAGGCTGGTACATAGAGAAATATGGCCAGTGACTCTGGGGCAATCCTAACACAGGATGTTTGGTAAATACGAATCTGAGCATACATTACCAAGCCCACAAAACTACAGCGCAAAGCCAACATGGCCATTTGCTTGAGTTATTTTATACCTCTGCTCTCATTGTGCTGCAGTGCTCAGCAGTCTAATCTGCAATGACAGAAGGACGCTCTGGAAGCAGAAGGATGTGGGCCTGGAGGTCAGGAAAAGGGCTGTCTGCTTCTGGTTCTGTCACCAGCTGCCTGCTGCTCAACTTACCTCTTCTTGTCCTACCTGGAGGCAGAGGAGTTGGAGGACCTCTCTCCTTCACAGGTCATGGTGACCTATCATGGTCACCTATCGCTCATTAATAGGTGTCAAGAAACCAAGACTTTGCCTTGAAGACATCTCTGTGAATGGTTGCTGGAGCCTGCTTTGAGACAGGTGGAACTGTGTTAATTTTTGGTGATCTTGCCCATTTGGGAATTCGTGAAGGCCCACTTTACCCCTTTAAATCAGGGAGTATGAGGTGGGTAGGATCACCACCATTCATTTGGGATTGTAGATGGCAGGGTAGAGTCAGAGGGCAGGGGTGCGGTTTTAAATTTCACAAATAGTAGTTGGACTATTGCCTGCGAAATGGAGGCACATTTCCCAGTGGTGCCTTTTTCTGTGGCCAGGAGCACAACAGCTATTTGTTATCGGTGACGGTGTGCTGTTGCTGCCACGGTAATTGAAACGGACTGCTCCCTCCAGGAAACACCGAGCAGCAGGGCTTTTGCCAGCAGGTAGGGCTGGACGAGGGAGGAGGAACAGAGAAAATGTATGCAAAATACGGGTAAATACAGATGAAAGTACCCACCTAAAGCATGACCTCATTGCTTTCAGCATTACAACCACCACAGTAATGCGGCAAGTGGCAATGGCCATTTACCTGCAGTGGTTTTCCTTCCAGAGGAGCAGTGCTTGCCCTTGCCTTCAGACCTCTCCCTTCAGGCTGACCAGTTTGGCCACCACAGCTTGATTGCCATAGGATTTTCCCCAAAAGTCCCCTCCTGTGGGGATGTGGTGACACAGTCTTGGTGGCTCCCGGGCTTCTCCAGCTCTTCTGTGCCCAGCTGTAGCTCTGAGCATGCTGTAAAATTAGCTGTGGATTGTGAGCGAAATTTGCATGACTGGAAGACAAAAGACAGATCTGCTCCTGACTTCTCTATGGCTAGGCCAAATTTGGGCAGTGTTGTGTTGGTATTAATTTTTTAAGTTATTTTTCATGTTCTTTTTGTGTTCTTTTACTGCATTTTCCCAGATTGGTCCTCTGTAATTTCTCATTGTGTAGAAAAAGAGCTGCGAGTTTTCTTCAGCTTTCTGCCAGTATCTGCATAAAACCTCCGGGTTAATAAAGCGACGTGGGCCAAGCACCAAAATGTGAGTTCTTGAAACTTTATTTTGTTGTTACTGATTGGAAGCACTGTTACTGCTGAGAGGCATCCAAAACCAGCTGGATGTTGGACAGTGAGAAACAAAAGTGCAGCTCCAGCCCCACGTGAGCACGGTCTGGGACGCTGTGCAACATCCAGCCAGCTGGGAAGAGGCTTACAAGTGAGTTTTGATGAACGACTTGTGCCTCTCTGGGCCCTACAGCTGAAGCCTATACTCAGACATCGACTACATATCTCAGGCTATCCCTCTTAAAAAATTATCCTCCTGGTGATGTTTGGACCAAAGAAACAGCAGAGAATAATTACAATTCTGCAATCCTTTTTCTTAATGTCCACAATATTTCATGAGATCTCAGAAGAGGCCTTGGATGCTAAATTCCCATTTCCTTAACAAAGGCTGGTGCAGGAACTCATTGGTGGAGCAATGATGAAAGCAAGCAGGTCATTTCATCATTTTGACTTCCAAAACAGCAATAACAAAGCTCTGGGCTTCTGTTTCATGGCATTTTCAAATGAACAGCACTTGTTCTGCAGCCACTAAACTAGGGATTTGCTGCCTCATGCTGCTCTGGAAACTCACCAAGAGGTTGAGAACCAGTCTGGGTTTTTTCTTCCTCTCACATCTTTACCAGTAATAAATGTTTTACAGGCCAGATTTTGGAGTGCTGCTTCCTTGCAAGCACCCCACCTGGTAGTCATATGCAAGCCCACTTCCTCCCTAACACAAGTGTGGGATCTCTGATATTAACAGGAACAAGCAGCAGCAAAGGTTATTTTAATTACCAGAGGTGGAGCACATTTGGATGACAGATCCAAAGCCTTCTGATCTCAGTGGAAGTCCTTTTCCACTGACCTAAGCAGGCTTTTGATCCGATCCCCAGTTAAGGAAAGTGATGCTGCTGCTGCTTTGCACTGTAGGCTGGTGGACCGCTGCGTTTCTCGCTTGTCCCGGAGTTGGCCCGCTGACCAGCCTGGACAAAAACACTGGCTCCTCGCCTACTCTGGTCATGCTGCCTTTTACATCCTCTCTCAATTTTCCCTGCTGCTGTTCCTGGTTGCCCTACACTGTTCTCGCTGACTCCCAGGAGGGGAGATGGATGTTTTACAGGGGAGCAATGAAGCCGAGTGGCTGAGACGGAAAAAGAAATCCCTGGATCTCAGAGCTGTGCAGTGCCACTGCAACATACAGTCAAGACGACAGCAGTGAAGGATTTATGAAAATGGAAATAGCTTTAAAGGGCCCGCCAGAACAAAATTGCTCATGAATCGTGAGGGACCAACTCTGTAAGTGGCACGGATAGTTCCTCCGCCCGGTAAGAGATCCCCATCCTCCCCAGGATGTCTGCAGGAGACCATTTCTGTAAATTGCGATTGGAAAGCCTGCCACCTGATGCGACTCTGGAGGGCAAAAGCAGCATTACTTCAATGCAGCCCCAGCATGAAAAAGTTAATAAAATGTATGTCACTGAGAAACCAATTGTACCTGCAGGGTAAGAAAAGGTCACACATGAATGCATGAAAACTGGGTATGCTGCATAAACTGTTGATTGAAATCTCCTTTCCACTCATACGTGAACACATTGAGCATAAAAAGGATCAACACACAAAGAGAAATGATTCTGTCTATTTTTCAGATTAATAAACTTTGCCTGGATTTTCTCTCATTTTTGTCTTCCTGCAGTACACTGACTACTCAGATTTTAGGCAGGTCAGAGACTCTTTCCCTTTCCTCTGTATATCCAAAACACTCAGATCTTTTACCAATGCTATTTGTGCAGGTGGGTGGGTCAGCCTGGGCTGTACATGCTCAAGAGTGAAACCTCGGCTCACACTGGCTTCATTAGGTGAGGTCCTATAGACCCACAGCAAACACTTTATGGTCTTACAAATGACAATTCTTTAAGCACAGCCTGCCATACCTGCTGTTATATTATCTTTATGAAGAAGAAAGATGTATATGGATGTAATGAAGAGAAAGTGAACTATTTGTTAGGCCCATAAATGAAATAGGAAATTAGTCTGTCTAGAGCAGCATGTTGGGTGCCGGTGTTCTATTATCTGACTTCCTGTAGCACTGGGAGAGACAGTGTGTTTTAATTAAGGATTTATATAGATTTCATTGAAAAAAGTTTTATGGAACCAAATTCTGTTCCTTTTTCTTATATCAAAACTGAGGGGCTTTGCAGAATTTCCTTTTAAAGGCAGTATGTGGAAAAGCTATGCTTAAAATATGCAGACATACCCTTTTCCATATTTTCAAATGATAATTCAGTCATTCTGTTGTGTCATCCTGTTTTGAAAGAATTTGTTGTCTAATTTTTTAAACAAATTTCATGTTGTGTAATATAGTAGATAACACATAGTCAGAAACACATCCATAGCACTCTGATGTACCCTTTACATGTTTCACACATTATACTGAACAATATAATGCAATATGAAAAGTCAGATTTGAAAGGCAATAGATCTAACTACCTTTAAAACACTCATTTCTGCAGGGAATTTAAACATCTTTTATTATAGATTCTCATTCACGAGGGTGAGTTTCTTCAGCAGGTGAAAGGTTCATCTTCCTCACAGCTTAGATCCAAATCAAATGAAAAATGAAGAACAGTGGGTCAGGAAAACTGCTTAAAAAGACAAGAAACAAAGAGAACACATTTTTACCTTGACATTGACAAAGCTACGAAGGGACAGAAAAGGTTACTGGAGAGATAGTGTGTACTTGCATAAGGATATGTATACACACACGTACCTATGCAGTGCAGAATAACCTGTGTTTGGTCTCCATATATTTGCTCCCTGACTCCACTTTGCTAGTTGATGAAGTGGCACACATGAAGACAAAGTGCTTTTCATCCAAAGCTTGCAATTGCAATAAACAGGTATACGAAAGAAGCATCGTTGCCTGGTGGAAAACAGATTCAGAGAGATAAAGCCAATGTAGTCAGTGAAGTCTGTTTAATCCCACGAGAGCTGCATACCTAAACATATTTGAATATTTCACCCTAAACAACAGTTCTAAGGACCCACAGAAAGCCTGTAGCTGAGGAACATATCTAAAACAGATTTTTTGGTATCCTAACTGAGTGTTTTACCCTTAAAAATCATTGTTTCTTCCCTGCCTGTACAAGACTTTGCTGTTCATGTGTTGTTCACTGCCTTATGTTCCTGTGTGATAACAGGTCATAACAGTATGCATAGTATTCTAAGCTGCTCTCAAATAACAAAGTTATCAAAAACCAAATAATTGTCACTACGACAGCTTGCTTCAATAGCCATAACTGTAGGAACAAAAGAAATCCTCTTTCATTTCTTATTAAATACTTTGAAAGTATTAGAAAAATGTCCTGACTTTCTTGATTTATCCTGATGCATTAATAAAGCAGAGAATTTAAGAGAACTGAAAAGCTTTGAAGAAATGCCTTTCGATCCCAAACCGGAAAAGATTACTGTGCTACTGTGGGTAAGTCTAAACCCTTCACAAAAAAAAAAAAAAAAAGTAATTTAAAATGACCAGGGCAGAGTCAATGTCCACTCTTATGGGCTGCATCATTCACAAAGCGTGAAGCAACTGCTGAATAAACCAAAGTTGTTAAGGAACAGATTTTGCACAGGGTAAGGTCTTTATCTGAAGTGGCAGAAGAGAAATGTGCAAATACCTGCAAGGCATATAAAGACAGTACAGGACCAACTGGCCCTAAAATATTCCTCCTTCTAAGGTACGTGTCATGTTATTTGAAGGTTGGCCCACTTTCAGCTAACAGCAAAAGCCCTAATTCCTTTAACAGTAGAATTAATTAAGCTCCAAGTGTGAGGTGAGTTTTCATTAATCACTCTGAAACTACTAACTTCTCTTGAACCACCCTACTAGTACGTGAAAAGGTTGTTAGACGTTTCTTAAGTCAAAATTGCTTAAATTGGCTTCACAGCATTGACAAGACCATCCTGAAGTCTCTTTTTGCTAAAGCACACAGTTATTTCTCATTGAATTAGTGCCAAGAGTGCATGGAGCCCTGTCGAGACAAATTAAACAGGGAAAGAGGGAAGCCTTGGCCCTTTCAAAATCAATTGAAGCACTTGCACAGGCATCTGTGTCCAGGATGGTCTTTGACCAAGAAAGCTGCAATTGAAAGTTATATTTGTCCTCTATCAAACATATTGGAAAAAAGAAAGCCTTTCCCAAGGCAATTATTTTGCTCTGAAAAGCATTATTAAATGCATAGCTGAATTTTCCCAGGATGCCTGGAGACCAGATGCAAAGCTGCTTCTCGGTCATGGTATCACCCGGTTGTAATTTTTGTTTGGAAATCTTCACATGCCTGAGGGAGAAATTTTATTGTTGCAGCAGTAATGTGGGTGAGCTCCTCACACTTTGCGTTCAGACCTCAAGATCCTCGCAATGGCTTGGTCCAGGTATTACCCTGGCCCTGGCACTTGCCCTAACCTTGACCAGGGGCACCTCCTGTCCTTCCTGAGGAAAGTCTTCTCCAGACACAGTCCCATGACTCTTGCAGGAAACCTTTTGCCTGCAAACCCATCAGAGTTGTCCTTGCTGAGAAACTATTTCTGTTTCAGGGAGTTGAGTCAAACTGCATAGAAGGAGGATAGAAAGTTTCACAGAAGTATCCTAGGGGTAAGAATGGTGAACTGGTGTTCAGGAGGGACAGTGAAGCTTATCTCCATTCACTGGTGATTCATGCTAATGATTTCAGCTCTGTAGGAACAGGCTATGACAATATACAAAGACATTTCAACCCACATCAATGTTAATAGGGGAAGAAGGAAGAAAATTATTCTAGCTTCAAGCAAAGCCCCAATTAAAATTAGACTTTAAAGTAATGCTAAGTTAGCCATTTAATCAAAATTCTGTGTATACAGTTAATATGTAAGCTTGCTTCACTCAGCTGAACTTAAGAAGCATGAAAATTCCTTAGAAAGTTTCATATTTAGTGAATTTTCATCTATTAGTGAAAATATCATAAAACTGCAAGGCAGGGGGCAACATCTTCAAAATATGTCTGATCAGTGCCTGATATGTCCAGACTCCTCCATTCCCAGTCAGTTTTCAGTGGTGCCAATTATGCTTTGTGAAGAGCACATGTTGAAATCTGCATACATTCAGCAAATTATTCAGGCACACGGTGAGTTTGGAGATGCAGGGCTTACGGGCCTTGTTGCATCAATATCACATAGCTTCAGGGACAGAAGGTGGTCAGTCAAGACTGGCTTGGCTGAAGTCAGCTTAGCCATTGAAAAACACCAGTGTGTGCCTTTCCAAAGTAAGCAACTCTGACTTTATTCAGGAATTACAGTAAGTGAAACTGAAACATGAAATCTTTCCAGACCTGGTAAGTTTAGAAAAGACCTTTATTCATTTTTGCTCATGGCAAAAGTACCTGTGGAAAACTTCAGGGCAGAAGTTTTCCTTGAAAGATTGGCTCCTACGATGTTGTCGGAAGTCAGGACTTAAAATGCAATTGAGCAGAATCATAGAATCACACAATCACTAAGGTTGGAAAAGACCTCCAAGATCACCTGGTCCAGCCATCCCCCTACCACCAATGTCACCCACTAAATCATGTCCCTAAGCACCACGTCCAACATTTCCTTGAACACCTCCAGGGACGGTGACGCCACCACTTCCCTGGGCAACATGTTCCAGTGCCTGACTGCTCTTCCTGAGAAGAAATGTCTCTGAATTTCCAATCTGAACCTCCCCTGGTGCAACTTGAGGAGTCATATAAAAAACTTATCTGGAAGGGTGAGATCATCCAATCATCCAAGCTATGCATCTTGTAAGTGTAAACAAAATTCACAGAAATTTGAATATCAAATACATTCAGTGACTTGTTTTTTAACACCCACCTATAGCTTGAGACTCTTACATCTTATTTTCCTTACATACAAAAACATCAATGAAAACAGAAATTATTTCAAGCACCCGTGGAGCTGAGACATTTTCCTTTTTGCAAAAAACAGTTAAAGAATATCTACATCCTATGGTACTGCAAAATTCCCTTTGAAATTCTGCTTGATGGTTACATGTTCTGTTCAATTTGATGGCACTTTTCTTGATCAAATAATTGACAGAAATTATTAGTAAAATATTTCAAACAACAACAAAATTAGTCATAATCTATTAGAAAACAAACTGGTAAAGAGAAACTAGAAGAGAACTTAATTGAATAAATTATTCATTACAATTTATTCAGTCAGCTTTGATTTAAATGCTTGCTAATCTTTTGAAGGTTCATGTAGTACAATCTTACATTAGCCCTGGTCATATACATGAAGTGTGATTTTTCTTCAAAAAAGCTGCATTCTCAGATTTCCCATGTAATGAAAAGCTGGGGAAAAAAATGGTTTGGAGCCATCAGAACATTTTGTTTTGCTAATCACTTTCTCCGTTAAGAAAATAATCACTTGTTTGAATAATGTGAAACATTTCAGTATGAAATAGTAATGTAACACAATAAAATAATGCAGTACCATAGAAAACAGATGTATAATAAATGCAACAGATTTTCCCAAATCCAAAATTTTATCAAAACAGATAACTGTTCTGTGAAAGATTTAGACAGGCAGAGCTGTTTCCTGACCTTTCTGGGCCGTGCAGAAGCTCATGTTTTCTTTCCACCTCCATACTGTATGCCAAGGAGCCACTAGCTAGCATTAATGAGCACTCACCTCCTGGAAAACACAAATTATCATTTCTAAACTTTTCACTGTGAAGCTTTGTCATGAAGTCTCTCCAGCTCCACGGGCACCCTAGAAAACGGTGTCGGTTTTGCTGGAGAGCTGTGGGAACAGTCAAACATCATGTTTCTGTAAGGGCTGCCTGGCGCCGAGATATGGATATCGTAGTTGTGGGTCCGTTACCATGACACCACCTTGCAACAAAAAGACAAGGGTTAAGGTAAAAATGAAGGAAGACGTGACTTACACAGATATAAATACAGATCAGGAATGTCAAAGCCCCCAAACAGTTATAAGAAAGAGCACAAAAAAGCAGTTTGCATATCCACCTGGGATTTTAATGAGCTGTGAGGGGGCTCACTCTCTGTTAACAAGCTGTCCAAACTCCTGTAAAGCCTCACCTCAAGGACTCAACTAAGCACAGCACCCTTCCCCGAGGAAGCTCCTGATCTGGGGATGTATGTTCCCTGTCCACATAAACTTTCTCTCAGCTGTAGTCACAGTCAGACCTCCTCCCTCTGATTTTCTGCAGTCCATAACTCGTGCAAGATGCTAGCTTTAACTCTTCTTCCAGAGGTTTATTGTCTGCCCTCACCTAAAAAAGAGCAATGCTCTTGCCTCTCCTGTCTGCCGGTGTCAAATCACCGCCTATCAAAATGACAAAGGGCTCAACCAACTGCCTGCACGCCGCAGGCTGATGGGGAGGTTAAACACCGCCTTCCCCCCATGGAGGCCGTGCTCCAAACCAGTGTCCAGCCCCTCTCTCCACTGGCTCTCTGCATGTGTATTGGAGGTCTCGTGTGCGTGTTGTAAAATTAGGACCTAACAGCATCCTAATTTGAAAGCTCACTCATGCCACCCAGTTAATTGCAATGGCTAATTTTTATGTTTTATTGTTGTACAAACTTGGAACTTGAATTTCGGTGAGAACGGAGCGACAGCTGATGCAAAGTGCGCCCCTGTAAATAAACACAGGTTGCGGCAAACGGAGAAAGGATGTTCAACAGCAGCCATCAGTCTCAGTTAGGATATTGGGGGAAAAATTGCAGCGCATTAAGGAAGCAATAACACTCAACGGGGTGTGCATTCATCAGTCACTATGCATGCATGGGGAGCGTGCCAAAGCGCCGAGAGCAGCCAGCCGTGCAAGCTTAGGTAACAATTGCTTTGGTGCGGTGTGCGGGGCCCCACTGATGGATAACACAAACCAGCCACGAGCAAACCATCCTCTTGCAAACGCTGAGCGCCACCACCACGGATCCACCAGGAGAGCCTGGGGAAGGCCCGCAGCTCCTCTGGGGTCCTATTTTCCTGCAGGGTGAAACAGATTGTAGTGGCTGGCTTTCCCAGGGGAGCCGCTTGTTCTCTGAGAGCAAAGAGTGGCAGTACTTCTGCTGCTACTCGCCGTAAAATAAGGCTAATCTGTCCCTGCAGAGGATGGGAGGGGAACTCCTTGTTAGCAGTGAGTCACTCTGCAGGGCTGCGAGGGAGGGGGAGGAGGATCCTCCTTTTACTAAGAGCAGGGTCGATGCCCAGCACCAGGAGGGACTTTGCAAAGACCAGGAGACAGTGCAAGCCACTGATATCCACCCAAGGCTCCCGCTGGGGCTGATCTCCTCGTACTTCCCCAGGATCCTGCCTCTTTTGGTCATCCCCAGAGGCTGGCTCCACAACCAGATGGCAACCACAGATGTCAGCTGCTCTGCTCCCCAGCAAGGACCACCCTGCAACCATAAGGAAGACATCCCAAACTCTGCCAACCCTCCCCACAGTCCAGTCCCTGCCTAACACCCTCACCCCAACATCAGAATTCCCATTCAAAAATATTATCACCATTGAAATAAAATTCTTTTTGAGGTCTCCTCCCATTGTATTTGCAGCTGTGCTTGTTTAAGAAGCAACCGCATTTATTAAGTGCTGTGTTTTCTCTCTTTTTAAGTAACAACAATAAAAAAAGTTCTTCCTAAAGGAAGAATAAAATTAGTAAGGCACACCTCAGGGAATTGGGCAGGCAATCCACAAACTGCCTTCAAATGCTCCACGTTATTATTTCTCACACTCACGAAGTACGTGCACATTATGCGTAAAGCCGCTTGCCTCATACAGTGAAAACAAGGAAACAAACAAACAACAACAAAAAAGAGCGAGTTCCTGGGCTGCTTTTCATTCATTTCCCATCCACATGTTCCATTGCTGACCGTATGTATGCACAGCACATACACAAAGAATAGCAACTGCTACATATGGTGCCTACTGCTGTTAAGAGCCTGTCACACTGCACTTCCGAGTGTTTCAAACAGGGAAGGCTCATTTGAAAAGATTTTGCAAACCACTCAGGCTCTCATTTCGGAGGGAATGGTTAGGAGAGGGTTACAGAGCAGCCCTAATACTTTATGCACATGAAGATCAGTTCCCTTCCTTTCCCTTCTCTGTCTCCCTTGCAGTTGACATCTCAGCAGCTACTTGAGAGCACAAATTGACCAGCAATCTGCATCTGCCAAACACTCTTCTTTTTCAACGGTACTCATCATCCCTCCCTCCCTCCCTCTGCACTTCAGTAATTAATTCAGTATATCTCTTTCCATAAAACACATTTCTTTTCCTCAAGCTAAAGGTAAGCATCTTGAACCATGGAGAAGAAACTCCTTCTTCTACTACCAACAGCCTGGAACAAGTAGATCACAACATTTGATATGAATTCAGTCATAGGTATTGTAATTAGTGGAGCACTAGGTCAGAATTTAGAGTGCAATCTCCATGTGCATATCCATCTCGTTGTTCTATTCCAGCTCCTGACAACCTAGCTTTTCAGTCTGCTTGGACCCTGTTTTTGCCACTGCTCAATTTTCCACGTGCTCTTTCCTGAGGTTGAACACAGCCTCAGAAAGTCTTCCAGGTGGAGGGACTTGTGATACAGCCAGGTCCACACATCACAAAAATGTGTGTGGCATCCCAACAGAGAGAGCTGGCAGCCCCCTCACCCCTGCACACCCCCCCAGACATAGCACCCACACTCTAGAGCAGCCGCCAGGATCGGGCCCGAAGTGCTTGTCCCGCTCTTACTCCAAATTGCACTTCGGCAGATTCCCCACCCCTCCATCTGTGCATCAGAAAAATGACAAACAATTGAGGCAGAGGGTGAATAGAGCAAGTCTGCTTTATTTTTAAACAGGCGCAGCTATTGCCTTTTTGTTAAAATGTATAAATAAATGCAAGTGGTGTGAATTAAAAGCCTCTGCAGAGTCAGCACATATTATGCAGGGAAGCTAATCTCATCATAGCTAAGTAGAAAATATCCTGTCATTATAAGCCTGATCTTGTCTCCCTGTCACTGTTTAGCTTTGCAAAAGTCAAACCAGCCTCCTTGAATTTCCACTGGCCAGATTTGATGGAACATGTAATTTTCTTGGAAAGCTTGAAGGCAAATGGGACAAACCATCTTGGAGAGGTGAGCATTTGGCAGTGGTTGTTTTTTTGTTCATCTTTAGGTGCATTAACATGCTATTCTCCCTTCTTGTTGGATACCTAGCACCTCTCCAAAGGACAGGCAAAGAAACTGGTCCCACGTTCTTCAAAGAGGCTTTGACTTGGCCCAAAATTATTAGCTTCTGTCCAGGAAAGCACAAGCACCGCTTTGCTTCTGACTGTGTTGCAGACTTCACATGTGCACAATACACATTTGCTATGTGTGTCAAGGACACATTGCCCCAGTATATACTTTAGAAACATCCCACAGAAGCAGACAGGCATGCAGCAGGGTGCCAGTGACAAGGGATGTTACTGAAAGTCTACCTAGGAGGGTGAGTTTGATCAGACGCTCTATAACCAGTCACCACTTCATCTGGTTAGCTATCATGACCTACTCACACTGTGTATATTGGTGGTTTGGTTTAGGCTGAATTCAAGGTGAAGATTTTGATGCAGGGACAGGCATTTATCGTTAGCTATGTTAGTCATATCTGGGTCAGCAGCCTCTAAAAGGCTCTGTAACCCCAATCCACACAGAACTTCAGAGGATGAGGCTGATGTTGTTGGAATAGGAGAGGGAAAGTGACATGAAGGGATGAAGCAGACCCATGCAGTAATACAACTCAGTCTCCTTTCCTGTATGTACGAACCAGCATGATACCTTTATCTCCTTCAGGTTTGGATACAGTTAAGGTTTCCTTTGCTGCATTTTAGGCTCTGATTTCTGCTTCTGTGTGCAATAAAACATGATATTCTACTACTCTGTGAGCTTTTAAAATTACTTCACACATGGTTTTGAATGCTTGACAGATTTTTATTAAATATAAATGTTTTATATGAAATAACTATATGTTGTTTCTTCATGAATCAGTTGGCTATGAGCACAACTTAAACCCAAGGTTTGAATCATAGCTTCGATTTCATGTAAGGATTCATTCAAAGCCTCTGAAAAAGTATTTCAGTTTACAGTCCACCAAAGGGTTAAGCTGAAGGATAAGAGATGTAATATAATTGTAATTGTGCAAATTTTTCCCAGTTATTTGAGGAGCTTCTAACTCAAATTCTCTTGAAAATTGCATAATGGTGAATCCATCCACTGGGAATCCCAAAGGAAAGGCTTAACCCTTTTGCTTTCTTCAAGTTTAATAATTAATTCTATCTCTTTCAGCGAGAGGAGGAAGCTTACCCAAATGGCCAGTCCTGAAGCAAACACTGACGTAGGTACTGTACTGTACGTGCTCTGTGCTTTCAATTTCCTTGCCTGGGCCACATAGGAATAGGCAAACTGGTTCAGGTAAAATTAGAATTGACCCAAACCTTGCCACTTAAATAGGTCTTTGAGACATTAGGGCCTCTTTGCCACTACTTTGAAGGGCAAATCCAGGGGCTTGTATTTTAGTTACTCTCCCAGTGAAGTCACTATGGAAAGGGTGGAATTAGACCCTAGGTTGTTTGTTTTCCCCAGCAGTGGCTGCCTGCTAATTGCGACTGTTGAATACATGCATATTCATTACACCACTGAGCTTGGGAAGCTGCACAGTCTGCAGCTAATGTGCTGAATCAGATAGTAAATCAGACTGATTAAGATACAACTCTCAGGCTTAAAAGACACACTAATCACCCAGCCTTGTCTTTGGAGTTGACTTTCAAATCGCACCCACAGGAGGGATGCTGCAGAGCAGAGATGGGGCCGAAGGCTGCCTCCAGCAGCAGTGGGGCAGGCAGGGTTATTGATACTACACGAGATTTGGGGAGCATTTGCACACATAGGCATGCTGAGACCTGTTGCTGCTCCCCTCACCTCCGTTCTGTGCCGCAGCAGAAGGCACGCATGAAGCTGCTCTGCTGTGTGCCAGCACGACACAGCTCCTCTTCATTTTAATAGGCTTCCCTGTGCTTGACTCTCAGGTATGCCATGGGAATAAACAGTCTCAAGAGATGGCTGTGGAGCATACTCATTGTTTCATTGCAAAGCACCTCTGGAACAATGCCTGCATTTGGGGTTAGCCATTTCATGCCTCTCCATCCTGTAGCAAAGGAGCCCTTCCTTACAAAAGTACTTCTGAATCTGCCTGGAAGCCAAGCGTGGGAGAAGAACGAGACCTCTGCAAATGTGTTCAGTGAGTTAAGTTGTTTGTTTTGTGATAAATAGCATGCTATGCTGATACCTTCAAGTGTTTGACATTCATGATTCACAATTTAAAGCCTAAAGCACGTAGTGGTGTTTATTTCATGATTTAACCTTCTGAAATGACTTCTGCTTGTGCTCCAGACTCGTTTAGTTTGACAGTTATGTGAATTCCAGCCATTGGGCTGAAATTGCCATGCCGGTTTGCATGAGCAATACCACCCCATCGCACAGCAACGACCTCTGAAAAAGGTGCACGCACATAGAAAATGCACACTCTCGTTTCAAAGGCTGCCAAACATTTGCAAATCCATCTCGTTTCTGCCTGGGTCATTCTCAGTCTTCTCCATACAGAAATGAGAGAGGTGGACTGAAATCTTCCAACCCTCTTCATCTCTCTGGCTTTGTCACCATCACCAGTAAAAAACACAATAGCAATGGACTCTGTAAATTAGGATTAGGAGTCAAAGGGACTTCCCCATTCTGCCAACCTGACAGCTTTGCTTTACCTTCCTCTGGCTCCTCTCTCCACACAAATATCAAGCACAAGTGCACTTGCTGTGTTTGCACCAGAGACACACGCTTGTGCAAATGCAGTGGCAGAGCCCAGTTCAAGGAGAAATCTTGAAAGTACCATCACAAGCACTACAAATAATATGAATTAAACCCTAGAATGTGCATTTTGAGAGGAACTCAGATCTCACTGTGTGTATTAAGCTCTCTCTTCATTCTAGTTCTGACACCAAACTGCAGTCTTATCCATCCTAAAAGCCCACCACAATTCAGAGCCGTACCCTTGCATCTCAATCCTATGTCTAGCAATTATGCTTCAGGAATACATCATCTTCCATCAAATAGCCACCATGTTCACTGCTTGTTTTCACTCAGATTGCCCACAGTGTTGGGCTGAGAAGACAGAGATACAAGTTTTTTTTTTTTAAAATTACACTTACTTCATTTTAAAAAATTAAAAAATTACACTTACTTCATTCTGGTTTCTGAAGCAAAGGCAACGACAGCACAAGCTCAAACTTTTCAGACAGTGTCAGCTTAGCAATCATCTCCAAATGGAGGTTGGGCTGCACAGCAAGAAGTTCAGATACTATCCTCAAGAACATACAGGGCACCAAAACCTAAAGCAAGAGAGGCAGCAGAGATTAAGGTTTCCTTCCGAGTCTTAACAACACAAATCAGAGGCAATTTTGCACCAAATTAATGAACTCTTTATCAGATACTTTTGAAGAAACTGTATTTAAAGCTGCTTTGTATGGTTAAATAGGACCATTGTGGACCACTGCTGGCACACACACACACTGCTTTCACCAAAATTGGTAGCTGCATTGGCACACTGAAGGAGATGAACAGATGCAATGTCAGCCATCCTAGCAGTAATATCCAAGGGGAGAAGAAATGAATTAGGTAACAGCAGTGGGGAAACACGTTTCAGCTGAGATGTGCAAGCACCAAACACAGAAAGGTATGAGGCAGAGGGGAGCCAGACATCTCACCAGCCGCAGCCAAGCTGTTAGGCAGGTCAGCAAGATGCCCAGAAGCAGAGCGAAACAGTGAAGCTAGCCTGGAGCAACCCGGAGAGAGCTTTGAAAGGGAGGAAACCAACTCAGAAGCAAAACAGAGAGTGAGTGGGCAGGCAGTGCTATTGTGCCGAATCCCAAATTAACAGCGAACTCCACATGGGGAAGGATGAGAATGCCATGAAATAACGCTGGTCGGATCATCACAAAGGGCAAGCAGCAGCATTCAGCTTCAGAGCAGCCCGCAGAGATGGTCAGAGAGGGCAGCAAGTAATGCCCACACTATGGAGCAGCGGCATTGCCAACAGGAAGCCAATCTGCAGCTCTGGTTTTCTGTCACCTCCCTTGTGCTATCAAACAAGCAAAAACCTGTGACCAGGGGACAGCAGCGTGTGAACACAAAGGCAATTTAGAGCTTCAGTTACCTCTTGACAGCTACGTTGCTACAAATACTCTGCAGCAGCAAGGACGTGCCACTGCTGTTGCCCAAGCTGCCATCTCCACCACCCACCACAGAGCATCGCCCTCTCTATCCACCACAAGGCACATTTCTGCTGCCACATCTTCAACAACTGTTTCTTCTTTAAGAGGCATTTCTGCTGATGTTGAAGTCCTGAAAAAAAAAAAAAGAAAAGAAAAAAGAAAAAAGTCTCTCTTCCCCAGCACTGGCAGCTGGAACTGCAATCAGAGCAGCAAGGACAGAAAGCACCAAGGGAGGAGCATTTGAGAGAGACATAGGCAGACCCCTTGACAAGAGCAGAGATTAACTAGCATGCAGATATACTTTACAAGGGCCCAAATGGACACTGAGCCACCAAGAGAGACTGCAGTTAAGTGGAAATAAGCTTTGCTGAATACATGAAATGCCAAAGGATCTGCACAGGAACTCTTAGCAGAAAGGGCCATTAATCACCGTAGCCAGCTGCATCCCATATACAGTGCTCACCTTGTGAACTTGAAAAATATTACTGTAATAAGAAAAAAGACGCCCTTCAAAAGATTCTTCAGGTGCCCTACGCAGAGACTGCAGTAACTCTTTGGGACAGATTATTTTCTGGCTGTATTTCTCAGTAGGCGGATTCCTCAGCTCCAGTTCCAAGAGCAGCTGACATAACTAACACCACTTTCATCTGCCGCAGTCACCTTCCCCTATCTTTTCCCTACAGAAAGGCTCAGACAAGTGTGGGGATGGGAAGGGGGAGGCCGAGGGGGAGAGAAATGAATTGGCTGGTCTAGAAGTGGACTTCATCACCTCCCCCTTGCCCAAGGTAGAGCTAAAATTCCCGAAGACCTTTTGTGAAGGGCAAAAAAAGTGCCTTCTTTTTTCTCCAGTGCCTTTGATGTGGCTGTGATCCTAATCAAACAATGAAAAATAAAACCCCATGCATGGAAACAAGATCACCTCTGGCTTCAATCTGGCTTACGTTTCCATCCCCTGGAGTTGAGTCAGCATCGGTCGCATCAGCTGCCTAAAGAAGAAAAAGGTGAGCTGCAAACATTAGTCACAGGCGGAGGCAGCAGCAGGCAGGGACGAGTGACTCAATTCCCAGTTGTCTCTGAGAGTTCCCGTCATCCTCTCTACATCAGCACATTTTTAAGCAGGTTCAACATGACCTTGTAAATTCCCCTTTACGTCACCATGGGGACTTTGAGGACCTCCTCCTTCTTTACAATTCTGCTTTCATCTCTCTCCTTTTCTCATGCATATTGCATTTTATAAGACACTTGCTCTATAAAAAGTAACAAAAAGTTGCCAGTGTATGTCAGGATGCCTATAGACAGGGGACTTTTCTAAGCAGGGCTTCTCTAGCTAGGACTATTCACGTTACATAGGAGGCTAACTCTTGAGGATACTGGGATGGCTGCCTGGAACACGCACGTAATTTTGTCAAAATAAATTGTCATCACTGCAAGACTGACTGCCAGGTGAAGTCAGCCTGGTTCACTGACCCAGATAGACCACAGAGGAGAGGGCTCAGCTGGTTGTGTTATGGCCTTGGGACGGTCACATCCACTGAGGTGGTTCTTTAAAAATGCCTATGGCATTAGAAAAAGCAAGAAGCTAGAATGCCTCGGCTGCCTTGCGTCCAGAAGAGCCAACACAGCTGTGGGTCGGGGTCGCCAGTGCTCATCCCTTGCAGGAAGAGGTGGAAATTGCTGACAGGTTTTATTTTTCCCCTGTGAGGTGCCTCAGGTTACAGTGATCTTGTCTTCTTTTCAAACGCAGATCCTCAGCTGTTGTAAATTTCTTGAGGTCCTCAAGCTTTCACAGAACAACTCAAGTTTACAGCAAATGAAAACTGAGATCGGTTTCCACATTTTTCACGAAAGGAAAAGGAAATTGAGATGAACAGCTTGCCAAGTGGCAGACACTTAAAAAAATGATAAAGCTTAGGTTGTCTGACTGTAAACATATTTAGCTATCTTTTTTTTATGTCTTATGTCCTACCTCCCAAACAATACATCTAGCGCTGTCCACCGCCTAAGTCCTTGAAATGTCTTCTCCTTCCTGTCTCTTAGAGAGATTTTGCTCTAAATGTGCTCTACAGCTGTACCAGTGCTGTAACAGAGAAGACCAGATGCCATATTACTCACACAGGTATTGACAAAGTTGCTCATACTTCCAGAAGTGGTATCATCTAGTGAATGTAGACATCTGGATCTTGTTTTCTTTACTGACAGGTTACCTGACAGTTCATTAATCAGTCACTAACTTACCTCTCCCCTAAATATTTATAGTGCCCATAATTAAGGACGTGTACTATATTGTGTTGTGAGTTTGCTGGCCCTCCCATGCACCTCTTTAAAGCAGGAGTAACGTATTAGAGTGATCTAACTGTGGCTGCTGAGTTTCTGGTGGTGACTTTGGTACTAGCACCTGAAGGAAGGTAACAAATGTTTTATACATGAGAATTATTTCACGCCTACCAGTGATCAGTTGCAATCAGCTCTATGCCTTGTGCTTCCCTGAGGTGAATTCTCCCCAGTGACTTAATAGCCAAGATGATTGCTTCAAGCAATTAAAATCTCCAGGATCTATTCCAAACTCATTTTGTTGCCAAGTTGACAATATGGTAGTGAAAGCAATTTAGAGGTAATGAATGTTCTCTTACCATTTTCCTAAGACTCTGGTTTTGTAGCAGTCTGAGGAAACATCGTCTGGATCAGCAACCAAACTAGGCCCGCTGACCAAAGCCATGGGTTCTGAAATGCTTTCCTACACCTTTGAAGTCAAGATGACACACAAATAAAAAACACAGATCTCCTCCCAGGAATTCAAAAGAAACTTTCAAAGTGGGGTGCAGTATGACTGTTTCTGTTGAAATCTGGAGATTTTGAGAGGAGGTTCAACAAAAAAATGGGGAAAGTTTCAGTCCTTCCATCTTGTTTTGAAATATGACATCATTGGGAAGAGTTTAAAAGCAAAATTTCAAGTAGGTCTACATTTAAATACTTGAAAAACCCACTTTTGTCAGGTATGGTAACATGGAGACCTTCAACCCACTTATGAAGGTAAGAATTAGAGGTATTCAGACTTGCAAATTTTCAGTTAAATTCCACATCACATGGACAAAAGGAGGACATTTAATTCTCTACAAAAACATCATGCCACTTTCAACCAGCCGTGGAAGAGGCTGGAAAACTCCCAAACTCTTACAAAAAATGTTATAAAAATATCATATTTAATAAGGCAAAAGCTGCACTCTTCTGTAACTCTGAACTTTCCAAGCTCTGTTGAGAAAAACAGTGTGTTCTGAAAGGCCAAATACACAACTTTGTCAAATCAGTGAAATAAAAAATTCTCTGAAATAGGTCTGCCACATCTATAAGTTAATTACATTTTTAACACCACCATGGCCTCCAGCCCTCATCCTTTTCCATCCATCTCACCTTCATCAGGTTTTGAAGGTGGTAAACATCTAGCTGGTCTGATTTAAGCTCAGTACTGTGGCATAGTATTTCCAGAAAAATAATGACACAAGCAGGCAGCTATGCTCACTTTCGCAAAGCACAGTGCTATTTATTTCAGGGCAATAGTAATACAAAGCAGACATGGGACACATATAAATACAGACACAAGTTCACTTGCTTCTCCCTGTATTTACCCTCCGCTCTCAGTTCCATTTACTTTTTAAACTACTATGTTGCTTTGTTCTTCAGGCTGTTTGAACCAGAGAAAACAAGCACATATATCTTCCACCACCGGGACAAGATATTTGGACCATGTTACAGGAAGACAGGGAATATTGTATTAATTGCCCTCCTGGTCTCCCCTTATAGTCATTAAAAAAAAAAAAAAAAACAAGCTATTACACTTGTATAATTGAGATGAGTCTTTACTGAATGTTTCATGCACTGATCTAGCACACCACAGTGTAATAGTCTTTGACATCATCTTGCTTCTGTGGCTTTATGAAGGCTAGATTTACACTAATTTGCAATGAAAGGAAGTCCAACTTGATGCCAAATGTACATTTTTGAACCCCAGTCATGTCAGTTCTACAGCTGTTCCAATAAAGTTAAATATCCCTAATAATAGAAAAAGTGCTTTAAAAATATTCTAATGGCAAAATGTCTTCACTGTAGGTTTGGGACTAGTTAGACTATAAATGAGTTAATTAGTAAAAATCCTTGTAACAGAGAAGTGAAGCTGTGCAGCTGATCACTTAGATAATGCATGTGAAACAAAACATAAAGAGTGTCGACACTGACAGGTTGAGTGCTCCTGGGTAGGAGCCAGTGGTAAGGAAATACCTGCATTTTCACAAGCCCAGCCAGCCCTCCACTTTTCCAGAAAACAGGGAGAAAAACTTCGCAAAGGAGTGTCTATAACAGAGGAATAATTCACATCTGCTGAATGCGTGAACAAATGCTGTGTCCAAAAGCAAATATAAATGCAAATGGCTATTGTATTGAGTGGAAAAAGAGAGCCAAAGCCTTCTGCCAGTCAGCAACTATCCCTGCTTGTAGCAGGGTCTGGCAGTAGTCTAGTAACACACAACCTGCAATCCTGCTCTCACAAAAACAAGCCCTGGAGCACTTCTGAAGCAGAGCCCAGGACATGGCTAAAAGCATCGGGAGTCCTAAGCAGGCAGGGCACGCTGCTGGAAGAAGAGGTGGCATTGCTGTCACTGCTCTAACCTTCTAGAAATAAATCATTATTTTCTCCTATGCAATGTCCATCCAAGATACTCATTTTTCATGGAGCCTGAAGCATTTAAAGATAGCTTTTCAGAGCAGAGATGCTCAATAACTTTCTGCAGATGTCTGTGCTAATAATCATTACACAGTTTTGAATATCTCAGGCTAGACACGTATCTTTCAGACCAAAAAGTAAAGTGTTCAGAAATTTTTATGTGTTATTACAATGCTATCGACCTAAAAGTCCTCAGCTGAAGGAGCTGGATGAAGGGCACTGTTAGCTTCAGTAGAAAGGACAGAAACAGGCCTCTGAGTACTTCAGCCCCCTGGAGAACTAAATGCCTTATGCCAGTGTCCCATATAGGTGTTAGATAAACACCAGTCAAAATCTCACTTGGGACACGTTAGATGTAAGAGGCCATGTATATTGGGTTTACGTGGCAAGGTTTTGGTAGCAGGGGGGCTGCAGAGGCGACCTCTATGAGCAGAGCCCAGCAGCTGCCCCATGTCAGAGCAGAGACAGCTCCAGACGGCTCCAAAAGGGACCTGCTGCTGGCCAGAACCAGGCCAGTGAGTGATGCTGGGTGGTCTTCTGGAAAAACAGAGTTAAGAAAGAGAAAAAACAAACAAACAAAAACAAAAAACTGCTGCACACAGCAGCAGGGAAAGACAGGAATGAGCACCAGCCTTGCAGCCCCCCAGGTAAGTGCAGCAGGAGGGCAGGAGGTGCTCCAGGCAGGCAGCAGCAGTTCCCCTGCGGCCTGTGGAGAGGCCCTGGTGGAGCAGGCTGTCCCCCTGCAGCCCATGGGTCCCACACGGAGCAGATCTCCACGCTGCAGCCCGTGGAGGAGCCCACGTGGAGCAGGTGGATGTGGCCTGGAGGAGGCTGCGGCCCATGGAGAGCCCCCGCAGGAGCAGGCCCCGGGCCGGAGCTGCAGCCCGTGGAGAGGAGCCCACGCAGGAGCAGGGGCCTGGGGGGAGCTGCCGCCCGTGGGGGACCCGTGCTGGAGCAGTTTGCTCCTGGGGGATGGACCCTGTGGTACGGAGCCATGTGGGAGCAGTGCTTGAAGAGTTGCTGCCTGTGGGCAGCCCATGTGGGATCAGTTGGGGAAGGACGGCATCCCGTGGGAGGGACCCCGTGGGGAGCAGGGGCAGGGAGAGACTGTGAAGGAGTGGCAGAGATGAAGTGTCGGGGACTGACCACGGCCCCCATTCCCCTGCACCACTCAGGGTGTGTGTGTGGAGTTATGGGGTGGAGGGAGGATATAGAATAGGGCAGATGGGGGTAAAGGTGCTTTCAGTTTGCTTTTATTTTCTCACAGCTCTGGTCTTCTAGTCCGTTAGCAACAGGTAACAATTTATATTAATCTCCCTGCACTGAGTCTGTTTTGCCCCTGATGGTAATTGGTGAGTGATTACCCTGTCCTCATCTCAACCCTTGAGCCCTTTTCATCATATTTTCTCCCCCTTTTTCTCTGAATGGGGAGAGTGAGAGTGGTTGTGGTGGAGTTCAGCTTCCCAACAGCGTAAAACAACCACACCATGGCACAAGCATGCTGTAAGGAGAAAAAAAAATCAGCCTCCCCCCCCCAAAACAAACAAACAAACAAACAAACAAACAAAAAAAAAAAAAACAAAAAAAAAAAAACTACCACCACCACCAAAACCAAAAAATATCCTGAGGCAATCTACTCAATGCTTCTTTCCAGATGATTGTTTGTCCAACAGCTGCTCCTTATGAGAGCTCATATTTCTGCCAAATGTTTTTGAAAACCTAAAGACTGCAGGTCATGAACGTACCTGATCTGTCTGTAAGAAAGGCATGAAAACACAGCTGGCAGCAGGGAGAGGTAGGCAAGGATTAAAAGACAAAGTCAGCGTACAGGCTTCCCAATCAATCTCTCATACTTCATCAATCATCTGATGAGAAGGCACTGGAGAAAGAAGGAGTCTTTACATACCCTTTGCCCCCTAAACCACTACTCACATCAAGTATTGACATGAGCTGCTCCCAGGGCAAGTGTGTGCAATAGCTTATTTAAGAAGAAATCCACCTGTATGGCTTCCTCGTGACACCAGCCCCCTGAGTAGCAAGGGCTGCAAGGCACCTTCTATGAGCTAGAAGGATGCAAAGGGCAGATAATCATCCTGGCTTCAGACAAATACTAAGGGGAACTACAGTGTGAACGTTGTGACCAGCTCCCCACAGTGCAGGACACTGTCCCTTCCTGCCAGAGCAAGAGCAATACACAGCCACAGCTGGTCACAGCTCATATATTTGCTCCACCTACTCAACATCCATCTGAAGTAAGTTCTTGCTCCATCACTTACGGAAAGAAATACAAATTGACAAATTCATTTCCCGCACAACTCTGCTGATGCCAGCCAAGTTGCACCAAGATATGCCACTCTGTGTATTAGCTCTTGACACAAAAGATATCTTAGCAACTCTAGTGGTACCACATATATAAATGAAAAGAGATGTGGGGGAACACAAAGAAAATGTCATTTCCAATATTGGTCCATTTGTCCTGAAGCAGCAAAAAAGGCACAACTTTGTCTACCCTCTGAGAAGGCAAAAACAGCTTTGACAGCAAGTCTGAGAAGGAGTTCAAAATAATATATACAGTGTCTCAAACAATTTGACATTTTCTCTAATGCCCTGAATGTGTCCACAGTTTAGGAATAAGCTACCTTTACGCTTAAAAAAAATTAAAAAAGGTAAATTCATGAAGCCATTTGACATAGAGTCTGAAAGTCAAGAAAAGAAAGGTGCTGCTGCAACTTCTGAAAGGAAACAAGTTCCCTACCTAACACAAATTAAATGGGAATATTTAAGCAGATTAATTTAACATTTCTAAGACAAGCGTGTTACCAGGACAGAATTTAGCAAAGTTCTCATTTTGTTCTGTTGATGGCTTTCAAATCTGTACCAGAGAGGTGTGATTAAAAAAAAAAAAAAAAAAAAAAAAAAAGAAAGAAATTATGGTTTTTGACACCACCAGGAAGGCTTCCATCAGCAGTCATCCAAGGAAACCCCCTAACAAGGTGCATGCTGAAGGGTGGGGCATGTTTTATGTGCTAGTACATTTCTGAAAGGTTAAATCTTCTCAAGGTATAATGTGCACAGATGAGCACTATCTGTAGAGGTAATTTACATCATAACACAACCTCAGGTAGATTGCTCACCCACAGAAATGTACACAGGTTCAAAAGCCTTCAAAGATCAAGACCCAATTCAGACATCTGATTACTCACTGAAATGCTAATGCTTGTAAATTGAGTCTAACTTCACTGTAACTATTCACTCTCATTCTCCTGCTTCTCTGTCCCTCATTCCTAGCGCCTTTCCCCAGTACACAGTAATTCTGATAACAGCAAGAGCTAATTTTTTCACTAGTAATTAGCCCTTGCAGAACAAACAGACAGGGCTGACCCTGAAATAATAATCACACCTCCAAGCTTCTCTCAATGCATGCTGTGTTTGATGTGTAAGCATAAGTTTCCCCCTTGCTCATTTCTTTATGGCTGTAGCCTCACAATGCTGTTTAAATGTTGATGTGTGCGAGGAATCTTCATCACAGAACTCTTTGTTGCTGTTCAATTCAAACGAAGCATTCATTTAACTGCTCCCATGCAGTAACATGGTTCATGCTACCATTCGGTCAGTGCCACACCCCAACACCTGGGATAGTGAGAGCAGACTATTTTGACTAAGTCTGTAAACGTGTGTGAAATCCGTGCCCTAGCATCACTTGAATGAACCAGAGACACAGGCTATTTGTGAAACTTCTTCAAGAAATGAGGCCTATGGTGATGGAAACAGTAATAAAGGTGTTAAAGATACTTTTTGTAAGGTCCAGGGAGTGTTTCTGTGTCCCTGAATTTAATTAGTAAAATCTACCTTCAGAAAAGTTTCAGTTAACCATATTTTCAGTATTGCTTTTTTTTTTTTTAAGAATTCAAGGTTTTGAAACTCACTGCATCAGAAAAAGAAAAAATAGAGATTTTGTGGAATTTAATGGGAGTTCTTCAGGTTTTTGAGCTTATACCCCTTTACCAATAAGAGGGGAAGGAAACTGGGGACAAGACTTTTCAGGAGCAGATCACCATTGAGTCTTGCAGCACCACCCTGAAGTTCAGACAGTCCTCCCTCTTATTTAGATGATCCAACAAAAGAGACCGCCTAAGCCCCAAAGGCCGGCATACAGGTAGTGTTTGTAGCATGCTGGATGCCACAGAGGGCTAAATATCAGCTTACCAACATTAGAACATCTCAACATCTAACACGTGGAAGTGTATTTTGTTGTGCAAACACAGCTTACCTAGCAGAGGCAAAGGCTTTGGTACTCACCCTCCCTCCCTCATCTTCGTCTGTGCTCAGAGCAGGACTGCATCAACCCCAATGAAGTGACTTATCTCCTGCTCAGTGAGACCCAGTTAAACTAATAATTTCTTAAGCAGCTGCAGTGGGACAACTCAAAAGTCCATTTAGTCTAGTACCCAGTCTCCAACACTGGCCAAAGGCAGTCACCTAGAGAAGGCTATATGTAGGGTCCCAAGACTTCCCCTGAGTATTCCTCCACACACCATACACGGTTCAGGAATTTCTTGAGTCAGACACATTTCTAGGCATTTAGATATACCTTGTGTCTTACTGAAGCTGGTGGGCCTTGTTGGCATTCCTCCTTCCTCTTTGTGAAAGAAGAGGTCTCTCCTGAGGCAGAGTAGCAGAGCTGTGCTGACCAACCTCACCAGTTCTTTAGAGGCTGAAAAGAGAAAGCAGAACAAGCACCCCACTTATCAAATACTTCTGTTCTTTTTCTTCCATTCAAAAAAAGAGCTTCAAGGGTTCCCTGAAAAGAGGAGGAAGATCCTCTGTTTCAAAAGAACTGTATTGAAGGGTAAGGAGTTCCCAAGTGAAATGGCTTGTCCTGAAAGGTAGAAGTGGTGCCAAGTAGGATCAAGATAACCTTTGTAGAGAAGGGGCTGTAGGAAGGGCAGCACTGGCATGGGTGGGAATGGCTAACTGTGAGAAATTCTTTAGGGAAGAAAGAGGCTTGAAGAAGAGTAGCTGTTCCTTGCTTACCATATGAAGTATTGAAAGGCTGTGCTACTGTGAGCCAGAGGAGAATATATCATACACAGAGTAGAGCTTTTCAGCGTGAAAATTATGTAACTCTGGGTCTTAATGAGCAGTTTGGACAAGGTATGCATTCTCATAATACATCACAATGCAAGAAGAGGGAGGTGCTCTAGGGCAATGATCAGGTGGCAGGTTTAAAAGACACAAGGAATGTGTCACAAGCACATGCACAAACTGTGAAATTCACACATCTGAGACACTGTTGATGCCAAAAATACAACTGGGGAAAAAAATAAAACACTTAGATAAAAAAATAGGTCCAACAAGGGCTGTTAAACACGTTATGAAAATACATGAGGTCCATGAACCATGCATTGCTAGAAAGCAGGACCAAATCAGGAAAAGTAGCATTCTGTTGTCCCTCACTTTTCATATGTTTTCTCTAAACCTCTGCCTGTAGCCATTATGAAGAGAAGATACTGAGCTAGATGAACTTTCAGACTGACCCTGAATTTCTGTTCTTATTCTCCAAATTCAATAGAGTTTTTTAGCAACCACTTGCAACAGCATTTGCTTCTGCTGTCACTGTTCTAATGGAGTGTGCCAAGATGTATAGAAATTAATTATCCTTTTTTATTTCTGGAATGTAGGCTGTGGGGATCTGACATTTAATGCATCAAATGCTCTGCATACATTCTATATCTGGTAAGTGCACTTCTCACAACTTCATCAACAAGTTATGGTTCACAGTCCTGATATGATTATAACATTAATTCCTACTGTCAGAGTGTGTTTACTGCACCAGCGTCATGAAGATGGCTCAGAGCCACCGAGTGCAGAGAAGTTCTGGTTCCTCTAATCAGTGACAAACTGCAATCTAAACTCAGAGGAAAAAGTCCTACTTTTTCACTATCTCACATGTCAAGGGAAAAAATAACACATTCCTCCGAAACGACTGCGTTTAAGAAATCCTCCATCAGGATTTAATAATGGAAGATGATAATATCTTTATCTTTCTGTTGTGCTCTGGTCCCAAATCATTTGACAAATGTTATCTGGCAGGCTGACAGGATGGGGGAAGGTTGTATTTTTCTGTAGGCCAAGCTCTTTGAAAGCCAATTTGCATTTGTTCTTCTTAGCGTGAGTCCCTGTTCTGCCCCCATCCCTACCACTTCAGGGCTTCTCCTCTGCTCCTCGCCTCATCCTGCTGTGTCCCCAGGTGATGTCATGCATGTCCCTTTCTGCCCTTTCCCTCACCCTTTCTCTTGCTCTCTGTCCACTAACATGGTCCTACCTCTTCCCCCACCACGCTGCCCCTGGTTGGGTTTCCTTTCCCTCTGCCCCACGCAAGCATACTCAGGCCACCCCTTCCACACAAGACCTTCAGGAAAACTGGGACAGAGCAGAGGAAAGGATGGCCAGGACGTCATCCAGCAATGGCCACTACCTGCAGTGTTTTGTGTGGGCTTGGGAACCAGAGAAGACCAGGCAAACTGCAAGGCATCTCCCCCTGTCTCAGATATGGAAAATGCCTTCCATAACCACATCAGCCCAACGTGTCCCCTAAGCTTAGGCTGGGGCATTTGAATTTGACCACATACCAGAGGCTTTCTCTTCTCCCTCCTCCCTGTCTAGTCCATGAGATTTGCATACCATTGCCCAACCTCCTCTTACCTGTGGCAGCATCATCCAATTCTCTTCCTTCTCTGCTGATGACTCTGTAGGCCCCATTTTCCCCTAGCAAAATTATTTTCCTTTTTCCAGGCTGAGAGGGCATGTGGTGATATGCTATTTAATAGACCTCAGATAAAATGGGAGTAGCTGTCAGAGCGTGTTAATTGGGATCATTCCCCACCTCCCCCTTTCCAAAAAATTCTGGAAAAAAGCTAGAGAAGCAGTATGTGTGCTAAAAGGATTAATCTCTTTCCCTTTTTTCGCTTAGTGGTTTATCCCTCCACCCCAATTTCTAATTCTGCCCTTCAGCACCCAAATCATCCCTGGAAACTCTGGAGTTAATCAGGCGCAACATTCAAAGCAAATCCTCAGCACCATGCCTCACAGGCAGGGCCACTTCACCCAAACAAACACGTGCCGTGGTGCTCCCAGAAGCAGCATGCAAAGAATGTAGGTCCAACGAAAGTAAGTCAGTGCTCTACGGGAGCCCTCGTGGAAGATGAGAACACAACCTCAAATGCCTTTTCTTCCAGGCCTGTGTGCAGTTAATGCCACCTGCTCCAGCTATTTTCAAAAGCTAGGCCATTTGCTGTTGAAATAGCTACAGACATTTTGTGCACATTTCATATTTATCAGCAGGCTGCTAACAATGCAGAAATGAAGCAGAACAGCAATTTGTAGCTGTACTCTAGTACTGCAGCCCTCCTCCTCCTTTTGATTTATGATCTTTTTTCTGTATGGATCTGTCTTAATGACACTCATTTATTGACAAAATCTGCCTTTTATAGACTTGGAATTATTTAGAGGTCAAAAGAATAATTCTTTTAATAATACAGTTTCTGCTCCCTCAGCAATAGTATTTCTGAAACCATCTTTCTTTTGCTAGGTTATTTCCCTATCTCTAGAATAGCCCATTTCCCTTTCGCTCCGTTAGACATATTTTAGCATCAAGTGAATGGATTGTTCCCTCGTCACACCTGATCATTCCTCTTGACCTGATCTCCGAAAGTAACAAAGTGATGAGCAAGAAGGCACTTAGAGTTTAACTGATAATCCTTGCTGGTATGTCATTTTTACCTGCTCAGGAGCTGCAATGGCTCAGGTGGTTCAGGTAAACCCTCCACAAACCCTTGAAGACAGATGGAGTGTGTCCATACTGCAGCAGAGTGTTCACCATCTCTGGAGGAGTCTGGAGGTAGCAGCACAGAGACCTGGGCTTGCAGTCCCCAGAGCTTCATGCAAACAAGGCTGGTTGCACCCACACTTGAACAAAGTTCATTTCAAGGTAACTCACACCACTGTCTGCCAGTATACAATACAGATATGACCAAGAATGATCCAGGTGAATGTTATCCCATACATGAGAAGTAGCAGAACCTTTATGTTAAAATATATATTTTATATTCCATAGGGAAAAATACATTTTTTCCCACCTGTATAGATGCTTCTGTAGATATGGAATCAATTCCTGGTCCCAGTGTGCCCAGGGGAATGTCTTGATTTCGGGCTGAGTCTCAGCCCACAACCATGTGCAGCATAACCCACATCATTTGCTGTTAATGATTACCTCTCATTTTACCCTCCACCCAGTGAAAGCCAAGTAGGTTCACACAAAATAAATGATAGGTTATATCCAACCTGTGAAGGCTGCTGCTGACTGGAGGGGACCACCTTCAATCTCATTCACTCCTACAAGCCAACGCAGCAAGGAGCCACGAGAGCAGCAACTTCCTCCACCAATTTTGAGGTGGTATCCGCTTGTCTACCTCCTTCCAACCTGCATGGCTCTCCTTCATTTCCATCAGGTCAGGTTTTGTCTGGTCACTGCACAATCCTGGCAGTGAGGAAAACCTCATGGGATAAGGCATGGTGGGCTGAAACGTCATGGCTCCGTGGTGGATTCAGCTGCTGTCCTTCCCCTCTCCTGTCTGTCTGGATTACGAACTCTGCACAACCACCTGCCTTTGCACCTATGTTGTGGTCACACTTTTGAGAGCTTGAGCAAGGAGACCTCAGACGAAAATATTACAGCAGCCATTGCCATACAAATAATACACAAATAATAACATAAATGTCACATAAATAATAACATGGCTGTCTAATAATAAGCACTGCATCACACTAAAGAGAATACTTCTATTTCTTGCGGAATAAAAGAAGGAGACATTCTCAGGAAAATGAAAACTGAAAAATAAAAGAGACTGCATAAAGTCTAATAACCCAAAAAGAACTAGCCATAATGCTTGCAGTAAACAAGTCACCCTTGAAAATAACATTTCTATTCACAGATTTCGACTAACAAATATTCTCTCAAGCTACAGGCTAGACCACCTAATTTCTTAATATTTTCTAAGGCCCCAGCATCTTCTACACAGAGATCGTTTCTCCATCTGGAAGATTTTAATTTATCAAATGGTAATACATCTTTCTATTCCTATTTCAAGCCTATCATACTTTAAGACATGCTTATACCAGCAGACTCCATCTTTCAACAAATGAGCTGTTAAAATTAGAGCTTTTGAAAAACACATATTTAAAAAAAAAAAACTGGATTTTGTCTTCCATTCCGGGGAGATGTAGGAGGTGGTGTTTTTCATTTAGAAAAGATATAGCAAAACAATAGTATTAGTTATGCTCTCCCACTCTCTTCCCAACACAAACCACATTTCTTTTTCATCATCATATCCCCTTTCCTTATATATATTTTTTTTTCCAAAGGAAAATTAAACAAGGGAGAATGAACAAATCAGGAAAAAAATGTGCTTGAAGTTTTCACTTAAAAACTTGTGAAATATATACTTGTGAAATAGCAATGTAATCATTTTTTTCTTTCTTTTTGAACTTTAAAAAAGACTGACTTCCGTTGAAATACTTAAAATTTTTTGTTTCAATTTTTTCTCATCTTAGCAACAGATTTTACAATATTTTAAACTACAAAATAGCCCAAACAAAGTCTGATACAAGGTCAAAAATAGACCGCAACCTCCTCATTAGCCACATTATTTATGTCCACAGCAATATCCATACCTTTGGTGAGCAGGCCCAGTCAGCATGGGTTTATCCAAGGCAGGTCCTGTTTGACCAACCTGGTCTCCTTCTACGATGACGTGTCCAGAGAAAGGCAATGATGCTGGTGAAGGGTCTAGAGAACTAGTCTTAGGAAGCATGGCTCAGGGAACTGGGGCTATTTAGCCTAGAGAAAAGGAGGCTGAAGGGACACTCTGTCATTCTCTACAACAACCTCAAGGAAGTTTGTGGCAAGGTGGGGTTCAGTCTCTTCTCCCAAACAACGAGTGATAGGACAAGAGGAAATGGCCTCAAGTTGTACCAGGGAGGTTTAGGTTGGATATTAGGAGAAAATTCTTCCCTGAAAGGGCTGTGAGGCATTGAAACAGGCTGCCTAGGGAAGTAGTTGAGTCACCAGCCCTGGAGGTGTTCAAAAGATAAGTAGATGTGGTCTAGTTGTGGACTTGGCAGTGCTAGTTTAATGCTTGGACTTGATCTTAGAGGTCTTTTCCAACCTAAATGATGCTATGATTCTATACCTACTTGCTTTTACTTCTTTGCCATGGCTCAGTGCCAGCTGGGTTGCTCTGCATTCAGGGAGCCAAGCCAGGAGCTGGAGAGACCCCACTGCACTTGCCCTCACTTATGGGACAACATTCTAGGGCAACATGGCCGGGGACGAGCCGAGTCCAGGGCCTAGATGGCTCCAGGTGGGAGCACCAGGAGATGGGACTGCAGTGTGGGTCCAAGGTCTGTCCAGGAGGAAGGGCCCGAGGCAGGGCTGGAGAGGAGCTGGGGCAGGGCTGGATGGGGCAACATGGCCGGAGCTGGGCTGGAGCACCTGGTCCACTGGCAGAGGTGGGTGGGGGTCCCCAGTGAGGTGCTTGGGGTTATCATGACCTAAAAGTGCCCTCAAGGTGCCTGACAATTTACTCAAGATGGTAAAACAATGCTGTTGTCTATCTCATTAAGATGACCCATAGCATTTTCTTTTACTGCTTTTGCTGTAGAAAACCAGAGGGGAAAAAATCCACATTGCCTCTGCCCTGGCCATGAAAGGCAATGCTCCATCTGTCATGAAGCTAGAACTGGATTCCCTGAGGTTTCAGTATATTAAGACCAGGATTTAGGTTTAGGCCTATTTCTCTTTTATCTGTTGACTTCTCTTCAGGGGCTGTCCTGAGCTGGGGAAGGAAAAAAAAAAAAAAAACAAACAACAAAAAAACCTCTCAGAAGTTACCTAACCTCAATCTGAATTCACATCTAGTCACATTGCCCTCTAATTTTTCCTCTCCATTCTTTGAAACCCCTTCCTTCCCTCTTCACATGAAATAGTCTAATAAATGCATTGTTCATCTATTCTTTTTTTCTTCTGTTACACTCCACCACTTCACACCTGCCACCTTCCGAATGAATAGCCCTTCTTCGGCTAAAAGTTAGAAAAGGAATCAGAGAAAGAAAAGGACGTGATGTGGGGAAGGATCTCAAGCATTTCAGTCATGCTAATACAGCTTGGAGCATAATCAGGGGCTGCCAGGGAAGAGCTGATTAATAACAAGAGGAATATAAGCCTTAATTTCACAGACACACATTATTTCTTGCGCAGATTTAAAATTTGGGGCTGAGGACTGCAGAGCAGTAGTTAAGGGAGCAGAACGACCTGTAAAACAGACAGAGGTTATAGCTACTTATTGACAGCACAATCATTGTATGCCATTAGAAAGCAACCGAACAGAGTGATAAAAACTCATCCGTCACATATCCAAGGCCACAGCCCCTGCGTTAGGATTATATTGAAGGTGAGATATGATGATGCCACAGTGTTTCCAATTTTTATTGACATCCTGGCCTTGAGGATTAGGAGGTGTCAGAATGCATCTGTGTATTCAGAGGAAGACAATAATACCCACTGCTCTATCCCAGTTGCACTTAACAGCTTACTTGGACCGCAGTGCAGGTGAAAATGAGAAAAGCAAAGGAATGCCACATCAGCATATTGGCAGTCCAAATAGGACTGGGCAGACCGGAGTCATCTGCAGCGCGTGGACCAGAAATCCAATTATTAAGCAGGTGACAGTGCAGCATGACCCCAATTCCCACTAGTAGGTGTTGCATATGCGCGTACTGCAAGCAGTCTTTGACCCGCAGGGCTCAAAATACCAATTGTAGAGGACAAACAACAGGTGAACATAAAAAAAAGATGGTGGAGTGTGATGTATCAGTATGACAGTATGGACCTAAGCAGGGAGCAGCATCAAGACATCGGCTGCTCGCAGGATTCCTGAGCATCACAAGCATCAAGACAAATTTTTAGGAGGGTCTGAGATGGGGCAAAGGAGGAAAGCAGCTGCTCTGAAAGAAGTTGCTCAGCTCAAGACCATGTAACTGTGCTAATAAACATTATCTCCAAATTTTGCTAATCCTATTTGTTTTTTAGTAATTTTCACTTCAAGATTCCCATCAGAGTTGTTTGCAATACTCAGAGGCTCATCCTCCACTGCCTTTCACTACAGTACACCTCAGAGACACTGGAGACATCAGAGACCACATTTATATAGTGCCCATCCTCTCTAGAGACAACGACTGTCATATGCCCTTCATAAAGAAATCAAAATATGGGTTTAAATTACCTGCACACAGCCATTAGCAGGGCCAAGCACTGATCTATGAGTCCTGCCCACCAGTTCTGAGTTAAAATCATTTGGCCATGCTCTCTCTTGAAGGCTGGGGCTTGGTAATTATTTTCTGCTTGTAATTACTCCAAGCCCTGTGCTTCTTTGCACATTAACACAGTCCACGAGGAAAGAGTGAGCTGAGACACTTTGCTCAGGACTATCATTGCTGAGTAGGCTTGGGTAACACAACTCATTAGTTTTTGTCTGATGCCAGAGCTGATGAATGCCTTTTTCCCTTGAAAAATTTGTAATGAGCAGAGAAAGCACAACAACATAAATCTACCATGGTGACAATGACTGTGGCCAGAATCAGGAACAGCTCGTGCTGAACCAAAGTTTGCACGGGCCCTTGCGCTCATTCCTCTCTGAAACTCACGTCCTAGTGCTGGTGGAGATCTGCACCATCCTCTGGTTATCTGGCAAGGTAAAAAAAATAACCTTATTGACTCTAAAGGCCACAGAACGACAGAAGTCAAAAAAAAAAAAAAAAAAAAAAAAAAAAAGAGCAAGTTTAACTGTGCATTGGGACATTAATTTTAAAGACTACTTCAAAGGTGTGCAAGCACGCTGCGTGACCCAGAGCAGTCAGTTTTCTTCTGTTCTTTGAGGAAATTGCTAACCCAATTTCAATCCTGCAGATAAAAGTATTTTATAGTTCCAAAAAGTCTTCCTTTCAAGTGGGGTTTAAGCACAATGATGGGAAAGCCTGTCTTAAGATTGTGACTACAGAATTCACTCCTTGCCTGCTTCATCTGTGCATTTTATATGTGTATATATATGTATATATATATAACATAGTTAGTACCTTTCTTGTTAATCTCAAAATGGAGACTAAATAAGGTTAACCCCCAGTGAAACACATCCCTAGGATTTTGGCAAGAAAAGTTTAACAGGGGGACCAGGAAGTCTGTCATTTCTAGCCAGAAAACTGCCTGCTGAAGCACCGCTTGTGTTACCCTTCTAATATCAAACACTCCTCTCCCAGTAATGGGTCGGTGTGCAGCACATGAAATGCTGTGCTATGCTCTGGCAGGTTTTGAGGCCAGGTCATTACTGTAAGCAATCCACAGGCAGATCTGGGGTGAAGCCAAGAAAATACACATATATAATATTCTCTGATATATTCATATCATTTGTTTTGTTTTGTTTTCTAAAGCTTTTGGCAAGTTGTCCAGCCCCTGAGGCAGGCCAGGGCCTGCCACATCCTGGGGGCGCAGGCGCCCGTTGTCCTCCATCCAAGAACGGATGAGAAAATAAAGCTAAATCTCATCCACTTCTGCAGAAGAAGTCCTCAGGAAAGGCTTCCTGGGGAGCCATGGAGCAGAGGACAGCTCTGCACAAGCTGCCTTTGCAGTCCCAGGGCTTTGCTCATTGTTGCCACCTCCCAGGAGCACGAAACGAGAGCCTCGGTGGCTGCCAGCCCCTTGGGAGGACCACACAGCCCCCCGAGTCATTAGGGATCCTCGTTACTGACATAACGGCGTGCAGGGGTTTAATGCAACCTCTTCGCTGGGCGTCCTGACAGGTGATACGTGACTGCAGCAGAAGCTTAAAGAGAAGGTGAAAGCCTTGCCGCCAAGGCATCAGCATCTCTGTGACAGGTTAGCGGAGGATGCAGGAGCCACCAAGCCTTTCAAACCTCTCCCTTTAAACGAGTGCCAGCCCGGCTTACCAAATTACTCGTGTACAACTTCGCTGCGATCCTCTTATTAACCGGTGCCTCTCATTAGCCACTGCTGATCCGCGGCTTTGTGCTGACAAAATAAAATGATTGCTGGGATGTCGATCGTCATATTTGGAGTTTTGCAGAGATGGCCACGCTGCAGACACTGGCTCCCATCAATACCCCTCTGCCCCCAGGCTTCAATAGCACAGACTGCAAGGTAGCTCTGGAAGCAGGCTGTTGTCACTACAGATTACTATCTGAAATTAATACCGGTTTTGCCTGGCAGTTCAGCTCCCGAAGCCTCCTAGGAATCCTCACACACACACACATCTGTGTATCTGACACCGTTACGCCAGCCATTCCCGTCTTTAATCGTTTTCCGAAGCTTTGTGAGCACATCAGCCCGTGCCAGCTTGAAGCTGCTCTTCCAAATCACCTTCCCTCCAGAAATACCTGCCAGAGCCAAGGAAAGCACATTGCTGGCTCCAGCCTGCCTGGAGCAAACAGCTGGGATGTTCTCTCTGAACCCACAGCTCAGAGCTCATCAGCACTTAGGGAGGAATTTTGCTTTTTCAATTTGCCTTTTCACGACGGGCCGAATGCTTGCCAAATGGGGAGCTTTATTTCCCGCGGGGGGATTCGCAGACAAACCCTCCAGGCTTGCTTCGTTGGCCGTAAGCGATGGGGCGCTCCCGGTGCTGCTGGTGAGCAGCCGCAGGAGCCGGGGGTGCGCGTGGCTGCGGGCTGCTGGTTCTCCTTTCCTGATGGATTTCCTCCTGCGTGCCCATTGGAAATGCACCAGCGGACAGGCTGTCTGCAGCTCTGCTTTCCATATCACATCTCCAGAACCACCAGCACCCAGTGACCATGAATACATGCCATTCCTTTCCCCTCGGGACGGTGCCACCACATTCCTCATCCCTTATTCCTCAGCCACACGCGTTCTTCCACCCAAAGCACCGTCCATCCCCGACCCTCCCTCCCGGATGCTCCCTGCCTGGTTCTGCCACCCCAGGCCCTGCATCCCAGGCAGCCCCAGCCTCCCTCCTCGGCAGGGTGCTCGGCCGGCGGGTGGGAGCAGCTCCCCTCCGTGCTTCCTCCGTGCACCCCAGTTCCCTCCTCTGTAAAGCACGGGTAGCATTTCCCCAGCTCGCGGAAAAGCGCGATCGTATTATTTTATACCCAGGCTCGCATTCAGACTAGGCGGCGATAAACACCCAGCGCTATTACATAAATGTCATTATTGTAGCTACTCGCTAGAAGGTAGGAGGATTTGTGTAAGGGCACAAGCGGTGACTTTCGGTGGAGGAGGAACGCATGCCTGCTCTGCATGGATCCAAACACAACATGGATGGCACAAAATGAATTCCAGCGTGCCTTTTTTAGATCCTTCCTGCCAGCTATTTCAAGACAATCTTTCTGTTGGAAAGTTTAACATTTACATTTGTCTTTGATTTGAACGGGAGACAGAAACAAGGGAGCAAGGAAGGCACGCAGTTCTCTGGCATTGGCCACCTCTGTTCCTGAAGCCTGCTCTAGCTTGCAGTAATTAAAGAGGCAGATTTTTCCCTCCTCCAGAAATCTGTAGAACAGCTCAGAGGACCAGTGAAGGTCTGAATCACAGACTGACACCTGCCTCCCACCTTGGAGCTTTCGTAGCTGCTCAGCCAGAGCCAGGTAAACAGACATGCCAGGTTGTGCCCAATTTAATCCAAATGTTTTCTGCAGAGACTCCAGGAAGACAGGAGTTGCTCTATTGGATCAAACCAATGGGGCATGTAGCCCAGGATCCTGTTTCCAACGATGGACAACACCAGATGCTTCAGAGGTTAGATGCTATTTAAGCCCCAGTGACTTTTTTGTGCAATAAATTTGAATGGTGTGGAATTATATTGCAACATGCTGAGAAGAAAATTGAAGATATGGAAATTGCATTTTGTGGCTGAAATGCAATTCAGACCAAAGATATTACAAACTAGAGGGCCGAGAGAAATGGTTTGAAGGTCTGGAAAAGGAGAGCTGTGAAATCCCGTGCGGTAGTGTAGCCATCTAGTGATCGTTTGTGGAAGTCTCTCTTTTTTTCTTGGGGAAACGTGATGCAGCACATTGAGACAGGGAAGATGATTCTGTTTGAAATGAGGAAGTAATGGTGAAGATCTGAAAGCAACGAGAAGCTGTATGTGTGGAGGTAATATTTACAAAGCTGGAAAACAAGATTACAAGAGGTTGCTGATTCTGAAGGATCAAAAGGGTTATCTTCAGCATGCTTGCCACCTGCGAGAATATTTGCACAATACAAGGCATCAAAAAAATGTCTTCGAGAGAAGGGAGAGCTCACATGCCAGAAGATATTCAGAAGTGCTTGCAAATTGCAAGCGAGCACCTGAAGAGTGAGACTTGCTTAACAAGACCAAAATTCTCTTTTCTGCCAGGTTGCCTATTTAATCTCCACTGGAAGGAAAAAAAAAAAAAAAAGAGAGAGAGAGAGAGAGAGAGAGAGAGAGAGAGAGAGAGAGAGAGGAAAAAAACAAACGAAACCAAACCAAACAAACAAAAAAACTTTTAAACAGAAAAGATGAGAGACTCCCCCAGTGCAAACTGTCCTGGGGTCTCAGGAAGAGGAACCAATACATTTGACTGATGCACCAGGGATGTCACCACGTTAACACATTTATGGCTAGGCAAAACGTGGTGTAAAACATTAGCACAGGGCTGAAACCAAAGGCACTGTGCTGCTTTCCACCACACAGACACACAAAATGGCAAGGAAAGCCCAACTGATAGTCCAGAAGTACGAAACGAGGACGCTAACCCAGAACCCAGGTCCAATGGTCCCACACTTGGCTCTGTCCATGTCCTGCACCTTACCCCACACACAGCAGCTCTCTTCTCAGCCACGTCCTGCTCTCTCCAGATCTCCAGCAGCTGGACATTAGTTTAGGCCCTGAAGCAGGAATCTTACGAGATCTGTCTCTCCGTTAACAATTTTTTTAACAACGGTCATGAAAACCACTCTGGATATTCCTGATACACAGACATAAGGACAGCAAAATAATACAGTGTTAACTTCATAAATTAGCATTATATAATATAATTCAAACACACAGTCTCAACAAAGTATCATGGCATCAACCCGTAGCAATCTTCCCAACAGTTTAATTATAGGCAGGCAGATAAATACATATATATATATATATATATACATATACATATATATGAATACTGAATTTCCCCCTTCTTAGTCTCATCATTCTTACTTCAGGAAGCAGGGAAAACAGCAGTGCTACCCTATCTCATACCTGGATCATTCTTTATTATATTACACTTTTACTAAATAGCCCTTAATTTAATATCACCAGTTATACTGTTGCCATACCACCTACTCTGCTGCCACAGCAGACCTCTCCCTGCCCAGGCAGCATCACAAGCCACCTGTAGGTTACAGGGACACCCAGGTCTAGCTGCAGATCTCATTATGCCTGGCTTATTGCTAGACTGCTCTGTGCTCTGGTCACTGCTAACAAAAGCAGTGAAGTGACAGTCATTGAATAATTTCCACTGCACAACCACGATGTTCAGAAGACAGCTGCATCTGTGGAGATCTCAACTGCTCGGCTGGTTGATGCGCCCCCTCGCTCTCCAGCCTGTCTCCAGTTCTTACGATCTGGTAGGGACTTTGTGAGGAAAACCTCTGCTGCAGGTGGTGACAGAAACTGAAGCCCCTGTTGCCCTGCCTAGAGGGTTTGGACTTTCAGCCAGTGTGGAGCAGCTAGCCACATCTGGGACCAGTCTTAGGACAGAGGAGGAAAGTAGATATTACAAACAGAGCCTGCAGATAAAAAGAAAAATTGTACACAGGCTTACTTAGAATTACAGATGGGGATTGTGTTTATCCACTGCTGAACAATAAAACAGCTAGAAATGTCAAATCTGAGATTAATTTCTATTCCCCTCTTCTGCACAAGAGTTACATTAAATATCTGGAGCAAACAGGTAAATTAACAAAAAGAAAAACAAAACCCAGGTCAAACTGAAGTTTCACGACAGTTCTTTATTTTTTCTTTGTAAAAACCTCGTGCATCCTCAGAGTTTTGCTCACAGGCTTCCCCAGACAGCATTGCATGTCCAGCAAGTGGTGCTAGAAATAAGGATCAGGCCCCTGAATTTTCTCAGTATATATTCAGTGACAGCTTTCAGCCTTTTGGTGAGAAGATCCACCATGGGGTGTGATCCATGGTTTATCTACCCGTGCATCATCTTCACAGTTGCTATCTGTCAGGAAGCAGCCCCTAATCCTGTAAGCGTGACCTAAATTCTCCACTTCTGGATGTGTGACCTTCACTCTGGCTGCCTCAAAAAGGATTTTGCTCAGAGAAGTCCAGCCTTACCAAGTAATTCTGTTCAGTCTGGAGAAATAAACCGTCATTATTTTTCACCTTTATGTCATCCACAAACTTTATTAGCAATGATTTTATACATTCTTCCGAAAGACTGAAAATCACGAAGGGAACTGAGCCAAGAGATGCCTGGGGGAGCCTTGCTGAACGCACCTCCTCTGCAAGATGATTCCCTGTTTGCAATTACTGTCTGAGATTTGTTGGTGAGCCAGTTTTAAGCCATTCAGCGTGAGCCACGTTTAGCTTGCCCCACTGCTAACCTTTAACGAGAATCTTTCATGGCACCAAGTCCAACACTTCAGAGAAGTATGTCACGTGAACAGTTACCATCATGAACAAAATTTGTAATGCCATCTAAAAACTGACTAATTTTCACAGAACAATATTGAGACGCCTCAGTTGTGTTGCTATTCTCTTCTAGTTATGACTTGGGGGAGGGGAGGGAGAATGAAATTTAATGCTAGGCAAATTAGTCTTTTGTTGCCGGTGGTTTCAAAGTATCTATTTAAAAATTGGGGTCATCTTATGCAATGCCAGTACCTCTCAAATGCATGCATGTGAGCACACACACACTCTCCTCTCACGTGTCCTTCAGAGTTTACTCACAACTCAGGTGTGCTCTTCTGGGTTCAATCTTTTCTAAACTCCTGAGCGTGAGCTATTTGGTCTTGTACATTTTAAGATGTTAAGTGACAGTAGTGACAGTCTAGCATTCTCCCTACTTGCTTTCAAAACAGAAAAGAGGAAAAAAAAAAAATCAGTATCACTGTGACTTCCAAATGGATCATCTAGCACCTTTCCATATCCATAATGAATATTCATTCAAATGTTCATTTTTTTTTCTGCAGTATTACCAGCTGTACCAAGTAATGAACCTATGTTTTCTTAGGGGATGGCTTTCATTTCTGTATTCCAAATTCTTATTGTCCTCAACCTCTTTGGCATATGCACATAGAAATGTTAATTACTCTGCACCAGTTTTGATAGGTATTGCCGTATGTAATTCAGGCAATTCGAAAACTGAAGTAAAAAAGTCAAAATGTGCATGTTTCTTTTCAGCCTTCAGAGCCATTTTTGCATTGCACTCAAAATACCTTATACTGTAGTTATATTCATTTCAAAGCATTCTACGCACTTGAGATATTTGCTAGCATCTGCACAGAAATGATGTCATCCTAGCAGGAAAATGAACTGTACTTTTGCTATTTTATGGTGAGCAGAAAATATATTTATTTGATTTGACTCACTCATGGGGAATATTTTTCATTGAGAACATCCCCTAAGCATTAATTCTACTAAAATAACCATAAAGAACATCTAACGCATGGATCTATAAATAGCTGGGGGTAAATACTCGTAGGATCATATCATCACTAGCTGTCCTGACAAGCCGGGGTTGACTGCCACACCGCTGTGAATTTCCCCAGCAGCAAGCCCTCTGCTTGCCATTGCCATTCTCCTGCTCTTCACACTTGTACCTCTTTGCATCATCATTTTACTGCCCACAAAAGCAAGCAATCCCCAGAAGGACCTCAGATTATATGTTTCATGGTGGCAGAGGACAAGATCAAGATTAACCCTGAATGTTGGCATATGATCCTAAACATTGGCAAGCCCCCCAAAGTTATAAGAGGTGCTGTGTATCCAACACCCCGGAGCGGAGAAGTGAAAACACAAAAAGCAGGAGCATAATGCAAGGTGAAGTCCCCGAGACCAGGAGGAACCAGCATGTAGCACAGGGAGATCTGGTGAGCAGCACCATGTAACAGATGATGTGCTGGTACTACTTTTTGGATTAGGACTTTGGGCAGCGCGTTTGCTCCTCAGAGAGCACTGGGGTATGAAAATGCAACCAAGACTGTGTAGGAGCCCCGTTATTGGCAACAACAAAATCGTAAAGAATGGTTACGTGTGGAAGGAAGACAAATGCTGATAATAAATAACCACTTCCAGTGAGGATCGCCCCCATTACTTTCTGCACTCTCTTAGGGACATTTTACAGATTGAGGAACTGGAAGTGAGATTTTCGTGTTTCCCATCCTGTTAGCAGACCCCAGTGCCTCGAAAAGCAGCTCATGGAAATTCAGCTCCCAGACTCCTGGTCACCAGTTTCCTGCCTGAGTCACACTTCCCTGGTGAGAAATGACACACTCCGGTCAGCAAACCCATTTGTCAACAGTGAATGCATGAAGGCAATGTTTGTCACAGATACATATCCCCCTTTCAGCTCCAGTTTCTGGGCAGAAATATTAATCTGTTCTCTCTTCCTTTGACTGCTTCAAACACTTTTCTCAGTTGATCACCTTTAATATCTCCGTTTTGACAGAGCAGGGCATGAAAACACAAACAGTGCTGCACAAAAACATTATTTCTATACTCCCACAGCAATGACAGCTCAAAAAACCAACCAAACAAACAACAACATAAAAAAAAACAGTTCTGTTACATCGACAATGATCACATAAATCACTGATTTTATCAATTTATGGCATTTCTTGTCTTGAGTTGGGATATATAAACTCCCTAGGAGCCAGTGTTCAATGTTTTATTCCTGTGTCGTGTACTAGAAATGGTTCTGAATGGCAAATTCAGGTACAGACTCCCAACATCCCTGCAAGTTGCAGGGCCTTGGTTTCCCAGTTCTCTTCTGGGCACCTCTTCTGCACTGTGGGAGACTAAACCCAGTGGGCTGTTGGCGGTCACACCATTTTCTATATAATATAAAAAACTTCTTCCCCGTTGCTTAAAAAAAAGTGAGAAAGAAAAATCAATGTGATAATTTATCTACACTGCCAGAAAACTCACTACAAACACACCACAGATAACCAAGTAAAGTAAAGACAAAGAGAGAACTTAGCAGCAACAGAGAAACCCTTGTACTGATTATTTAGTATAGTCTACATTCCCATTCCCCACTGCAGCACAAACCAGCACACCGACACCTTGGTCTGGCCATATTTCCTCGTGAAAGGTACTTTTTTTCTTAAAAAACAAAGCTTCCTCCTCTCTTCTGTTGCATTTGCTTTTCCCTTGATTTTCTGTGCGTTCATCCGGATTCATTTCTTTCCCTGATTTGCCTTCTTTAAAACCTACCTCTGAGCCTGCATGTATCTGTTAATCTAACCCATCTATCAACAGTTTCTGAGCCATCTCTTCAACCTCAGCAGCCAGGGATTTTAGCCAGGCTTTTATCATTTTTATGTGCAGAGCCGCCACCCGCTGTCACAAGGTCACCCTTGGAAATGATATTATGCCTCAGTGGGTACTTTTTCACCTAATAAAATATACAGCACACTGTATTTCAATTGTATCATCCAGAGACCAAACACTGAGCAGCCAGAGGAGTAAATGCTCTCCCTCGATCTCTGGGATCGAGCAGGGAGCAAATGCTTACTGAGCATAAGAGGGAAAGCTTGCTGAGGAGCATGTGCCCAGGAAGACAGCCCACCCCCAAAAAATGCTCAGTGTGTTGGACCTCCCACCGCACGCCTCTGGAGCTGGGTCCTGCTTCTGACAAGCACACAAGCATCAGCTACAAACAACTTTCTTTAGCCCCTGCTGGCCCCAGAGACTCCCTGGATGCAGAAAAGGCTCCATGTGGGTGTGCAGTCAGGTCTTCTGGTGACCTGCTTTGCCCCTAAATTAACGCCCATCTCTTCTTTCTTTCTGGCCATAATACAACACTAAAAGCCATTAAGTCAGAAAAGAAGGCACGCCGGGAAATTTTACCTCCCAGTTTCTACAAATCAAAGAAAAATGAAATATTTTAAAGTGGCAGAATTTTTAGGGGGAAAAAAAGTCCAAGCCTGTGCAAAGGGGGCCTTTGATACACCACTCACTGCACCACACCATCACTCACGTGAGCACTATGACCACGCAAGCCAGGTAATGCAGTGCACAGGGTGAGCGAGCCCAGCCAGCAGTCCCACAGACAATTTAGGAGCAGCGTGTTACAAAGACGTGCCCAAGCAAGTGGGCACGTCTTTGTAACCAGACACCAGTCCCTTCTTTCTGCTTGAAGGAGAAGAAAGGCCTGTCCAAGCCAGGTCCATCACAGCACAGCCATGCTGCTGTCAGACGCAGAAATCCAGCAACTTTGGTGTTACTGAGGGCTTTAGTATTCAATTAAGGTAGCTAAAGAGCACATACAGACCTTTCCTTTGGTGTAATCCAAGCAGGAGCTAGCTTCGTGCAGCAGGCTGTTGAAGGCTGCTAAGTCACTGCCTTAAGTTCAGTCAGAGCGAGCTCTTTGCTTCTCCAGGTCCTTGAGGATGGCAGAACTCAGTCCTGTGAAAGTACTTGGTTTCCCCCTCCCTGCTTGGCCCCAGAAATGTTTAGTTATTGTGCTTAGCCAATGTCTACCTGCCTGCAGCCAGGGGAGGGAGGGTGGCCAGCACTTCTTGGGACAAGGGCTGGGGGCAGGCTGTGCTCCTGCTCGCCACCCTCCCCAGCCCACAGCTCCTGCATCCCAATGGATACATGGCAAGGGCTGCCAGGGGGAAAAGCCACGGCCCACCTCACCTCCCTGGTTTTCCATCCACCACCAGAAGCCATAGGGAGACACCATCCAGCAGCTGGGTGCAGGGAGGTGCTGGAGAAGCTCCTCTTCCTCAGGCTGCCCTTGGACTGGATCAGAATGGGGAGGTGGTATGGGTTTGAAAAGGAGGATGGGCAAGCAGCAGATGTTTCTCTTAGATGAGGTATTAATGAAAAGGATGCAGATAAAACTATATATATATTTTTATTATGTGCCAAAGAGAAATGAATAACGCAACCTACTGGTCAGAAACAGCAGGGGCCAGCTCCAGGAAAGAGCACTGTTTTGTGTGTTTCTGGTAAAAAGAATAAATCATGACAAAAATAAGGAAGTAAATAAATAATAATAATAATAATAAGCTTTTTAGTCAGGTGCTCAAACAAGTGAGCATAGTGCCTGAACTTTACCTCATGTGGGTGTAAATTCACTTTAAATTCACCATGAACCTCAGGGTTAGATGATTCCCATCTCACCACTGTTCCTCTCCTAATAACTAACTGCATTTATTCAGTAGGCTTTCTGTGAAAGACTGAGAGGTATAAGCTCTCTACAGTTAGGAATACATCTAAGTTTGCAAAGTGGCATGTAAAACCACAGAGCTGTAGGAGCATTTATTAAGACAAACAAATTGTTTGCCCCTCTGTCCCCATATATCACAGTACATGGGCTTAAGAAATGGCACGAGACAAGGCAAGTCACCTCCCTAGAGTTTTACCAGTGTGTGCTGAGTGCTCTGACTGGTAACTTCAGCTGCAGCCCCTAGTGCCAGTCATTAGCCATCGGACTCGTCTCGGTGAGCGTCTCTCCTCCAGCACACACCACGGCTCCAGGTCCCCACGCTGTAGCTCTCCTCTCTGCTTTCTCTCCTGTGGTCTGAAATGAGAGCTGCTGGGACTTTAAATCAGCATCAGTCTGTTTTCTTCTCTGACACCAAATCCTTTTCAATCATCCTCTTCATCATATAATTATTGTGAGTGTGGAGGTTGGCTTATTTGGGCATTAGCTAATTAAAAAAAGAGGGGAAGAGGCGAGGACCCGTGGACCACATTAAGAGTTTCATGTCTCCAGGGGCAGGAGATACTACTGTGCACTGCCTTTAGAGCAAACATTTGCTAATATTACAATTGCATTTTAAATCTCCTGCTTCTCCCTTGGAAGCACTGGGGGACCCTTTTGCACCTCTCCTCTCTGGCCCCTAGGAGCACAACAAGGTGAAACCAGAGGTGCATGGTGACACCAAACCTGGCTTCAGGTCAGGTGCAAAGGAGGACCTGCACCAGGACTTAAAGCTTTTTGGGAGAGCTGCATTACCAGCATGGTTCTGGGCACTCAGGGGTAAACTTTCCTCATTTTCTCCTGCTGGAATTGATATAATTTCCACAAAGACTGAAACATACAATGAGCCAACTCAGTCATCATCTGGTGAGGGCATTGGGCTCAGAGGACAAACCCTTATGTTCCAGCCTTTGTTCCAATAAACATTGGAGTGCTTTATAGCTACTGGAAACCATCAACAGGAAAGATGGCATTTTTCCATCCCAGGATACTGCCTGACTCATGGCATCAGGGCAGCCTCCAGGGACACGTGGAGGTTCATGCCATCTGATGAAAGACAAGGTTAAACTGGGTTCTCTGAGTGCCCCAAGCACCAGAGGAGGTGTCTTCATGCTCAGTTATATGGGCTAAAAGGCAAGAACCATCCACAGCAACCTGTGAGATGTGCCTAAACCCAGCATTTGCTGCAATTGCCTCGTTTTTGCCAAGGGATGCTCAGAATGGAAATAAAATTAAATGACACGAGTAGAGCAATCCTTTTCTTGCAATCTGGAATGAACAGTTTTCATTTCAACAGGAGGACAACGAAATGTTGTCATTCTGAGTTGGACTGGATTTTTTTTTACTTTCTTCTCACCCCACTCTGAAGCAAAACCCTCACTATTCACTCACAGAAGGGTTTGTCTCCTGCAGGGGCAGTATCCTCATCGGCTTTTGTAAAGATGTGATATAGAATACCATGTTCTACAACTGCAGAAGTAAAACCAGATAAAATTTCTTAACAAAACAATGCTCTGATGGAAAAATACCTTTTTGATCAAAATGAAAATGTGTTTACAGGAACACATTAACTCCAAATAAGTTTAACAAACAAGAAACTGGGCAGGGAGGCTCCAGCTTCATTCAGGTAATATTTAAATACATCATTCTGGCTTCACCCTATTATTGGGCTACACATCTGCCTGCTGCCATATTTTAAAATTTTTCAGGGGACAGGATCCCCACACTGCGTAACACTCTACCAGGAACGTGGCACTGATGCTCTTCATCCCACTGAGGTAATGGGGGACCAACACCTCCAACTGGCTGTCACAGGCGGTGACCCTCCTGAAAGCCCACACCACAGGAAAGAAGAAGCTTCACTACATGGCTTGCTTATAAGAGAGAGCCACACACTGGGAGTGTTATTTCTGCATCCCTCAATAAATGCCAAAACCTGACAGGTTTCAATAAAGTCCACAGCAGCTCCAGACTCATCTACCAAGCTCTGCTGTGTAGTTATAGCTTCCCCCTCCTGCAGATTCTATAACTTGATGTTATCAGCATCACTGAATGCAGCCTGAGAGGTTTTCAAAAGCTTGTTTCTTATGCATTAACCCCTTGCCCTTCCTTTGGCTTCCTGCAGATGTTCCTCATGAAGACCAGCCTGGGATCCTCTGGAGTCTGGCTGCAATCACCAGGAGCTCCTTCGTCCCATTAAAAAAATAAATCCAGAGCTCTGTTGACACATGGCAACATGGCATTTCTGTCTGGGGCAGGAACATCACTAATTTGATGTGATGTTCACCTAAGATGCTGGAACAGGTCCTTGGGCAGCCTCCTCACACCAAATAAGCAATAGGCAGAGTGTGCAGATGATAGAAACCCAGACCCCAGAAACCACTTCCTAAGCTCTGGAAGGGACCCTCAGTCTACGGTGAGGTTGCCCAGGTCAGCGGCAGCTCTGGAGCCTCCATCTCCTCCCAGCCAGCTGCACCCCGTGCAACTCCTGCCCAGCTGCTCCTTGTTTGCAAGGCAGGTGTTATTTTAATAAGAAATCCACCATAATCTACTTTGTGTCAGGACTGCAAGTATAGCAGTAGGGCGGGTTGTTCTGCTTCTCTTTTTTTCCCCCCAGGAACAGAGTCAGTCTCTAAAATGATCTGCAAATGGCAAAGATAATGAAGATGTACATAGGGAATAGTAATACACACCATTTTCTATGCCGAGTGATGACACAGGAAGAGAACGCAACAGTAGTTTTCTTGAACTTCTAGTATTTTCAGCTTTCCTCCTCTCTGCTACTCTGACACTGCTTGTGAAAATGCACAACTGAGTATGAGAGTTGATGGCCAAAATTCTGACATAGGAGCTGGGGAAGGTGTCATTGTGCAGCTGAGAGATTCTGCAGTGTACAAGTCTAAATAAGAAATAAAAAAAAAAAAAAAGGAAAAGGGGTTAAGTATGGAAAATGGGTGTGGATGGTAAAAGAATTCCTCTTCATTTTAAGTAGCTAGCAAACATAAGACAAGGAAAAAAATGTGAAATGGGATCAGGTGAGCACATGAGAGTTTTTAAAACATTCAGCAGAAAAGAAGGAAGAAAATCACTCTCAACTTTATAAGGTGAGGCAGGGAGTGCTCTGCATCCAGACTTGAAAAGTGGAAAGCAAAGTGCCTCCAGCGTCCTCTAAAAATGAATTTTATGCCCCATTTATATTTTCATTATTTATGGAGTTTTGCTGATAATCCCTCCTGCTGGGAAGGAGATGACCACCATCCTACATCTGCTTACCTTTGTTTGCAGCTGGGACCACAGCCATGGATTTGTTCTGCTTCAGTGAGAGGCCAGGCTGATTTGATTATTGCCTTCTAACATACAAAAAGGCTGCTGCCAAAAGCCTCACTCAGGAAGAAGTTACAAACAGCAGGTTTTAGCCTGTTTGCAAGCTATGGCGATGAAGGAAGACAAGGGCCAAAGGACTGTGTCACCTGCTGGCCCACAGGGTGCCACCGCTGAGCTCAGCCAGGGAGGTGGGACCAAGGGTTGGGCTGGGTGCCCAGGGCAAGACTCCAGGTGCCCACAGGGACTGCTTACTCTGGTTTTGGCAGAGGCAATATCCACACTCATCTCTTGGTGTGCTCCAGAGGGATGGAGGCAGGTACGGCTCTCACCTGGTGTACCCGACACGCTATGGGCAAGACCCCCTGGTGCAGAATCCCCTTTGGGCAGGTGTAAGCAATCTCTGACAGGAGGCCTTTCAGTTCATCCTTGTCCTTAAATATATATAATTTAGTAAGTCTCATGTTCACTTGGCTGTTTCTCTCATCCTGATTTATGCAGGGTGGTTTCTGTTCCTGGAGGAAGCCAGGGAATGACCCACACTTAGAGCTGAGAAGTCACGCTGGGATTTCTTTAGCTTTAAGGAAAGCATATGGTCTTTCCTACAATGTCTGGGAAGTGGTGCATCCTTTCCAGTGAAGGCTGCCTTGAATAATCAGGATGCAGAGGAGAGAAATTTTAATCTCTCCGAATTCATTTATCGCTTGCTACACTCTCAGATAGCCAGGACAAGCAGTAGGCCAAAGCCTTCTAGAAGGTTCTTGGCAAACTTACATGACTTTTATTAAAATCTCCTGCTTATGTAGAGAAGCAGAGGCACTGACACACATCCCACTGCTGGGGCTGACTGCTTCTCCTCATCTCCCCCTCCTTCTCCTCCTACCCATCTTCCACCCAGTGGTCTTTTCCCTGCACACCCCTACAGAGGTCTCACATGGGAAGAGGCCACCTGGGGAGAGGGCAGGTACCACCAGGTCAGAGCAACTCGGAGACATTAGCAGAGATAAAAAGGAAGCTCATGAGAGCACAACCCAGCCAGTAGCCCAGGAACATGGTACTGCCATTGCTAGTGACATGCCACTGCCTCTGTACTGAGCCTGCAAGGCCTCAGGACTCCGCCTTGCCAGGCCTGCTCTGCCCAAACTTCTTCTGGCCTGCCAGCAGCTTGCTTTACTTGGTTCGGCTGTAACAGCAATTTTTCTCATGGTGGCCATGGGTAATTTACTTTTCTTTTGTTTATGGCTGGATCATGCAAAGATAATTTTATATAGACCGCAGTAACAAGCAGTTATTCTGTAAAAAAAAAAAAATAAAAAAAAATCAAATGGATATTTACTAATCTAACATAATGATGCATTGTAGAGGACCTTGAGGGGCAGAGGCAAAGTAATAATTATTGGATTAGTCATTTAAGATTTCAATTATACTACTAAGAGATTCTTGTTTTTATCTACAAGCTGTGTTTCCTTTTCACCCACAAAACAACACTTTGAGCATAGCAAGAACGAGCAGGAATCATGTCCCAGGCTTGGTTCTCACAGAGGGAGAAGGTGGCTGCAAAAGACAGCACAAGACACCAAAACCATCCTGCACAGAACTAGGGCAACGTGAGCTTTATAAAACTACAGTGCTAGGAGGGAAAGAGAAATGAGCAAAGGAAAGTCTTGAGTTCAGAGTAACAGCTGCAGCAATTACAGTACAAGCATACCTGCAGGCATGCCTCGGCACTGCATCGCTAGAGTTGAGCAAACACATGTTTTGTTTCTCTTTCTGCATTGTTGTTTATGTTTTACCACCAGCAAAACTTGGTCTCCAAATGCTGCTTTGAGCTAAAGATATTGAAACATTTCCTGGAAGAAAAATAACAATAATCATATATATTTATATATATATTCATATATATAAACAGGTTTAGACTTTTGAATAATTTCCAAATTTTGCCAAATCTAACCCAAATTCACAAAGCAGCTTTGGCTAAACAGAGCCTTCTGTTTCAGGTGATAAAACATTTGAAGGCAAATAACAAAAAATTGCCTGGACTGAGTTTTCTATCTACAAATGCAACATAACTTTTCTAATGCAGACCCACGCTGGAAGTCATACTCACCGTGACTCCTTTCTCTGGTTTCTCCACCACAGCAATTCATACTCTGACCACGAGCGTGACAGGGCAATGTGAGGGGAATCCTGGTATTCTTCTAACTGATAGCAATACTAAAGAACAAACACTGTAGCATGTGGAAGAAACTAGTTTGTACTTGGGTAAGCTCCAGCGGGACATTATGGGTCTTTTGGGGTTCAGTTCCTTGAAACACACAAACAAAAACAAAACAAAACTGGTTCATTCTCTCCAAGTAACAGCCTACAAGACATGCCATGCCTGTTCAGAGTCCACACGACCAGAGACCCACCTGGCACTGTGCACTCATGATAGAGGGAAACCATCTTAACATACACAAAGACTTGGGACCATCTGTGAGACCCACAGTGTAATTTTCCTTCTGACTGACATTATGCGGTCACCCTGGTAATTTGGGGTACACTTGCACCGTGCAGGTATCACCTCAGCGTAGATATTCACAACAGAGTAGCGCTTGAATACAATTATTGGCAGTGTCTACCGCCATGGTTCTTGGCTTTTTCAGGATCGCATGCCTCCATGAGGGAACCGCCTCTTTGAGTGTGATTCCTGCATCATCTCCCTGTGTCCTTAATGCGAGCATTGCTGCCTACCATACTGTCAGCAGACACACAAGGAGGGGAAAAAATCTGCCCCACATGGAAGGGGTGAGCTGTGTGGGAATGGTAACAACTCAAATAATTGTCATTACTTCTGAGGAAGACAGTCTCCTCAGAATCTTCCTCTTTCATCAAGAGGGGACAAGGGAGTTAGGGAATGTTGAATATTACAGTTGTGCTCTGAAATTATGTCAGTAAGCTTTTTTTTTTTCTTATTTCTTTTTTTTTTTTAATTTCCTTCATTATTAGGGCATATGAAATCTTTATTGAGGTTGAAAAGATGAGATGTTTACTGAAAAAGCCTCAAATTTTAGTCAAAGTAAAGATAATTGGTGGGATACTAGGCTAGAGTTTGAAAGTTTATAGGCTTTTGTGGGGGTATTTGGGACTGAGAGGGGTGTGGTTGTTGGAATTTGGTGTGTGTTTTTTTGTTTTTTCCTTTTTTTGTTTGGAGGAAGCAAATGCCCCTTTAAAGAATAAATAAATAAAATAAGCCAGGTAATGAAAAGCTTCTGGGTTCCTCTAGGGCACTTGCTGTCGTACACGGGCTGTTCTGAATGCTTAAATTCAAGGGAAGAAAGGACAGAAAGATCTATTATTAAAATCACAGAATTAAATACATGGTGCTAAAATACATTATTAAAGTCAGAGAAAATGCATTTGACCCTACAGCAAAAGTGGTTGGAGAGTATTTGGGGGAAATACCACATATGCTTGTCCTTCACTGATGCCTGGTTGCCCACCAGAGGCCATTGCCAGAGGTTACGGCAGGGTATGGGGCTCCCTACACTTCCAGCCTGACCCAGGGCATCCCTCCTCGTGCTATATGCAGCACCTTGAGCAGACCAGAAACTACTGCCACCTCATCTCACGCAGATAAGGGATGAGAAACAAAGCCGCACGGCAAATCTGTGACAAACTGGAACTACAAATGACCTGTCTAACGCCCACACAAGGCTCCAAGTTCTCTCTCCTCCCTCCATGTATCACAAAATGTGGATTTCAAGAAATGAGAATCTCCAGAAACACCCGGTATAACCTCAGGAGACACTGAAATCCTAAATGAAAGTGAGGCAAGTATCAATCTTGGAGTAATCCCACCGCAGTTTGCTTGCTTGAAGGTGTTTACCGCCAACCCCGTTCCTTCGCGCACCAGTTGCTGCTGCTCCTCCAGGCAGCTAGTTACTTGTCTGCTCTCCAAATACTATTTATTACTGACTCGTTCCCAAGGTGATTCAATTAAGAAGTCAAAGAAGCAGCCGCACTGCTCACAAGGCAGTAAAGAATTTCTCTAACGGTACAGTTTGCCATGTGTTCTTCTCTCCTGTATGTAATGGGAATAATAGGACGCAGTAAACTGCACTAAGGCAATAAACATCTGTTACAATTATTTAAATGCCTTAGATCAGCTTCATTGTTTAATTGCCTGCAAAGAAAGCCATTTAATACCCTTATATATTCTTTCCCTGCCAGAAACACTACCCCTTAAACAGAAGATAAAACATTTAAAAATGCAAACATTTCTTATGATCCTGCATTACAGCTGCCATGCTGTAAAATATATCCCAGCATCAGGTTTCCTCTGTTCAGCTCCTGCAGCTGAACACGGCTCTGTGGCTACGGAAAGTGTGGTAGTGGGGTGCCCAGCTCTGCTTCCTCATCACACCTTATTCCCTGCAAGAGGAAGAGAAATTGTATATCATTGTAGCAAAACAAAGCTATGCATACAGAGAAAATGAACACACAAAAAAAAAAACAATTCAAGCGAGATTAAATGGGAGAATCCGGGAGCATATGAGGCAAAGCCAAGGAAAAAAAATAAATAAATCAATCCCGTTGCTCAGTGCTGACTTGATATGTTTTCGTGCTCTGCAAATATGTGCCCGTGAAACCCCTGGGTATCACAGAGGCTTGAGAGCTCAGGGAAGACTATTGCTGGCAACAGGTACCCGCTGTGAAAGGGCCCCTTGTACATCGCAGCCCGCTCCAGGAGGTCCAGAGATGGGGCCAAATATGACAGGTCACGGGTGTTAAAAGGAGCTGGAGCAATCCCACTGATGCTGGTCCATGCGTGGTGTCCCACAGATGTGCTACCAAGAGGAATGGGGGAAGATGAGTGTTACGAGGTGAAGGAGAAAATGGTGTCTGGTGAAATGCGTCTGTTTTAAAGCAAGATGTTTGCTTTCAGTGCAGTGTTAAGCTTATGTTGTGGAAGTTATTATAACGTTGTTACATACACAACTACCTCTGACAAGCCACCTATTAAAGCAGAAACTTGGTGACTAAGTCATATCGGAGCTAAAGCCACCCACACAATTCTCTTACTTCAGCTTCTTTGAGTTGAAATGCAGGCTTTAATTACACAGTCGTAGGCCATATTTTTATACAGAGCCATTGTCTTCCTCTGTGAATTGATACATATTTCTGTTTATTTTTAGCCTGCTACTATAATACGCATCCCTTATCCTTATTTATCTCATGTCTTCCGAATCCTGCCTCAAGCATAAAACTGGTGTTTTCCTCCCAGCTGTTTCCACGGCAGCATCTTGTACCCTGAAAATACTAAGGATTCCTTACAGTTTGGCCGAGATACGTACAGATCACTTTCCTCACGTTGCTAACAAAGGGCCAAGACATGGGGAAACTTCAGTATAGACCTTTGAAAAGCATCCGTGAATTCTGCATCCCCAGGCTGAGATCCTGGTTCATTTTCCAGAGCACTGATCCTTCTCCCAGCTCATCACATAGACCAAGCTCCCACCATGCCATCCGTAGATGGTTTCTCTCTAAAAACAAGTCCCGTCTGCCTTACCTCGGACATGCAGAAAACGAGAAGCATGCACTTTGTGGTCAACTTTTCTGTTTAAGGGATAGAAACCAAGTCTGTGGCTGAGCAAGAGACAGAACCTAGCTCTCCACAAAGGCGTCGAGCCGCCCCTCTAAAACCATTTTACGACTTTCTGGAGTATCCTGTCTCATTCATTATGCATTTCCAGCCTTCTCCAGCAAGAAAATAGAGTCCTCCAGTCAACAAATGACTTCGCTATACAGCCCTGCTCTATTTCATTAGTTTCTTCTGCCGTTCTCTTGGGCACCGGCTCAGGCAGCCATCTGCAGGAAAAATAACAGAACGTGATATTTTTAATTAAAGTCTGCATTGCTATGCACACAAAAGACAAAGCTACAGTTATATTGTATTGCTCTGCCCTAACTCCTGGGAGTTAGGACTTGAGAATAAAACACTCTTCCCATCCTCAGGTAGGAGACCTTCAGGTTTCTAAAAAGATGGGAAACCAGGAGTTTGGTTATGCAGAAACACATTAGCACCTGCGTGGCCCCTCAGCCTGAAAAAAAAGCTGCTCTGCACAGAGAGGATTTTGTGCCAGAGCTAGGGGAGTAGCTCTGCTGCCGCACAGGTTGTGCATTACACGGTGTCCTACCAGAAGGAAACGACCCATGTGCAGAAGCTGGCAGTGGATTCCTGATGCCTTTGCTGTCAAACACACGAGTCCAGGCAATAAACGACCCTCTGTTCAGGAAACAAGGCATAAACCTATGTATGTGTGTGAATATATATAAATGCAGGGAACGGTAATTTTCAGGTGCATTTTAAAACTGCTGTGGTGGGCAGCAAGGCAGCATTTTCAATTACTAGGTGAGCAACTGCATGGCCCTGGGACCACCATGATCTTCTTCCCCAGTTCAGCACTGTTGCAACTCTCCCCATCTCCACATACGTGGCTCCAGTCCCTGCAGAAGACCTCTTCTTCAGCCATTGACCTGTTGACGTGTTTTCTCTACCATGAGCACTTCAGGGAAGAGGGGAGCTATCTGAAATATGCAGAGGGGAAAATTGGTGAAATAGAGAAACAACAATTCAGATTTCTGGATAAAAACAAAACAACAAACAAACAAAAAAACACTAACTACAAAACAAGCCAAAAAATGCTAAATATCCAAACTGTTCCCTGAGCAGCAGAACTAATATTTCTTTCCTGTTGATCTGCCAGATCTCCCATAAACTGTCTTCTCCTAGGTGCAATAACTCCTACAGCCTACTCTCATTTGTCTTTGATAGCACCAAGAACAGCTGTGGTGGCTGGTCCAGAAATACTCGCGAGCAGTTTGGCGAAGCAGCCCCCACCCCAAGGCCCTGACAGCTGCTGGCAAGGATGTTCAGCAAGATCTGGCACCTTCTTCTCTTTTTCTCATTGGTTCTCTCTAGGACCTTGGTGGAGACTTTACTTTTTCAGGACTTATGTCCCTTTCAAGTGAGGCTGAAACCAGCCAACAAGAAGGACAGTCGGTCAGGGACATGTCGTGTAAGCCTTGGGAAGCCAGACTGGAAAACTGGCCAGCTCTCAACTCCCAGAAGCGTTCCTTTGGTTCAAAACTGCCTGTGGTACCCGCATGGCTACATCAGGGAGATGCTGACATTGCAGCTATTAATATCTGCATAAAATCAATAAACCCAGGTTAATTCCCTCATCTTCTTGCCTATACACTTAGCTCAGCACAACACCATTGAAAACAAAACCCCTTAATGCTAGATTCATGCTGTAATTGGAACTCATACTTCAGATGACTGACTTCTTTCGGGGAGGCAGGCCCCAAATCAAAGATGCACAAAAGACTTGGCACCACTCTTTAGTCTGACAGTCTTTGCATCTCTCCCAGGCATCAGGATTGGCTTCTTTGCTTAATGGGCCTCACACTTTTTATCCTAGCCCCATGAAGCCTCAGGCTTTCAGGGGAAAGAGGCTCAAAGCGTCTCCCTGCACGTTGCAGGACCTTGGCAGCCATGCGAGAGCCATAATCAGAGCTTGTCTGCTGGTGCAGTCAATACCCCAAAAGTCCACATTAGAGACAGATTCAAATCAGAGGGAAAATAACTTGTCAACCAAAGCAAACTCTGTGAAAGCTACTGCTTTTCAAAACACAGAGGAACTACTGCTGTGCTCTCCATCTGGTAGAAACGATAAATCAATAGATATTCAATTTGCCCGGAAAAAGGAAAGAGAAAGGTTTCCAGCATGAACATGTCTATTATTTCATCAGCTATTCTGTTTGCACATTTCAGATGGAAACTGCTCCCAGAGTACTGTCAGTTTTGCTAGAGTGCATTTAGCCACAAAAATAAATAAATAAATAAATAAAAACCCTGACGAAGCAGGATTGTAGTCAGCTAATTAAATCAGGTTGCCATGTTGAGAATAGCTGCAGCCCCCAAAATGAGCAAAACCTCATTCAGACAGACAGAGGCTTTAGACCAACTGGTGTTTTTCTTTCCCATCTGTTAAAAATAAAACCTGCGGAATGACATGCCAGTTCATAACAGTCCATCCCACTGGAATATTAATCAGTGCATTGCATTTGATATTTATCTGCCTATAAATATTGCCTGCCTCTCTGCATTTTCTCCTGTTGGAAGAACCCTAACTTTGCAGTTTCATCACTTTCTGGCAAAAATCATATCTGTTACTACTAAACAAACACAGAGCTTTATAGGTTTTTCAGTGGTTTCAGGCAATATGATCTCTGCTCCTAAATGGAACACAGTTGAGGTTTTGTGTACGTGGTTAAACTGACCGTGAAGAGAGGGAAAGAAATGGAAAAGCACAAGAAAGCAAGCCATGTCCTCCCGTGGAGAGAGGAAAAGAGCTCTGCCTAGGTATCCTGGGGTTTGAACGAAGGGGGTAAAACAGTGCAGGGTGCATCCCCTCGGGAGGAAAAGGATACGGGAACTGAGGAGAGGGCAGAGCAGAGCGGCGTTTGGACCAGAGAGACACCAACACCTCAGCAACACAGCTGAGATGGGATTTGTGCAGGAACCCCACCAGAGGAGCACCTGCCTGCAGGAGGCTGCTCTGCTCAGAAATTCAGCACCTCCAGCTGATGACTCTGGCTTGGTTTCGGCCCAGTTCTCCCACCCCACGGTCTCCTCCTCTAATGTCATTTCAGTTAATGTGCTAATGGTTCTACCAGGAGAGCAAGCCACAGCTATGGTAAGGACTAACGGGTCCATTTGCCTGCTTTGCACACCTCCAAAAGCCATACCTACACTGCCCTACCACGTTGGGCAATATGCCACCCAGGGAAACTTCATAAGGCAAAATCAAGCTAATGACCTTCACTAAATTTTAATGAGAGTCATCTTACCTGAGTGCTCATTTCCTCGGTCAGGCGTGGGCTGTCAAACACTCCAAGCTGGCCTGAAACCTGTATTACACCTGTAAATATTCAATCACAAGCCTAAGATTATCCATACTTCCTCATCACACGCCTAAAACATTCATCGTATAAATTAGTTTAAAGAGAAGGCTCGGTCGGAATTTCAATTAGAAGGAACAGAGGCATAAAGTCAATTGCAAAAAATAAATAAATAAATAAACTGAACAAAATAAATCACAGGCTGGTACCAAAGCAGCAGGAAAGGAAAAGAAAAGTCCTGGAATAGGACTTTCAGAAGTGCCTGTGGTTCCTAGGCCATTGACATGGTCAGGAGGCTTAGTTTCACTGTAAATCCATGGGAGCTGGTCCCACTAGACCAGAGTCTTCCTCAGTGACATTGTTTGCCCAGAGCACCAGTGCTGGTGCACTGAAATTCACAGTGGCCGGAGAGGGCCCCAGGGGTGTGTGGCCACCATTGCCAGCCTGGGGACCGTGTAAGATGCCAGAGGTGATTTCTCAGGGGGCTGAGCAAGGAATATAAGGGAGGATTTAAAGAGGTGCCTGGGCAACACGCACAGGGTCCACAGACATGCCTTCTGCCAGGGCTGAACCACCGCAAAGCCTCCCCGGGGCAGCCAGGGGACACTGGCTGTGTTTCACCTGGAGTTTCCATCACCAATACCTGCGTGCTCTTAAAAACACCTGATAACATTGCTTTTGGGGCTGCACAACACTAAAAGCTCACTAATTTGAACAATGCTTGGAAGAACCTGCCTGGGATTTTGTAAGTGACGTGAGGATGGGAACAGGGGGACGAGTTTCCCTTGTTTCCACACCAATGACTTTTTGTTGCTGGTGCTTATCGGAGCTTATATACGCTGAGCAGGCACCACCTGGGCTAGAAATAAGGTAACATTTTCCTGTGTGAGATGCAGAGTGCCAGCAGTTTTAATAAAAAGCACTAGATGGGAGTAAAACATCGAGCTAAGCCTGCCTGCAAAGCAGCAGGAAGGCATTCCCAGGCAGGGCAAGCGAGCAGAAGGTGCTGCCAGGAAGATGTGTCTTATTCTGATGCAGCTCTAGAGTCTCCTAGAGAAACTCAAAATAAATGTGTCTGGAAGTGCTGTCATAAATCTGAGCGCACAGACAAGTAGGCAGACCCTCCCTGACATAACGCAGAGAGCTGGCTCTCGGTCCACACACGGTTGCTGCAATTAGAGGGAAATAGAGGGTCACTTTGTAGACTAAACATTTTCATTCCTTGGGTAAGTGTCTAGGTGCTGGTGGGTGGTGCTGGCTCCCAGATGTAGGTGCTATCTGTCCTTTAAAAAGCATTAGAAATTGCCCAGCAGAAGTCATACAGGGAGGGCCAGGAGGCTAGAAACTCGGCAGTGAGACAATTTTGCAGGGTTTGTTTTAAAAGAAGCAGGTACAAAGGCGGGGGGACGTTTGCCAACTTGCAGAACAGACTTGCAGAAGGCACCTAAGGAAGGATTGAAACCTAACCTGCACCTCCTGGGCAGCACGCAAAGGGTCTGCAATGCTGCCTCCTCCTCCTCCAAGCCCATCACCAGGATAGACCAGTGCATTCTCTACCTTTCCCAAGTGACTAAGCAACTTTTTAATGAACCTTCTCAACTCCCAGGTGCACAGAAGAGGATGAGCTCACCCCCAAGATATGTAAATGGTGTTTGTAACACTCCTCCCCTCCTTTCCCCCTTCCATTTTGCCTGTGTGCAGAAGGAAGCTGCATCTCCCCCGTGCATGCAGCCATCCCGAGAATGTCACACACCATACACAGCACCACTTCCAAAGTCATGCACCCAGCCTGAACACAGCAAGTGCTGCCAAGGAAATGTTATATCTGCATCGGTTTATTTTTTCCCCTAAACTAAATAGATAGATAGATAGATAGATAGATAGATAGATAAAAACCCAGCAACTTTGGTGCTGTTGATGTGACCTTAGGGTTGATGAGAAATACCCAGGACAGTCTTTTGACATAAAAATCCCCCAGCTCCTAGTATCTCAGCATCTCTCTGCGTGTAGGTGTTCTTCTCCAAGCACTGATGTCAATCAAGCACAAAACCCCACGGCTTGCCCAAACCCTGCACAGTTCATTAGTTATGGGATAAGGCAGAAGGCCCTGTGCACTTCACCACCCTCACCCTTCTTCTTCCCCATGTCAGCACAGACAGTCCCTTCCCTTGGGCGCATGGTCACAGAGGCCATCCCATTAGCTCTCCAGATGGACCTCCCAGATCAAAGACTCCCAGTTCCCTCCTGTGAGGTCTGCAACACTGCTCCACCGCTTCAGACACAGCCTGACCCACTGCTGTTACTATGGTGAGACCAAAGCAGTTGGGTTGTAAGTTTCATTCGTTGCCGATTTGGGCTGGGTTGGGTATAAGCCAACCCAGGGAAAAGGAAAATTATTGCTCTGGTCCATCGCCTGCACTTCAGATCCATGTGGACAAAAAAAAAACAAGTCCAAAGCTGGGAAGCACCTACAAGAAGTGGCCAGAAAATCAGGCTGGGGGCTGGGGAGCAGCAAGCCTCATACAGACCCCAACTAGGACTACTCAGGATCCACTTCTAGCTCTGCCTTAAGTGCCCAGAGCCACTTCAGTGCCAAGGTCAGCACACTGATGGGCATACCCCGTGCTGCTGGGAATGTTGAGCTGGTGCAGGATAATCTCTCCTCCCCTGCTGCTTCATTCCCATCACATTCCCATCCCTTCCTCTCCTTTTAGTGACATTTTCCTCTTGCCCTGTGTCTCCTTCCCACACTATCCTCCATGCCTTCAGCCTTGGGTTGCTCTGGCTGTGCCATCATCTCTGCGAGGGCACCAAGCCACACGGAAGCACAGCAGCCTAGCTAATGGCTGGATCAATACATGCAGGCAGCACTGCACCTGCTGCCCTGGCAGTGCTCTGAGTCCCTTACCCTCCACTGAAACAAAACAAAACCCTGCTCCAAATGAAAGCCAGCAGATGCTTTACCCACACTTCTGTAATGTTTGATGCCTCCAACACCAGCTGACACACAACGCTGCTGCAAATATTTTCCTAGTGTCCCAAATACCTGGCACTTTGAGCGATCTGTCACTGAGAGGCAATGTTGGACTAAGGGCTGGGATGGGGAAAGAGAAGCAGCAGTTCACAGGAGGCAGAACCAAAAGCACAGAATAACCTTCAACATCAGAAAAGGCCAGGATACTTTTGTTCGGCCAGGGCCAGCCTTTCCCAAGGAGATGGGCCAGGAGGAAATGCACTCCGCTTGTTTACTCGAAGTTCAGTTGTCCTCCAGCAGTGTTAAATACTTATTCATCTTCTCGGGGCATAAATGATGGGACGTACTGGCACACAACAGTGACACTAAAAGCTAAATCCATTAACGAACGGTTTGCGGGGAGGGCGGGAGCGCTACCACGTATCTGGCATTATCATATAATGTAGGAAATAGGGAGGAAATGGCCTCTTCGATTCTGCAAAGCTGCAATTTGACGATCCTCAGCAGCCTTATCTCGCACAGAGATTAGAGCCAGGCAAATAAATCAAAGCAGTGAAATCAATGCACGCATTCCTCTTGCCTGTTTGCAGAGAGGGGGGCAGGCTGCGAAAGCACCAGGCAGCCAGGTTAATGCATGCATTGGGGGCAGAACAGCCAAATGAGTACTTGTGCACACACGCCCTGAGTTACTGATTACACATAAGCCTATTTGCAAAGACTGTTCTCTGAATAGCTGTAGCTCTGATGAGACACTGGACCTGCGAGGCTAACTGTGGGGACCAGGATTAAAAATATTTGCACCAGCCCAGCCTACCGAGTTGGATTTATTTTTCTTTTTTTTTTTTTTTTTTTTTTTTTTTTGGTTTAAATGCCTCTGAGTAAAAGCTCCTCTGCTGCAAAATGCTGAGGGTGCCTCACAGGTCAGTGCTCGTCCCATTGCACCAGGCCAGCTGAACACAGGCAGCATTGTCCCGTCTGCCACCCGCCTGGATGGCCTTGCTCCACGGGTCGCTTGAGACCCTACCTAAAAATCCTGAGAAGATCACTCTCAGGCACTGCAATTAAAAATCTTTAAAAAACCACCAGGAAAATAAAAGATAATCGGTAGAAATATGGGCACCACCCAGGCAAAGATCCTGGCTGATGATTTGCTGGTGTGTTTATAAGTGCAGCTATAGCACCACTGCTCTGCATCTCTCGATAAACACGGTTAACATGGGACTGGGTTTAGTGCAAGCCTTATTCCAAAACCACAGAAAAAGGAAGTGTTTCCAGATCAGAGACTTGAGATTTTGGAGTGTTGAGATTTTGGACTTCTCCACTCTGCTCCAGGCCCCATGTCTACAGCATTTTCTCATCAAGATGTGCAGAGAAGTGCTGGGCACAACCCACCCTCCCCAGCATCCCAAGAGAAGGATCCAAAACGGGTCCAAAAACATGCATGCAAACCCAGATATAGTCAGCTCAGAGATGTATTGCCATAGCCAAAGCTATCTGATCCAGCCAACCCCTGCACCTGCATGCAGATTACCTCTGTAATCTCCTCTCCCCCTTTCCCAACCTGCAGACTGCTGCTGGCAAGCACACCGTGCTGCTGGCAAGCACACCGTGCTGCTGGCAAGCACGCCCTGCTTGGTCTCGCCTCCGACTGCTTGCTGTTTGCACCAGGGTCCTGCCTCCTGTTTGCCTGCAAAGCCCCTGGCACGCATCGGCGCGACATAGCCAAAGGGAGAGGCGGTGGGACCTGCTGCTCCTCATCGGCTGCAGCTTCCTCAGGTTGCCTCCTCCTCTGGGTTAATTAATTAAATAATGCCTCTTTTCATACCTTGGACAAATACTTCCCCAGAAAGAATATAAGGCAGCTGAATCCAACACAAGTGCTGCTCCTGGCTCTGCAAACCACTGCCCGTGCCTTGCTAGAGGGAGCCAACACAGCAGCGTCGAAATCCAACCAGTTTCTGCACCCATCCCCAGCATGAGCAGTGCGACTGAAACACAGCCACCTGAAACAGCTTTGTCATATATCAGTTTTGTTTTTTTCTCTTTGCATTGCAGTTAAACCCAATGGGGAACTATGGGTGTCCCGATAGAGAGCACTGCGGTGTCACTTGTGTCACCAGGTGTCACGTGCTGCCATACAGCAGCTCTCCGTTGTAGTGCCACACAGCTGGCTAAGAAAGAGCCCCACTGAAGGACAGACAGCATTTAGTGGTAGAGCTTAGTGTAAAGAAGTAAACAAAAATAAAAAATAAGAAAAAAAAATAAAGAAAAACCACAGCACTTTTCAAGGGGATTCAGAATGTTCTATAACATTTTTAGAAGAAAAAAAAAAAATCAACTCCAGGACAAAGCAGAAAGGAAATCAAAAGCACACCCCAGCATGCAAACTCCTCCATGCAATCCCACTGAGGCAGCAAGAACAGCTCATACTTGTCTGAGCTGGAAAGCGAAGGCTGCCAAGCCCTTTCCAAGGAAATTGTTTCAGGGAAAGCTACCGAACTCAGAATAACAGCAGCACCGCTGTTAAGCGCAGAGCAGATATTTTAGCTTGATTATGCCCTTTGCATCTCAGATCAGCCAAAAAGCAGCCAGCCTTGCCCTGGAAAGCAGCAGCGTGCAGCTACACATTGGAGCATGCAAGGAGAGCCTTGGTTAACTGTTCAGAGACAGCCGTGCTCGACGAAGAAGAGCTTGACCATGCCATTAGCTCTGGGGCAGACAGCCTCTGATTAATAAGGCCTCATCCAGAAGAGTGTTAACTATCGGAACCATTAATAATTTAGCCTGGTGGTAAAAGCCCCCAAACACCCAGGGACTGCTTCTGCGAGCTCCCTGAGCAGGGGTAGAAGCACAGTGGGGACATGTGAGGGGAGGATACAGGAGACACAAAGCTGTCTGCTAACGCTGACCTGGGCCATGGCCTTTTATTTTTTCCAGCACATTCTTGGCCAAATAAGTTATTTCTTTGGTTCTGTTACCACCTGCATTTATTCTTCAGCACCCCTGGATGTGGTTTCTGCCTTTGGGAGCCAAGTGCCCACAGCAATCATAGAATCATAGAATATCCCAAGTTGGAAGGGACCCACAAGGGTCATCGAGTCCAATTCCTGGCTCCACACAGGACCACCCAAAAATAAAACCCTATGTCTAGGAGCATTGTGCAAATGCTCCTTGAACTCTGTCAGGCTCAGTGCTGTGACCACTGCCCTGTGGGGCCCGTCCCAGTGCCCGACCACCATCTGGGCAAAGAACCTTTTCCTGACACCCAGCCTGACCCTCCCATGTCACAGTGATGCCGGAACAATTAATTTTCCATAGCTTCGTCATCCTTCCTCTGTTTTAGAAGGGCACAAGGACACCTGACAGCCCCCCTCTGACACTGCAGCTGGGAATTGTATCTTGGGTTTAACCATGCAGAATGCTCCACCACACTTACCTTGATGCTGTCAGTACCCTGGCTGCCACATGAACCAACACCAGCAGCTAAGTGCACCAGGAGCCTCGTCCCCCTGTGGTCCTAGGCTTGCACAGGCATTTTATGGGTATCTGTGCCCCTCTGCAGCCTGGTGAGGGTCATCTGTTCAGACATGACAGTTTTCTGACTACAAAAACGGCACCAAAAATAAATAAATGCTATTATTATATAATTAGATATATATGTATTGATTTTATATATTTATTATATAACGACAAAGAAATCAAACCTCCAAAAGACAGAGTTAGGAGATATCAGCCAGACATCTCCAAACCTTACAATGGGACCTCAAACTCTTCAACTTGCAGCAAGATAGTGGTCTTCCTGATTTTTTTCCTTCTCTTAAATCTGGCAAGCATCTCCCAGCTCTACCATGAAGACATGGAAGTGAGGCAAAAATGCAAGAGGACTTTGAGCGTTCTGTTGTTTGACTGTGGTGCTCCAGGGCAGGGTTTTTCTTGTTTACCACATATGAAACATTATCTTAAGAAACAAATTGGGACATTTTCAAAGTTACTATGGTTTGTGGATATAAATTGGCATGTCTGTTCCATCAGGCCCTTAAAAATGTTTGCCTGAAGAGTTCCCTATAAAATCACCTAACGTCACAATGGGCATATGACGATGTTTAGATTGTCACTGTGATAATATATAGATTACTTCTGACAACTCGTTGTTTTACTGAGGTTCCTTGAGACATCTTTTTCCCCAGCTAATCTGGCCCATGTCTCCTCCCCAAACCGAGAGGGCTGAACGCCCCCTGGTCTCTAGGTTCCCACATGCAACGTGCAGTTCCTCAATGTTTCTGAGCAAAGGCTTACATTAAATAAAAGTGACCAAAAACCTGCGGGATGTCCAAGTGGAAATACTCCTGCAAGTGCCAGGAAGAAGGGCAAGGGACACAGAGGACTCCATGGTGCTCTTCAGTCACAAAGTGAGAGTGGAGAGGTGCTTCCAGGAGGACAGGTTTCCAAAGAAGGGCAGGCAGGGAACCTGGAGAAAAAGCAGAAACCAACCAACAACAGCAGGAATTACCAGTGGCAAACAGTCCCAACATTTTGAAATACACTTCAAATTAAAAGGAAAAATAAATAAAGTAAAATAAGAAACCAACATTTGAACTGGAAAATCATTATGGACAGACAGAGAGATCTGACGTGGAGCATCAAGTCTGCAGCAAACAGGAGGCAGAAGAAACTCAGGCCTGCCATGAGCCCTGCCAGTGTTTCCCCGTGCTGGCACAGTTGTTACTTTCCAGGTGAGGGATTGGAGTTGCTGCACTCATTTCCTCAGCAGCTATTTTCCTGGAACTCAGCAGAGTATTTCTTTCTTTTTCTCCCCAGCAGAAAAGCATGTGATGTTATTCAACGTGACAAGCCAGCTTTCCCATCATTTTAATTTCTTTCACGGCGAACCACCCCGCGCAGAAACACACAATGCCACACAATAGCATGTCAAAGGGTCTAACTGGGGTGCGGGGAACTCTTTCAGAGCGTGCCTAAGAGGGTGACATGTAATGCAGCTTTTTCATCATTTTCTTTTATTTCCCCCTCCTCGTGAGGCTTCCAGTCAAGTGACATTTTGTTTGATATTCACATCATTTCCCAATTACAGTTCTTCTAAATTCTTGTGAACAGCTGAATAATTCCTGGCATGGCTTTGTTACAGCTCATTTCACTGCATTAGCTTCCACTACCTTTCCTCTTTAGAGGCTGAATCTGGAGATTTAGTTCAAATCTCCCTCTCGCACGCAACCTTTCCTCTCCACTCCTGCTTTTACTGAAGCGGGTCTCTCATCTCATCTCAACTTCCATTTCACAGCGTTTCTATCATGAGCCAGCTCAGTGTAATTCTCCCAGCACACAATAGCTAAAAGAAAGGTTAAGAGACACCCTTGTGATATAATTGTCACAGCTGCTCAGCACTGCTTACCTGAGGCACTCCTGAACAGGCAGAATCCTTACCAAGGAGATGGATCAAGAGCAATAAAAATACACTTTGAGTTCAGGACTCTGCAGCACACATCCACAGCTGAAGGACAGCAGTACGCTCAGGGAAATTCTCATGGATCAACCCATTTTTTCTGCCTTTGAGAGGATGGATATTTGTTGAATGTTACTCCTTCAAATATTGGTACTCACCAGTACCTTTATGCACATATCACAACCCACTGAACTCCACTGAGGCTCCTCTTTCGGGTTGAGCCATATACATGGAGCTGTTTTGTCCCCCCACGGAGCAATACAGAGCTTGTTACCCTAGAGGCCATCCTAAATGGATTCTGGAGCCCGGGCTCTGCAGACCAAGTGCTCATCAGTCCAATTTCTCAGCCTTCCCTCCCTCCAAATTAAGAAAACTTGAGCTGGGCAAAACCAGGGGAAAATGACAAGCTCATGGAGAAGCTTGTGGTCACGCAAGAGTTCATTAATGTTATACCCACCCAACACAGGATTTTGTGACTCTAAGCCACAATCCTGAGCGCTGTTTCCATTGCAAGTGAAAACCAGTTTTGCGTGCCAGGACGTGACTGATGCTCAGTGAGGCTTGAGTGGAGCTTCTCAGATCACCTCCAGTTTAAACACAGCTGATGGCACAGAAGCAGACCAAGGAAGCAGAGCTGGATGCTCTCTCTACACATACACATACTCCCTCTGTCTCATTGCAAAGGGACACCAGGGAAGAGCCTTCTGGAATGCTGACCCTGAAGTTCTCACCTCCATAGAAGACCTTCCATTTGAAGACCAACTGCAGTTGTGTGTCCTGTGTCCCTGTTAACATCCAAAAAGCAGTCACACATGCACAAACAAGAGCAGAAAATAGAGTCCTATAGCAGAACAAGCAAGACAGAGGTGATCTTCAGCTACTTTTTTTTTTTTTTTTTTTCATACCTCCACATGCAAGCCTGTCCCCAGCCCACCAGTGTGATCTGCAGCAGCATGAAGCAACCCACTTTGTGCTGCATGAACTATATGTGGATGGGAATACTCCCCAAGAAGCAGAACAGGAGCAAACTGGGCCTGCCGTGCTAAGCCAGGCTACCAACACTTGAACGTGGGTTATTTTTTTCCTGAAGAGATTGTGGGTAGAGCTTATTTGCCACCTGGACCCAGTGGAAAAGGCCCTGGGTTTGGGAATTAGGAGCCTCGAGCTGCTTGTCTCGGCTGCACCATTACTGCTGTGCAATGATGAGCAAACAGGATCCTGCAACTGTGAAGGTGAAGAACTGTGAAGACTGAAGTTCACACCAGTTCTCCCCCTCGTCCCTCCCTCACTGCCCTCACGAAATGAGTCCCTCCTCCCAGAGGGTATGGCCCAGCTCACACCTGGCTGAACAGTAGAGATCTCCTTCCTTCCCCAGCACAGAAGCTAAGCAAGGATTATCACGAGGTCACCTTTGCAGCCGGAGGCACATTTCTGAGAATGCCCCTGACCACAGAGTCCCCACTGTGCCTCGCTTCTGCTGCACCAAGCCAAGAGCCTATAGATTTCCTGCTCTTAAAATACATTAACGTAATAAAAGTCAGAATTACACAGCCTGGTATTTGTGATTTACAGCCCTAGGCTAAACACAAGAAGAAATAAGAACATCCTGTGGCAACTCAAACAATCCGAGTCTATTATGCAGGGAGTTGAACTTTTTACCTTCAATGGAGGAGAAGAGCTATTGTGTCTATTAGAGCCAAAACAAAATTGACAGAGAAACATCTGCAATACTTTTCTTTTTCTATAGAGGATAGATCAACATTACTAATGACTGGCCTCAGCAGCTGTCGTGTCTAATTACCAGCTGCTCTTAGACATTATTGTCTAGTATTAATACCAGCGGAATCCCTTATTACATTCAGAGTATCATGATGTCATGTCTGGCTTCTCATCTGTCTTCTCCACGTCTGCGTGGTTAACCTGGAGCAATATCACTGCCTGCCTCCAGACTGAGGTGGAATAGTCAGAGGCTTTGTGCTGAAGATGGTTTTCAGAAAAGCACCACAGGGCAAGCCCGGCATTGTAGACATTCGATGTTCACTCTATGATTAGCTTTATTCTGTCCAGAGTCTCTCTTTTTTCACATCCACTATAGTATATAATTTTAATCATGCACAACCCCAGTGACCACCTAATGAAGTTGATTTTTTATGAGTTTTGGCCATAAGAAAATAGCTCTCACTGTCACTGACTGAAAGACTTAGATCAACAGCCAGATCTAGCACCTGGGTAATGAACCTTTAGCACCCAAGACAAGTAAAGCAGGCAGAAGACCTTCTCCTTTCAAGCCTACATATCATCATAGCAGGGCTGTGCTTTCCTGTTAGCTCCAATAAGGGAAAATGGGAGAGAATCTCACTGCACTTACATGAATGTTTCTAACAATGTTTCTGAAGTGAGACCTAGGAGCAGTCCAATTCAGGGAGAAGTTTTAGGCTAAATATTACACTGTAGTATTTGTTTGAGGTATAAAAACACCAGGGAATTGTGCAGTGGAGTGTTAACTCAAGGTCTATATGCTGTCCTGAGGGCAATGTAGGCTTTCAGTATTGCCTTGAGACTACATAAAAAAATATATTGTACTAATCTCTAGATTAAACAAAAGGCAGACAATGGGAGCTTGTCTTTTCTTGCTAGCATGTTTCAGCAGTCAAATATCCCTACAGGTGCGTTCATCTGGGTGAGAGGCGAGCCAGGTCTTGTATCTGAGGCTGAGACACATTGTATCTTCCTGCTGGTATCAGAGCCTTTGTAAAGCTTCTAGGAAATGTGTCCTGCTTCTACAGAGGTAGATATAAATGGGCCCCCTTGGCTTGTTGCCACTGCTCATGGGTTTCCTTTTTTTGAGAGGTTAGCCCTGCATCCCTTCACCCTTGCCACCTCAGCCCTCCTTCATCACACTAGCAGCATCTGCTGCCGCATCACTTCAGACAGCAGGTCTTTCTACCCCAAGGCACAAAATCCACAACCCCACTCTATCATATTGGGGCACTTTAGTCACAGAAAGTGCTTCCAGGAAGACTAATGACAGGAAACGTGCCCAGGCACTGATGCTTTGCATATAGAGCATCTCTTATTGTAAGGATCTCCTCAGCTCTTCCACTAAATAATATTCAGAGAAAGTACTGGTCACAAACATACTGCACCACAGCTGGTAAAACAGTCATTTTGACCCCTGGGTGATGTTGCATGACCACAAAAGCAGGGGAAGAGTGGATACCATCACCAGGCACAGTAAGTCAGAAATTACTGTATGTTACCACATGAGCTTGAAGCTGGGACATACATATGCACACACAGGTGTAGCCAACCAATATTAGGGAGATCTTTTGCCAACTGTTCTCCTGCTGTAACTTTTGCTCTTTTTACTAGCAAGGTAGAGAAGGAAGGAATAATTTGATTTTTCAGCTAAAGAAAAGATATTCATTTATTCTTATCCTCTTCGGTGAAATTGGAAAGAAGTAGGAAAGCTACAGTTGCTAATACATTTACATTATTTGTGTTGTGATTTATTTATTTTTTTTAAGTGGATTAAGCAGTAACAAGCAAAGAACGCCTAGGTATTAAGACTGATCAAGAGCAGGTATGCATCTGAATGTTTCCTTTAGCTGATTTTTCCTTGCACAAAAAAACCCAAAAACACTAGGATTCCTGCCAATAACAAACAACATAGAGCATGGGCATTGTGGAAAGTAAAATGGGGAAGACAAACAAATTGTTTTATATCAACTCTCACATTTTAGTTCTTCTTAGGAAACATAACAATCCCCCAGAAAGCAGAAGGTAAGGGTTTTTGTAACATTTAAGTGTTTTCTGAAGTGTGGTACCTAGACAAGAAGCACTGTGAAGTGGTGAAAGAAAACTAAAACATAAAGCTGGTAGCAGCTGGGAAGTTCAACAAACCCGGCAAGGATTTGAGTTCAGCCAAAGCTCAAACGGACTAAAAACAATACTTAATACAATACTTAATACAATACTTAATACAATACTGGAGGCTGCTGGGTCTCCAGCCAGCACATGGCAGCAGCACGGAGCTCCCTGCTCTCCCTGGTCCTGCATTTCTGAGGCAGCCACTACAGTTTCCTGCCTTGGTTCGTGGTCTTCCACACATCTGAGAGAATGTACTTTTTAAATGTTTACAGCTATTGAAGTAGTATTACAGGGGTAATAAATGCCTTTTGCTCCTTCCAATGAGATACGATTTTCCTTCTATTTCCGAGTTCAGTACAGCAGCTGTGAGGCATAGTGGCAATCATTACTATTTTTTTTTCTTGAGGAGCAAGAGAAAAGAATATCTCTGCAATTACTTAAGACCCCATCGCTAGTGTTTTACACTAATTTCAGTTCATCACTTTTTTTCAGGTGATGTTCTTGCTGCTGTTTGCATTTTATCAGGACCTGCACCCCCACACCTTTGTAAGAAGGCTCACAACACTGCAAACCTCACCTGGCCTCTCTCTCTCTTGGGATACAAGTATACCCCCCACCTCAAAAAAAGTTGTTCTCAGCCCACCTGTGAGGAGGAATTGTTATTTTCTCACTTGAATGCTGAAGCAACACCAGGCGAGATAACCAGAACAGGCCAGACAGAGAGGTCAAGAAGTCCTCATTTAGAGGACTCCAAACCATGCTCAGTTTTGTCATCTCCTTTCAGCACAAGCCCCACCGTGCCCCATTTGCTGAGAAGGGAGCAAGATGCCAAGGTGGGATCAGCCATCTCACCCCCCTGAGCCCAGCCGGCTCCGGCCAAGGCCTCATGGCAGGTCTCAGGTGGTGAGGCCTGAGGAGTACTGCTGCTTCTCTTCCCCCAGGGCTTCTGTGCAGGCTGGCAATCCTCCCCTACAAGCTTCTGTGTTTGCTCCTGATAGCTGTGAGAGAAGCCTGAGCAGGTGGGGATGCTAACAGAGAGCTAGGGCATCAGCAATTTTCTGTCCTTGTGGATCAGGAAACTTTCCAAGACCAAACCACCAAAAAGGCCATGAGCACAACTCATCTCAGCCACAGAGGAACATGCCAAAAAACAAACAAAAAAAAAAAAAAACACCAAACAACACATTCCCTTCACGGTGGTTGGGTTTGCTGTCTTATACACAGCTACCAGAGCTGGAAGGTGGCAGCCCTGCTGTCTGGAGGGACCAGAAAGCATCCTGTTAAGGCCCATAAGCCTGTGGAGGGAGAGCAGATTCTTCCCTCCCAGCCCTAGGGCCATAGCTGACCTCCTTTCCCACTCAAAAAACCTTGGCATGAAGAAGTTCCCTCTCCCCCACACGGCACGGTACTGCAGGTGTCTCTTTTGCTGTTATTCTCAATATTAGTTCCTCATATTAGGCCGCCACATGAAACACCAAATGAGATCATAAAAAGCAGCCATGTGTGCGCGGCACAGTTAAAGGTCACTGCTGCATGCGAATTCACTTTTAAAAAATAATTAATTGAACAACGGCCTGACATTTACCCTGCAAGGGGATTTTTGCGAGTTTGCTTGCTGAAGCCTGATGTTCACAGGCTGCAATGTTTACTGCTGGGGCAGCAGAGGATCGTTGTTATTCTAGAGCAAATAAAATAAAACTGATCAAATTCAACTCTGAGTAAAGGGGAAAAAAACAACACTATTGGCAAACCTGGCACTGGATTCACTCGGCTTTTCCCCCCTCTGTGTTCCACAGGACTTGTGACTGCCATTAAAACTGAACAAACATTTCCAATGCAAAAAGTAATTTCAGTTTGCATATATCTTTCTTCAGAGCTAAAGCTTCAAACACCCTTTCCTACCTTTTTTTTTTTTTAATTAATGTTAGTTGCAGGAATATGAGTCTAGATAATGGTCAGGCAGTTTTTTCAAGGGTATGGAGAAAGGAGAAGTGGAAGAAAGGAAATTGCGTTCTCCTTTTTAATTGGTATCGCAGTTATAAGTGTCTCATTTCTCTGTTTCAGAGGTGGGTTGAGCTGGGTTGGCTTAATCAGTGTCAGCTGTAAGGTGCCAACAACCTAAAATGATTCTTTCCACATACATGGTTTCTGCACGCCCATGGGCCACCAATTTCCAGCTGACTATGTGTGCCATTTCAAGCCCTGGGAGGACCTGGCTACAGGCTCATTATCAATGATGTAGAACACAGCAGTTGTTCACTCCGAATTTTGTTCAAGACAATGTTCATTAAGTATTTTGTCTCGCAGGGAAGCTAAAATGTGAATTTTCGTTGTGGACTTGGGCCAGACTCCATTTTCAAAGCATCTGAAATGTGAATGGTGAGTGCATCAGAGCATCTCATCTTCTGAACAGCTTTCAGTACGTTTAAAAAATGAAAAAAAAAAAAGAAAAAAAAAAAAAGGAAAGGAAAGAAAAAAAAATCCTCCAGCCCCACAACAACCCAATTTCTTTAGTAAACTCTGGTGTGGAGCCTTGCATGGCACTGTTTGGAAACCCAGACATCCCTTCTGCTGGACCCTCTTTATCCATGTACTTACTGGCACTCCATGGGACTCCAGGAGGCGAGTCAGGTAAGGTTTTCCCTTTAAAAAAAGCTGTGATGACTGCTTCCCACAGGCTGTGTTTATATCTATCTGCCCAATGATCTTATTCTTTACTATCAGCTCTATTGCCTTACCACTGCTGGGAGTCAGACCCACCACTCTGTAGTCCCCAGGATGCCCTCTAAAGCCTCTTTTATAAAGGGAGCTTACAACAGGGATTTCAACTCTTCTATAAAGGAAGAAGCTCTCCATGTACAATGATACTGATTTTAATTTTGGCAATGAAAATCTCAGTTCTGGTGTACATTCTTTTAGTCATCACGAAGTCTGTGATTCTCAGCATCGTAAGCATCGTAACTGTAAGCAAAAGCTTTATTTTTCTTCATGTACCACGTATCTTGCCCAGTCACCTGCTGTTTGTTGAGTAACACACAGTTTAAAAGGAAATTCATACATAGACTACCACATTGTAGCAACTGGCATTATGTATGTAGAGACAACAACTTCTCCCACATGTCAATATAAAGCATTTTTTCTTTAAACACCATATGATATATTTGACATATTTGCATAATTAGCTTTTGTATGATTCATCGCATAAGTTTCAACTTCAGTCTGCTTTGTGAAGACACTTCAATACACACAATGTCATGCTACAGACTGTGCAATGTAAAGACACCAATACCAGAGCTGGAAAGTCTCGTTTGGGTATCATATGGTTACCAGGAAAGTCACAGGGGTACTGCTGGGACAGGGTGGTCCCTGCAGTAGAGACCGACTGGGACATTGACCTCATTAGTTTGCAGCTAGCTCCAAAATTAATGGTGCAGCTCTTATTGCAGCCTAGGAGGCCAAGCTTTAGAAGGAGATAGATTTGCAAACGTATTGCAAGTGCTTTTAGGTCAATTATTTCAAACAAATCATCCTGTTTTCTTAAAGATACATTGTGGACTGGCATGCCAGATGTGGCCTGGGACCTCTTGTACGTCTTGACTTTGGATACCTGTTCCTCTACCTGTTGGCCAGAGTCATTTGTGCTCGGTCTCTGTGCGGGTGACAAACCTGGGTGCAGTCCCCTGTCATCAGGCCTGGGGTCCTTAACAGGATATTTGCTTCTTGAGAGTGGCTGAGGCACAGGCACAGCTGGCAAGTTTCTCAACCTTCAGAACTAAGATTTTGCAATCCCTTTATCTACACACTTCATCGGCAGAGCTCCTCTTGTTTACAGACTTGGATCCATCAAGTCAAGACAAGTTTACTGCCACAAGTTTCTTACCGCTGGTTGTTCTGGTGGTGCTGTTTTGAACGCCAGCTGGCTGCTTCGACTGTGTCTTAGCTCAGCAGAACAAAATGCAGTGCTGATGTTCTGGTGCTTGAAAGGGCTGTACAGCCCTCCTGTACAAGGGAGCCTCTAGGCTTCCTGCAGACGATGGTGCTGACCACAGTGGTCAGACACAGCATGGGAAGCAGCACATCCCTCCCTCTACCTCAGCAGGGGAGATTGTGCTGATCGCGTTCACCAGATTTTCAAATGTAATAGTCCATAACAAAGCTTCCTAAAGAAAGAGAGCTCACCTGCAACTGGGAAAAAGGCTCTGGTCTGAAACCAGATGAAAGGATGTGAAGGAAAGGGTAGGCCTTCGCTGTCAGTTTTCAAAACAGAGAAGAGTCAGCAGAGAGGTCTCCCGGGAATCAGTGCTGAAAGTGGTCACGGACAACATCTTTCTCATAAAAGGGAGTGAATAGTGGAATAGCCACCTTTTCACACAACATTGAGCTCTTTTTTCATTTGTCAATGACAAAAAAAATCAGAAGGATCTAAATAAAACTGAGCAGGCAGAAAGGCACCAGGTGAGCTTTGGTGCCAATTTAAGCCAGGAAATACACCTCAGAATAAATTAGCCTACCTGTGTCTACGTGATGTGAAGCTTGGAAGAGGCGGCTACAATTCAGGAAAGATCTTAGACTGACAGCTCTCTGAAACTGCCAGATCAGCATACAGAAGTAGGCAAAAAGAAGATGCTAACACGCACTGAGCATCATCAGGAGGGGCAATGACAGCAAGGCAGAAAGGACCATTTTGCCACCACTTAAGAAGCTGACAATCTACATCTTGAAAATGGCATGTTGGTTTGTGTCTCTGCATCTCAAGAAGGACATAAAGAAAGCTACAGAGAAGGACAGCTAAAGTGATCAAGAGGACAGTGCAGTTGATCTGTGAGAAGAGATTTTAAGAGATAGAGACTCTTGAGCTTTCAGAGGATAAGGTTGAGGGATATCATGCAACACAATCCTGACATCCTGACATAATATCATAAAGGTGGTGGCCATGCTGAATGCCAAACTGTTGTTCAACAGATCCCACACTGCAAGGACTAGGGAATGCTCACATAAACTGGCTGCAAATCAGGTTAAAAAATGTAAAAGAATACTATTCCTTACATAGTAGGCAGTGAACTTCTGGGACTTGCTGCCACAGGTCAGTGACTGACAGGTCAGTGGCATTGATCATGCTGGGTGTTTCTCTTGTTCTTTATTCTTATTCCAGCTACCAAAATACCAGAGGACAAGTGTAAGGTCTCCTATAAGGAACCGGACTCATTGGCAATCCAGTATCTGAAGACCGATAGATTAAACTGTTTGGTAAGGAGGCTTACTTTCAGGCTCAAGACCTTTTACAGTTTTGACTGGATAATCCAGTTCCATCATTCACAGCACAGAGGGGATCTCCATAGATCATCTTAGGCAAAATTTGAATGCAAATACTAGTACATACTGCTTACAAAAAATACAAGAAATATGTTGTTGACACTCTGCAGTGCACTTCATTGTAAGTGAGTACTGCAAAGCAGCACGTTTTTCTGTCAACATCTTGAAGGTAAAGTGTCTTGGCCTTCACATTTTAAGATGGGTACAGGTAAAACAAACTCATCATCTGGGAAAGAACCATGAACAAACTGGGATTCCTTCGGCTGCATGAAGGTCTATCTGAGCCTTTTGTTCTCTCAATTTAGAAGATTGCTTGGGCGTGTGCTGTAAGGACACTCTCAAGGTCAATGTTCTCATTTATAAGAATCTGTAATATATGCGCTAACCTCCCCGCCTTTATAACACGTTTTTAAAGAATGGGAAATCTAGACTACAACAAAAAAAGCTTGTGTGCTCAGCTCATCCAGGAAAACCCCAGATCGTGTTATAGCTTATTCATCTGGTTCGAGTTGAGCCTGTCACAAAGAATAAACAAAAATGAAGGATGGGGCCATCCGCAATGATTTAATAAACATTTCCTAGGAAAATTTTCAGTTGGAAGGGTAGTACTAGTCATAGTAAACAGCCTAAATCATGCTCTGTACATCAGCCTGTATTGTCAAAGATAACATACAAGGAAAACTGAGGCTTGCAGCTAGCATTGAGACAGAAGTCCCAGGTTACTGATTGGAAAAGAGACGTCTGGCAGTGAGAGGCCACTGAGAAATACCACCAGTAAAACCTTAAAGAACTTATTGGTAACACAAAGCGAAAGAACCCTGGTAAGCTATTCTCTGCTCTCCGAGGTGTCTCACCCTGGTACCTGGTAGGCCACTTTGAGTCTTCTGTAATTCATATTGGTTAACTGGAAGCTCCTGACTTCAATTTTGCTATCCCAGAGCCTGTGAGGGTTGCAGGTATAATTTACGTGTGCCAGCCTATAATTTACCACTAATATATATTGGTGAGAAGGTCTGTGAGGAAGCTTGAAGGAAGCACTGTATCTCAGGCCTCTGAATTAAAATTATAAGATTACACTGCTTAAAAAGCTTGTTTCTCATTGCAACACAAATAAACACCTCCATGATCCTGCTAAATTGACTGGTGTCCCAGTTAACATCTAGCGCCATCGAATCTCTTTAGATTCCTGCAGATCAACTTTATTTTGGAGTGGCAGAGATAACAATAGTTACTTCACAGTTATCTGACACAGCAGTCACGGGTACTGAATACAGGTAAAACCGTATTGATGTTTAGTTCCTGAAGCAATAACCTTTTACAAAGACACCTTTTACTCCACTTGAACTTGTGACTTCTGAAAAAAAACCTGTTTGCTTCATTCCAACAACCTTCTTTGCACAGGTTAATTAGCGTTAATGATTGGCTAACAAAACACCTCACCTCCATGCCACAATGATGCGTTTGTGTGGGAGCAATATCGTGATTCCTCTTTAAGCTTCAAATTACACAAACTCCCCTTTACTCAGCCGCCAAAATACTTGCTGAGGAATTTCTTAGGAGGTGAATGAAGGAACAGGTCAAAACAGGCTGCTGTCCAATGCTATCCCAGATAAACCCTTCTGCACATTCTTACCTAGAAACCTAGACCGAAAAGATCTGTTCATATCATCGCGGCTGTTTGATGTGGTTGTGCACTGCAGCATCCTTAACATACTTTCTATTTCAAAGCCTCAGAAGCCATGAGGCTGAGCTGCAACCTTCTGCTCCTTTGACAGAAATTTGGATCTATAGGTTTTGTTAGGGGCCAAAAGAGTGTGAATTGTTAAATAAAAAAAAAAAAAATAAGAAGAAAAAAGAATAAAAAGAAAAAATGTTACATCTATGGTAACAGATATTTTCCACTCCCAAGCCAAGAGTCTTTTCATCATTTCACTTTCTTGAATAGATGAGCTCTGATTAACAACCTTTTTTAGCAGCCTGTATTAGAACATCACCCTCTGGGGAAACAGGGCCTTTCCGAAACAAATTCTGAACTACTTGAGCTGAAAAAAGCCGTAATGCACTAATCCTGCCTATGTACAATACTCATTCATAAGCACATGGGCACAATTGGTTGGTGCAGATATCCACATGATATACAAACACCAAATTACCTCCAGCACAGTGCTGGTTCAGAAAACATGCTCGTCTGTTTAAACAAAACTAACCTCAAAGTATGGCACTATACCTGCTCTCAAGGATGTCCATCCTTTTTTATATTTCCACAAGCATTTTTTTGCCACTTTATTAAGCTTCCTTTCTCCCTTTATGCCTCTTGCCCTCTAAAGGACTTGCCCAAATACCTCAGCAGGCTAAATGTCAATGTGCCCTTCTAAGTCAAGAGAAGTAATCCCCAAACAGGGTGAAGAATTTGCAAAATGCAGAAAAAGGCCTTGAAGAGGAGGGTAAAAGGAAGCCAATGCTAAGAAATGCCATTTTCCCTCAATAACTTACTGTTACCAACATTCAAAGAACAAAACTCATGGAGATTCATGGATGCTGTCCAAGGAAGAGGATGGGAGGAAAGATGTGGGGGTTGGACGTTATCTAAACAGATCCACGCTGACAGCCACATACATTCACACACGGTCTGCACAAGGCAGATGATGTGTATTTGAGACAACCACATGCTTCACCTGCTGGCATGTGTTGATGTGCATACACTCCTACCCGCCTTCATGGAGGCAATATAACCCAAACTGCCTTTTAATAAAAAAAAAATCTCTGCTTTCATAAAGCTATTGATAGCCTTCAGTGCTCTTATTATTCAAAATCTGTGCCATCTCTGGACACTTTCATTTAATGGGAGGCCAGAGCTGATTGTCAAGTGACTTCATTCTCTTCATGTCAAACCAAGATGCCTTATCTCGTTAAAGATCATCTACCTCCAGAACTAGCCGTCTGATTTCATTAAGACTCCTGAAGGCATTTAATTAAAGATTCTTCCTCTTTCCACATTCCTGCGATCACAAAATATTGAAGACTCCAGGTGATCCTCTCCTTTTAATTTTGTCCCCCGTAGCTTTCAACAACTGCTCCCTGAGCTGGCAGTCTTTCTGCTGGGTAACCACACCCTAACCACGGCAATGCGATGTACAACGACTGCACTTGTCTCTGGCATGCAACCAGAAGCAGCAACTGCAGCTCCAGGGCTTTGAGGCACAATGAACAGGAAAAGATCATCCAGGACCAGTGCCTACCTCCAGTAGGCAGCATTTCTTCGGGGGCTCTGACAGCGATCTAAGGGAGGTAATTGGAGGAAAGGCAGCAATCAGAGGAAAGATTTGATTTCAGCTCAATGTGGTAAACATCTGAACACAAACATGTAGACATAGAGAACAAACACAGAGAAACTAATATCCAGATGACACCTGATTTAATCCAGTGGTTTGCTTTTCTGATTTTTAAGGGCCACTAATAAACCTGACAAAGCTAACACCATTTCTGGCTTAGCATTAGTTCAAGAGAAACAGGATTAAAAAAAAAAAAAAAAAAAAAAAAAGAGTTACAAGGCCTAGGACAAGGGAAGAATTAAGCCTACAGGCCATCCCTTAGCCTTCACTCCAGGATGTTCTCACCTCCAGATGCCTTATAAGCAATAAATTGTATGGCAGCAGCTGCAAATGTCAGGGCAGGGTGAAGAGGAACAAGGCAGGGTGAAGGCATTGGAGCAAGAAGGTTCCCTGAGCCATTTAATGTCAGAGACGACCTACAGAGTCTACCAGGAGACACACAGTTTTCCCTTGGTAAGGCAAATCAATTATAGCCAGGTTGCACACAATTTTAAAGTGAAGATCAGGGAACACACATAGAATTTCAACACTGAAAAAAAATAAAGAAAAGAGTCTGTTAATCTATGAAACCTTTCATTGTTGCTGGACCCCAGAGGACCTGCCAAACTCCCTCACCTTTTGCTTCTCAGACTCTGTGCAAAGTATGGCAGATACATATATGTATATAAATAGTGATGATATTTCAGAGCTCACCACTGACATCACACCGTCTTAACCTAAACTTTGCAAAATGAGGCTTCTGCCCCATATTCCTCAATGTATAACAGACCAAAAGGTATCAACCCATTATCTTATTGAGAAAACATAGATGTACTTGGCCAAAATAACAACAAAATCCATCAAACTTGGTATATGTTCTGGAGATAAAGGTCTGTGCTGGGTGAGTTGGCCACACTTGCTCCCCAGCCTCGCCGATGGCTCTGCAGTGCCCAGCCGCTGACCACAGCGGGCAGCTGGCTCCTCAAAGCAGCACACCTCACTTTGCCCAACGCATAAAAAGTTGCAGCTACAACCTACAGCTGAGTCAACTATGCATGCAGCACTGGTTAGCATAGGAAATTGGCAAAGCAAACGGTGAAAAGATTATCCTTGATCCATTTGTGTGCATGCGTGTCCACTTAAACGCGTGTGAACAGCAACCAAACAAGGTTCCCGTTTAATCAGGGCAACAGATACAAGTGGACTAATAAGGGTTGCAACTAAACGTGTCAAATGCATTCAGTTAATAGAGCAATCTGCCAGTCTGGATATACTTCATTTTACAGGCTGTTAATCTACACCCTTATAATAACCCTATTTGCAAACATACAATTCCCATCAATAAATATGTACAGGGATTCAATTTTCTTTTTCTGCATGGAAAAGATTGTCTCTGTGTCACTAATCCATCTGTAAAAATACTCACCATTCATACCATGTAGACATTTTTAAAAATAAATGTGATATATATGTATACACACACTATATATGCATATATATATCTAATATGCACACAGAAACAGCTTATACTAAGTGTCCTCCAGCCATTCACCATCACAACTACTCTTCAGGCTTTCCTGTGCACTAAATAACAGTTGTGTAAGTCACGCAGGGGACACTTTCCCAAGCACCTTCTGCCCCATGCCGTTCTCAAACATCGGACACTAACAAAAGCTGATGACACAAACAGCCTGGGCTTCAACCTGGGAAAGGTGAAGGAGCTGAATGTCCTTCTGGTTTGGGGTCACTCTGGAAAAGAAGTGTTTAAGCAGGGTTTCACCCCAAATGAAATGAGAACATCCTAGCAATGAGGTAAGGGCCTAACTTGGCCAAACAAATGACGTTCTCTGGTGTATGTGGTGCATTTGACCACTGTCAGATGGCTTGGGAAGATAAATGATAGGAAGTCTCCACGACAAGATGAGCAAAAAAACGTTGTGTTGAGTTTGTGACCGGTTTGGGGCTGATCTTGATCAGCCTCCCTGACACTGTCAGGGCCTGGAAAGCAATGAGGCGGCAGCAGGAGCATCCTAGAGAGGCTCCCAGGAGAGCTGTGTTTATCCCTTGGTAGCTCAATTCAATTTTTGGAGGCTGTGCACAACCTCAAATAAAACTTAGGCTCCAGAGCTGCAGTCAGGGCTGTCGGCCTCCAAAATCCTGCAATAGGAAGTTGTGCTGAGCTTAAAACAAGTCAAGCAAGCTACAGCGAGCTCCACAGGTCAAGACAATTTTACCATGTGGAGGGGGGGAGGGAAGAATAAAATAAATAAATAAATAAGTGCATGCAAAGGCTTACTTCATTTTTTGGCAAACGCAGAGAGGACAGAAATGATCGTCTCAAGCCCTGCTAGCTAAGGGGAATTGACAGTCTGTCCGTAGCCTGCTGCAAAGAAATATGAAAAGCAAATAAGATTAACTTTCAGTTGGACACTGTTACACAGTTACAGGTTGGATGCCAGAAACAACACTAGTAAGTGGGGGGAAAAAAGTTCCAAATCACTGAAAATTTATCAGGAAGCCCAGGGTTTATTGTCAGAAGTCTGTCCTGTAAAAGGAGAAAGGAAACTTGACACGGTGCTGAGCGAACCACCGTGAACGTTAACAAAGCAGAACATAGTTGTAACCGTGCTTAGGAAAACAGTACCTTATCTTTACTGGATTAAAGTAAGTACAGGAATACTTGCTCATCGCTGCTAAAAGGAAGCCAAATGCAAAGTGTTTGAAGACAGAGGCCCCAAATACCTGATCGAGTTACAAAACAACGGCTACAAAATTACATCTTACAAAGCTTTACCCTCCAAGTATTTCCCTACCAGGATGACCACCTGACTTGGTTAAAAATGTTGGAAAGCACAAGCAGTGACAATCGGCACCTCCGGAAAGAGCCAGAACACACAAAAACCAAGGCAAGTTTCACGTAACAGGAACTGCATTAAATAACGGGGCAGCAACTGATAACGTGTCAGGCTAAACTGTATTTGGTACAGCTCAATTTGGAGGGGATCTACAAAATAACTCTGGTTTCTGGTAAACAAAGCGTTTTCAGATGGACGGTGGTGGCTGTGATGTTGGAAGCTAATACGAGAGGAAACGAGGTTTTACGGATACGTGAGAGGTAGATAAAACCTCGTGGAAATCTCTCTGATTTTTGGCTCCGGGTCCTGCCCCTGGTTTCCAGAACTGGAGGCATCGGTGGCTTTGGACAGCGATCACCACATTAGCTTGTCGCCCCAGAGGGGCGGTGAGAGGGAGCACCATCTCCAGCCTATTTGAACACAGATGGTAAATTTAAATTCATGGTCAGGAGCTTGTGTCGTACCACAGCAACCTGCAAGGCTGGGTTTAGCTGGGAAGAGATGGGTGTGCTATGGGAACACTGTCCCTGGGAGCCTGGGCACCTGCTTCAGGGCCCTGAAATAACAGCGCTGCTTGCACTTCACCTCTGCATCATACAGTGCTGTCTTCCCTGTAATAAAATACAGGAAATAGGGCAAGGGAGGAGAAAAGTGTCAGCAGGCGCATCCTGCCTGTTAGAAAAAGACAACTCCCTCACCAAATCCCTCATGCAAAACCATTGATAGCCCGATGACAGCACTGCCTGACAGTGGGAGGCTCACAGGGAGCACACTGCTGGTATCAGCATAACACAAGCAGATGAAGAAGCTAAGCGAAAGCACTGCTCATAAACAGAGGGACAAAAATACAAGTTCATGTGGTAGCTGGTGGTAAGACCTCTTCTGGGAAGTTAGCTACTCTGAGTGGCTTGCAACCAAATACCCCAAATACTCCCATAAGTCCTCTCTCTCTCTCTCTCTTTTAAAAATATTATACATCTAGTCTTGCTTAAAAAAATCCAATAAGAACACAGCCATTACACTCTAGATTATTTCCATATGAAAGCTTAATTTCAAACAGATGATGATCGTTATGTGAAGCAAACAAGGGTAAAAATCCTGAGTAATGGACTCTGAAATCTAATTATTTTAAACAACCTACTTAAATAACAGCTAGCCTGCTAAATCCACACATGTGCACTTAAGGAAGGGAAGGATGAAGGCTGAACACTCACAGTCCTCAGCGTGGTGGTCATGCTGCCCCACCCAATGCACTGGGGGCGGGTGGCACGAGCACGTGCTCTGCTCCTCACCTCTCCCGTGTGAACTTTGGCATCGTACAAACGCAGGTCAGGAACTTTGTGCAACAAAAGCCATACTGAACTTAAAAAGTCCAAGTCATGATCTGGAACAGCTTCCCGACTCAGCTCCTTGGCACAAATGCACCACTGACAAATGATAGCATTTACAGCCATTTAGTCTTGGCTTACGGCTTCGTAGCAGTATTATTATTTCTGGGTTAGAAGTGGACCGTGCTATTTTATTCAGATCCTTCTCCCTCTCCCTCAACATACGTTCAGCATTCTTGGTTCATCAGACATAACTGGAAACTTACTTGCCTTCAGCTCAGAGATATAAAAGGTCAAGTCAATTTTAGGCCAGTTCGTGATGTACAGAAGACCAGCAATGATGCTTTTGATTTACTTAGCCACACGAGCAGAGAAGAGACTGCTCGGCTGTTTGTCCACAGTGCAAAATGAACCTGGAACCAACTCTGCTCTTTAAATTAGAGCACTTGCCAGGCAAAATCTGCAAACTAGCTAAAAGTCAAGGCTGCCATCGTGAAAGTTTTAACCCTTGTGTTCTCAGTCAAAACACGGGGCCAGTTGCAGGCTGGTTTTGCGCAGGCAGATGCAAAGGTTTTGGTGTCACCTGGACGGCTATTTGATACAAGCTTGAAAGATGTGCTTCCTCATTGTTTGTATTCCTCTGCTTTTTGGACAGGGAATGGAGCCGAGTTCTTTGGACAAGGCCAGTCCCATACTCACCCCAGCACTTTAAGGCAGCTATGACAACACTGTCAGGACAGCTGGTACTTGCTTGTAACCCAACAAGGTCCTAAAATTTCAGATCACAGAACTTACAATATTATTAGGCACAGGAAAGAGGCTATAACTTCTTGCATATGTTTTTATGGCCACCTCTGGCCTTGCATGGTTGTACTCACAGTAACAGATGCACCTGGCTGTAACGACAAAAAAACGGGGGGAAGCCAAAAATCTCTCCAACACAACCCCTTCCAACCTGTTCAAATCAATTGTAAAATAGTTTTCTCTGAGATTGGACTACTTGTTGCTATGCAGAAGGTTTCAGTGCCCAGGAGTTTTCAGAAAGGTTTTCATTACAGAGTGAAAAACAGACTGTGCATCTTGGGAGAAACCCACAGTGCTGTTAGGAAATTGTTAGAGACAGGGATTCGACTGGTCCACGTTGGCTGATTTTTGAGTTTGCTCTTGCCAGGTACTATTGGCTGGACAAAAACGATGTTGGCCATCAGTGAGATCACCAGCACCCTTACTAGCACCAAACCAAAAGGGCACCTTTTTTTTCTTTTCACCTGAAACTCTCTCAGGCACATCATACCCTGCCTGCACCCAACGCTGGCCTTGACCTACCACCCCTTTGCTGCGAGCTGTCGCTTTAGGAAGCACCATGTGCCACAGGCAGGCACACTAGGACCAACTCACACCAAAAAGGAGCAGCCACGTGGCACGCACAGGACTCCTGTGGTGGATACATGATGCTTGTCGCTGCAGCGATGAGGGAAGGTGGGGAGACCATGTCAGAAGTGCATGCCCAGCGTAGGTGGGGTTTAGAAATGCAATGGTGCTGTTGGTTCCTGGCTGGAAATCAGAAGGAGAGGGTGGGTGGCTGCTCCGATCTGCCGAGTGCAAACCACATGAAGCAACTGTCTGTAATGGCGCAAACAGCGGGAGGCAGAATTGCCGGAGTAATTACAAGCGAGGAAAGCGCAGAGCAGTGGAAGAGCAGCAGGACACCACACCTGCTTACCTCCTGCTCTGCCCCAGGATTAAGCCTCTGATGTAACCACAGAGCTACATTTTTGGCATTCAAGACAAGGGGGGAAGGGAGGAAGGGGAAGAAAAGACATGTTGCAATGCCCACAGAATTGGGCTGGACCCAAAAAGGAAAAAGTGAGCTCTTTCAGTTGTCATCGTCTTCAAAATACTTTGCTGATTCTTTACAAAATGAAGTGTTATATATTCTTCTTTAAGGGTAAACATTTCTAAATACTCAGTCATAAAAGCATTTTTTTCTTCATTTAAAAAAGCTGCTTTATGTATTTTTTCTTCCCATTGACTAGATATTCATGCTGACAGCTGCACAAACCTGACTAGCTAGGATTTCTGTCCAGATCAGTGGAGACGTTTAAGACTAAGCAGTGTTTTAGGCTCTCTTCTTCCTGTACCTGTACCTACACAATGTTTTTCCTTTGACTGTTAGGCAAACTTACTAACTCACTCTACGCATGAGGGGAAAAGGGATTTTATCTTGGTGAACTCCATCAAGAGAAAGAAGAGAACTAGAGAAAGATGGCTTTGGTGGGACATTTTCCCTTCTGCCAATGAAAATTGACCACGAAAAAGCGACAACGATGGCTATTCTGGAGCAAATCCCTTTAGGAAATAAATGAAATACCAGAACTTTAGTTCTGGGGCTTGTGTGCTTTGACCCTAGCGGTACGCTCTCCCAGCATCAGTGTGCCCACCTCTATAAAGATATCCCACAGACACAAAAGATGCCATGGGAGTGACAAGGAGTCAAGAGGAGCAAATCTTCAGTGGGATGTCTCTTCAGTTCTCAGTGTTTCCTGCTTGTTTCCAGCTGTCATTGTGTCCTCTCAAGACAATCACCTGCCCCGGTGCCTGCAGGAGCACTCTGGAGCCCAGATGCCTGGGCTGGACTCAGCAGCAGCCCAAAGAAAAAGTGTCCTGTGTGTGTGGCACCAATGCAGAGCTTGTCTTTTTCACTGAGCTGATTATTCCTCACAGGGGTGGCAGGCTTTACTTGCCTGTATGCAGCATGTGAGCTCGGTAACCAGTTTCAGAGGAAGGGCTCAAAAGCAACAGTTTTAAGTTTAGATTAAACCTGTAAAGACATACCTTCTTCCAGTAGTGATTCACATACAATTTTTGTGGCTCCCCTACCTTAAAGAAAAAATAATTTGTCTTTCCTAGGACTTGGCTATATCTATTGTAAGTTATCTGAACCAACAGAAGGAATTCTAGGAAAGTGTAACTTGCCCCTGTGCTGACCCTAGATATTTCCAATTTTGAGTAGTAGCATATACAACAAGAACTGGTTAAGAAGATATTCTGTCTTGGACTTTAAAAGAAAAAATCCTGCTTTCAGTAAGGAGAAAAAATTAAAAATTAGTCTTTGTGAAATTCAGAGAAGCAACATATTCAATTGTTCATTGAGTACCCCCCCCCCCTCCAACTCTGACAAGTTTTTAAAACATAATCTGGTCACTAGCAGGGATGGCTTTTTTTTGGCTGGTCTTTTTTGATGTGCCAGCAAGGAACAAGTCTGTTCTAAGTCACGTTTACCTTATTAGCTTTCGATCCAAACCCCATCAGGTAGAACATGAGCTCCTACTCCTTCTCTCCTTGATTATATACAGCTGTCTTAAATCCATTTTAGCTAGTTAACATTCCTAGTCCAGGCACATCCTAAAAGAAACTGAGCAGAAATTTACAATCATCAAGCTACATCACAGGATGCAGGAACAATCACTTCATTAGCCTTTTGCAACAGCTTCATTTTCAATAAGCTTCATGCTCTGAATAATCAAAATGCTCAGAAGCCAAGGCTCACTTCATCAATCTAAAAAAAAAATAAAATCATACACAAGTTTGCATTAAAGTGAGATTACCTCTAACTGGAGTTCCCCAAGTGGCATAGCCTATGTGTAGATTTACATCTTGTTTGTACATACACCACAGTTCTTTATTTCTAGTATCCATAGTGGGGAAAATAACATTTTCACTCTTTGTATTTGGGGTGCAGATGTGACTAGAATCACAGAATCACAGAATATCCTGAAATGGTAGGGAGCCACAAGGATCATCGAGCCCAACTCCTGGTTTCGCACAGCACCACCTCCAACCAGACCCTGTGTCTGTGAGCATTGTCCAAACGCTTCTTGAACTCAGGCTCAGTGCCATGACCACTGCCCTGGGGAGCCTGTCCCAGTGCCCGACCACCCTCTGGGTGCAGAACCTTTCCCTAACCCCCAGCCTGACCCTCCCCTGTCCCAGCTCCATGCCGTTCCCTCGGGTCCTGTCGCTGTCCCCAGAGAGCAGAGCTCAGCGCCTGCCCCTCCGCTCCCCTCGTGAGGGAGCTGCAGGCCGCCATGAGGCCTCCCCTCAGCCTGCTCTGCTCGGGGCTGGACAAACCACGGGACCTCAGCTGCTCCTCAAACATCTTGCCCTCTAGGCCCTGCACCATCTTTGTAGCACTATCTAAGATCCCTCTGAGCCACTTGGCTGATAATCACAAAATGTAAGAACTCTTATGGAAAGGGAAGGACACAAGGAACATGAGCACACACATCAGGAGTAATCCCAGTTCTGGGTTTCTAACTGCTCTGTTATCAAAAGAGATGTATGGAATCATCCAGTGACTGTTAACACAAACTGCTTCACACCAATAAATTACTTGACAGAGAGTTTCTTCTCACAAAAAGTAACTTCACAAATTCCTTACCTATATTAGGGCTACATTAGCCCTAGGTGCTCACATCACCTGTATTGGAAGTGGCAGGAAGGCCTCCACTGTAGTGAAAACCATGCAGGGGAGGGGGATATGTCTCACTCTAAAAACAACCAGAAGTGTATACACCAAGGTGATTGTTCCTTTAGCCTTTTCAATTGATATTACTACCTTGGATATGCTTGTTTAAAGAATCTTATACCATTGACAAAACTGCCTGTGGTAACACTGAAGCACAACTTTCAAGGTGAGCAGTTTAATGAAAAACCCAGGCACATTTATCTCACAAATTACTCAAATTATTACAGGAAGAAATTTAAGCTGTGTTTTTATCTTCTCTACCTTTCTGGCAGAATTTGTCATTCTTACAAACATCTTCATCACAAGTCACGTTAAGGAATGGATAGGATTCATCTAATTCCTTATGAAGCCTTAGTACTATGGCATGTGAACTCAGCAAAGCATAGTGAAACACAGCAAGCAAATGAACCCTCATATAGCACTGATGTCCATGAAACCGAAGGACAAAGCAGTTCCTACAGCTTTAACAAGCAACAGTAAGGACTGTAGCAGCAGCAGTCTGAAAATCATATATAGATGTACACTGTATCATCCTTTTTTCCCCATTGAGGGGAACATCCTGCAAGGGGAAGAGATGTACGCTGCTAAAAGAGCTGTCTTGCACCTGTGCCCAAGATCAAGCCCAGGAGAATTGCTAGGCACAGTGCACCAGTTTTCCACTAAGAGGTCTGGAAGAAGGGACAGCACTGAACAGCTTTGAGAGAGCTATAAGGGCTATTGATACACTCTCAACCAAATCACATCGATTATTAGTAGTGCCACTGTTCCTATGAGTGTAGTTCTGTCACCTCTTCAACAAATGAAGGGAAGTTGTACATCACTCTTTCTGGTCCTACAACCAGAATCACATCTAATGAACCTCTTATAAATTTCCCCCACATCACTGGCAGTATTAGAACTAACGTGTCTTGTTGATGTTCAACTCAAACAATTAACAAGCAGACCCAAATGCCCCTAATTCTGGAAGAAAGCCCATTCTTCTTACACAATATATGGGAACTTGAACCAAATCAGCCCCCACACCGGGATATTCAGAGCACACAGTACATGAACCCCAAACAAATTTGAGGCCCTGTGCATCAATATCATTGGTCAGTCGCTTCTGCACACAGAGCATTTTGCTGTCTTGGATATACCAGCTGGGTAGATAGCAGTCAGCTGCATGTAACATCCCAGCAGATACTGATGAAGAACTGTGCAAAAGCCATCACCTGTTCACTGTTCATAATAATGAAGACTTTCCTCTGCCTTCATTAATCTATGAACTGGTTTTCCTCTAAGCAAACGCTTCGTGTGGGAGCATCTTTAACTAGCTACCCAGGCAAACATGGGACAGAGGCTCTCACTTTACGGAGCACTAAACCAGTACAACCACCAATGAAACCTTCCATTCAAGTTATTGCAAACCAGGTCTGCAAACTTCAGGCCTCTGTCCTGGGATGAGGCAGAGGTGGGCACTGCCACATGCCCACGAATTGTTGCATGGTGGCAGCACAATGGTGGCAGCAGCAGAGAGGCAGTCATGGGCAGGCAGTTTCCAACACCAATTAAAGACGAGACCAGGAGTGCTAGAGTGATCTGGCAGCTCTACAATCCACTCTGAGCCTCTCTGAATTCTCTCATTACAGTCCTGAGAAAGAAAAAAAAAAAAAAAAAAGTCCCTTCTTTATTGACAAAGGGGAGAGGGTAGATTTTGGGGACCATAGGGAAAATAATGGATTTTTTTAAAAAGTATTATTTCTTTTAAGCGATATCATGGATTACTTAAGATCAACCCTAATATTTGTCACAAATCCGTGTGAATCAAATGAGTGAATGGCTTACATCGAAATAGCATCTTACACTTCTATGAGACTGCAAGATAACAGATCCAGTTGGAATGAAGCTCCGGAGAACCACAGCTTATCTTAGGAGAGACACATCTTGACACATTCAAGAGATTCAGTGGGCAAGCCCTTTGCCAGAAACAAAACACACTTTGGGGTCCTGGTGTTTTACAAAACCCATGAATCAGACTAAAATATTACCATTTCCTTCAAGAGGTGTTTCAGCGCTGTGGCACACAGCCAAAATGCATTTTTCAAGGCAAGAAATCCACACACAAAAGTAGTAATGTCATGCAATGACTCCTAGCAGCCCCAAACCATGAAAAGAAGCTAGAACAATGAAACATTTCATCTCAACAGGGACTTGGCTGAGCAGGCTTGAGATGGCACTGACTACATCGTATGCACCAAGCACGACAGGCAGGGCCAAGCATGCCTGCAACAGATAATGCAGAAGTAAACCAGCCTCTCGAGTGAAGGGGAACCCACTCTCCTGCTTTGGGTCTGAACTTCGGTATTAATTGGCTGAGCTGGTTTGGTGTGCTTTGTCTAAACTACTTCACATAAATATGCACCAGTCCGCAATTAAATAATTCTTTGCTTTTTCTTCTAGTAATTCACATTTAAGATCACACACACACACACACACACACACACACACAAAAAAAAAAAAAAAAAAAAAAAAAAAAAAAAGCCTAGACCAGATCAGAAGAATGATTGGCTTTGACTACAAAGGGTAATTTTTGAGAGCTACTCCATTCAAGCAAGCCATAAATATGGTTAGTACAGAATTGGTTCCTGTGGTTTTCAGCATTTGGGAAGGAGAGAAAAAAATTTGGGTTTTAGGATTCATCTCTTGTTCATTCACCATATTAATGCAGCCACATCTGAATGGAATTACTTGTGCAATTTGATCTCACTGTCTCAAGGATACATTTCTTTCATTGATTTCATTTTATTTCACATAGGGAGAGATTCTCTGGTCTGGTAATGGAAATGACACTTTCCATTCCCACCACTTCCCTGACTTAAAAGACTACAGCAAAAGTTGTGATGAGTTCATCAGCATTCAACAGGTCATTAGTTACCATATCACAGCAATTACCTGCAGTGACAACTGTTATATCCTAAAATCCTAGAATATTTACCATCAGAACGGGTCATTTGAGCTGCGTCCATCTAACTGGCATAGACCACTTTGCCAGTCCATTACACAGTTAGCTTCTTGAAAGCTAAGAAAACCAAAAAGATCCATTAGAGACCCAGATGCCCCAATTAATCAATTCACATACATCAAAACCATGACAGAAAACAGCAGCTAGAAAATTCCTCCCATTTTTGCAGAATTTGAAACACCATTTCTGTTCTGAAACAATCCAGATCTCCCCATCATGCAGCCAAGGCAACTACAAAGCTTGGTCTCAAATTCTTTGGTCTGAGTATTTCCAATTCTGAAGTTGCCACACCAGTGAGGACTGGGCTTCTTTCCCACTTCCCGTGGACTGGACGCAAACCCAAGTTTTTCTTGGACAACTTAACAGCATAGGTGCCTTTCTTTGCCAAAACTGAGGTTTATTTCTAGAGGAAAAACTTTATTTCTAGAGTTTAGAGGAAGCAGTGGTGGAGTTTCTTAAAAGAAAAACAATGGTTTAATCTCATTTCTATCAGATGTTCACTTTCAGTATGCAAACCATACATGGCCAAGTGGTTCTTGTCCCAGAAACAGGGAAGTGACGAAGCACACAGTATTCGAACAGCAAAAATTCGTGAATAACATGAATCATGAATTCAGGCTGGATTTGAAGTTAGAGTAAGATTCTTATAGACACAATTAGGTTGTTTTTTTACTTGCCTTCTCATCCCCCAAGCTCTTATGGGGAAGAAAAAAAATATCTGTCCCTGAAGTGGGTCCATGAATTAGTGAGTAAATAAAAGGCAGTAGGTACTCATTTTCGTTAGAAGTTATTTGAGAAATTAGCCCGCAATGAAACAACATATATTGTGCGTGAAATGATAAAGTCATTGCATAGAAGAAATGGAGCTACACTGACTGGATGGGTAGGACAACTAGTTGGTCTTCCAGTTTTGAAGAGGTAGAGAAGACTGTTTTGAAGCTCAGCTAGTGATCTGTTAAAAACAGCACTCTTCAGGGGTCAGTACTAAGGGCAATACTATTTAACAGCGTCATTAATGACCGAAACAGTGGCATGGAATACACGTACAGTAAGTTTGTAGATGACAACAAACTTGGGGTAACAGTAGGAAAATATGCTGAAGGGCAAAGTTGTCACTCAGAGATCTCAATAGTTTGAAAAATGCACTGATAAACTTCGTAAAATTTAACAAAAGCATGTGCAAAGTCCCATGTCCATATAAATCCCATGCAGCTTCAGAGGCTGGCTACGAAGTAGTTTTTCAGAAAGTCCCTTAGGGTGCAAGGGTAAAAAACAAACTGAAGTGATGCCAGCAGAGGATGGTTAGGGGGTCAGAGCACGCGACGTGAAGAAAGGTTCATTTATTCAGTATTCAGAAGGACAACAAGGGAACATCTACTAACCAATGGAGGAGACTGACTGAGCAAAACTCTTCTCTGACATGAACAGTGTAAGGATGAGAAGCAACAGAAATGTCAGGACAGGAGATTCCCATCAGGTATCAAGAGAAAAATCTTCAGCTTTAGCGACGTCAAATATAAACAGGTTGGCCAGAAGCAACCTGCTCCAACTTTGAAGCCAACTTTACGCAGGGGTTTGGACCAGATGATCTGCAGAGGTCCACTCCAGCCACAGGTATGAGTTTAGGAGACAAGCAATGGTGAGCTTATCAGTAACGCGTTACTTAACCAGTATCGTTAAGTACTGAAGAAGTCAGAGTTATTTAAGATAGATAAATAACCAAAGCTAGGTGATTAGACAGCACCGCAAGGAAAGTAAGTAATAATCTATAAATTCACCTTAATGCAAACTAGAACAATGAATCAATTCTACAGCCTGGTGGTATAAGCTGAACGGTAAGAAGAGAAAACACCACCAACACTTCATGAAAACATTTACTTAATGCACTATCAGAGAACATAACGGGTAGCAGAAATAGTGTACATCTTTAATGGCAATATATGATCTCCTAAGCACCTTGAATACCATCACCTAATCTCTTAAAAAAAAAAAAAAAAAACATACAAAACGCTTGGAGAAAGGTGTGAATAATGAAACAGAACTCCATAAGGTGAGATCAAAAAGTTTTTTTGAAGAATATGAAGAAATAGAAAACATGAATAATATCAAGGTTATTTGAAACTCCAAAACACATCCATTGGGGGGGGGGGCGGCCGCAGATGATGCATTTCAATCAGAATGAAAGGAAGTATTTGTCTTTTATGAGATGCTTTAGAGGCAGTCACAAACATTTCAGGGGCAGGTTACCATCTATATCCTGAAATGATGTTATGGCAATTATTTGGTTCATTGTCAGAAGTAGCAGCTTGCTGTCATCTCAAAGGTTGCTTTTGACATGGACTAGCACCACCTTGCTGAATGGCTCAGCATGGTAGAGGATCAGTTGTCTCAGCATGAAATGTAGGCAGAATGCTTAGATTCAAAAAAAAGTAAAGAGTAAACATTTAAAGTAAATTAAAAAAAATAATTTAAAGTAAATTTAAAAGTAAAAATTTAACTGACAGTGCAGTTAAATTTTTCATCTTTGTCTTAATTTTGAGTATCAAGATAAATTACTAGCTATTGTGTCCTTTTTGTTTCCTATATTAAAACTTTTTTTTTTTAAAAAAAAAAACAAACAAAAATGCTATTTTATTATTCAAAATGAGTACACACTACATGTATTACCTTCACAGAACATCACAACTATGTTTGGCCAAACAGTTCTCAGTTACCAGGGTATTTAAGGGTCAGACAAACCTAGCAACCTATTTGCCTGAAGATACTTATAAGAAATTTTGTTATAGGCCTGAAAGCCAACCGCACTCTGAGGCTGATCATTTTAACCTCATATATTCCTGTCAGACCCTAAATCTCTAGTATTACAATTGAAGTCAAATGAGATGCATGGTGGCTAAAGCTATTAAAAAAAAATCAGTGACTGTTAAAGTTTCCAGCATTTTTTTTTCCACCACATTAACAATTCTTCCATTCTTTAAAATTAAGAAAGTTGAGTAACTATTTCCCAGTAAAAGTTATGAAGGATACTCACCTTTCCTTACCTGGAAGGGGAAATACATCAGAAGAACGCTGCCGAGGGTTTGCTCATCTCTGTGAATGAATTACATTACTTGAACAAATACAGAACAAAGAAGCATTCTTCAGAGAGTGAATTCGAATGATTATCTTGCTTTTGCAGCTAGCTTCTAACAGAGAGCCTTTCTTTTGTTCACGATGTATGTCTCAGATTTTGTCCCCCGCTGTGATGATATGAAAAGTGACTGTTAAGCCCTTTTGCATAGTACTACCATAAAAATAAAGCCACTGAAATACAACTTAATTTCATACTGGAAAAACTGGCAGAATGAGGCAACTGTGGCTGACAAAAACATTCACAGTGGTACGTACATGCAGATAACTATTTTGTGACTTCCAGTATCAGAACATACTGAATACAATCTAATAAGAACTGGCACAGCATAGCTATCCAAAGGCCATACCATAATATGCAATACATTTCAACTCAGTTAAAAGGCACTGGTGTTCCTCAATAAATGTCTTCCGAGAGCCAAATGAGAAAAGATGGAGAACAGAACACTATCTTTAGAGCATACGCAGGAAACGTGCGCTAAACACATCAAGGGCAGTACAGAAAAATCAAAAAATATAACATAGTGATTCTCTCCAACATACGGCTACTGATCTTCTCACTCACCCCGCTTTTATTTGCTGTCAAAGTCAAATAAGACATCAGTGGTCTTTTTTTCCTTCTATATTTGGTCTGAACAAAGCAGTCGTAATTGCAGAGGTGCTAGACAGCAGAGTGGAAGATCTACCAGAAATGATCCATGTCCCTAATAACACAGGTATGTTACGCAGTAAGAACGAACACAATGCCATTTTTCAGAGCAGGTTAAATACAAGCAGAATCATAGAATCATTCAGGGTGGAAAAGGCCTCTAGGATCATCTAGTTCAACCTTAAATAGTTGCAGAGGTTCTAAAAATTCCCACTGACTTCAGTAAAGGCAGACAGATTGAATGGAAAGGAATTAAGTATTTAGTATTAGAGTCTGCTAATATTACCATTCAGAACCAGGGCATAAAAATATAACACAGGTCAGCAGAAGGCCAGCACCAGGAGACCACAGGTAGACACTAAGCTCTCTGCCAGCAGGGAACTCTGCAGGCAGCTGCTGCAACCGCAAGGGTGGGAAAAGCTAGAAGGAAACTAGATAGGAAAGCTATTCTGTGTCTGTGTTTGGAAGATGCTTAATACCACAGCACATCTGAAATGCACATTACAGAAGGGACGGCGGATCTTTACGGACGCCACGCGTTGTCTCCCGACGCAGCCTGTACAATGGCTGAGATGTGCAGCAGTGAGATTGGCTGTGCTTAGCTTGCCAGCCACTTACTAGTCAGCCCCACCACGGGACTGGCAGAGCAAAGTGCTTTGAACCAAATGCCCAGAAGCTGCAGGTACTCACTCTCCAGCTGGCTGCTTCCCCTCCCTGTGTTCAGCAGGGAAGCGTCAGGAGGGTATAGGCTGGAAAGCAGGACTGCTCTTTCAGCTTTCCAAACATGACGGCTTGATATATGGGCTTTTTGTTGTGCAATGATTTTTTTATCACGGTATTATTAACCAACACATGACTTGTTGAATTAATGAGGGTCATTTAGAACCTCTTTTCTAGCAATGTTTTTAAAGGGATGTGTTTTGAGTTTGGGAAATTGTTTCTGAACTAATACATAACCTCGTTTTTACTCCCCTCCCATGCTCACCCCCCTGCCCAAAGCTTATTTGCTAAGATAAACTAAACTGAAATCCAAAACATCACACACTAATTACACAGCGGAAGACTGCAAACAGTATTTTGGTGGGCTAACGCGCAGTCTCAGCTGAACAGAAACTGTGCTTCAGAAGCAGTATAAAACCGTAAGGGACCACAGAGAATTTAAGGAGCAAGAAAAAGTGTCAGCTACAAATGATAACATTGCCACCCACCCATCCTCTTCACCAACCATACCAAAGGGATACGTCTTCTCATATAACCATTAAGACAGACTTTTTTGTTTTAGTCCTTTGGGCGCACTTCACTATCTTTCTAATAACCGTACCACGCAATTACTTTCATAAATCTACTTCTAGCTCATGACATTTGCACAGCTTTCCAAAAAGGAGTTTATGAAAAGTACCTATATATCTAGATGATTACCTGATGAACTCCACATCATTTCATCCTACGCATAGATGTAGCAATACAACACTGCCTTTAAAAAACAAAAACAAACAAATAAAAACACAAAACATTTGCCCTGCTTTGCATATGAAAACTCCTGTGTACTGCTGCAGAAATAATGGAGATAACATTGCCTAAAGCAATTTGGAGTAGCTTGGAGTAGCAAATATAAAGTGGCAGTAACAGTCAAACATAATTCCACACAACTTTTGCAGGAGTCTAGATTTAATTTGCTTTACAGGACAGTTGGCCAAACAATGACATTTATCATAAAAATATCCTCTCCATTAAGTAAATCTCATTTTTCTTTCCAAAAGAAAATTCAGCATATACTCTGAGCATTCAGTAGCTCATTTTCAAGATCAGCCCACACAGATTTTTCTTAACAAAACAAAACAATCCAGCTTAAAAAAAATGCAGACCAATGTAATGACACAGTCATATTGCTTTTGGCTATGTTAACTTTAAAAAACATGCCAATTTAGCTATCTTTCTTTAGGTTTTATTAGAAAAAAGCAGCAGATCAACATTACAATTCAGAGTCTAATCTAAATATGCACTTGACAATGAAGCACATCTGAATATGGAGTGAAAAAGGATTCCAGAAAACCTTCAGTTTTGCCAATCTCCTGCTACCCAAATCACCTCTTTTCTTCTGGCTTTCTGATGACTGAAATCAAACAAGGAACAAAAGATTTATTGCTATGAAAACAAAACCGTAGTACAGTAGTATGAGTTCTGGGTGCTAAGCATATTCTGTCAAGTTAACTTAAGAATTTCAAAATGTACTTAAACCTTTTGTTTGGCCATGAAAGTCCATAAGCTGACTGACCCAAGTATAAACCGAAACGTCAGGTCTGGACAAGAAGAGTTAGACAGCATGTTAACCTCCAGTTTTCAGACAGTAATAAAAAGATACAATTCCAACAGCCAAGAAATTAAAATAAAAAAATGTTGATCTGACATTCAAGAGCTAAGTTTATTCTTACGCTCATTTTATTTGCACCCAAAATAATTTTAGACCCACCAGGAAAAAAAATAGTATTTACGGACTATCACACAATTGAAAAAGAGAAACAATTGTGTTTTTTTTGACTTGGTTATTTTCCCCCACTGAGGTATAAAATCTACATATAAATTTGATACTTCACTATAACAAATTGTACTTTTCGTAGTTCTGATTTAGTTTCCATTAAACCCTGTTTACTTTTTTCTTTTTAAACCACATAATTCTTATTTCATGTTATTGAATCCATTTTCCAGCTCTCTGTTTATTTGTAGATCTATATTTAGTAGTCTGGTTACCACTACTAACCAGGAAAAAAAAAGTCTTGGAACTTTCTTCATCTCAACAGCACTTTCAGCAGAGCTTACTGATGTGCAAGCAAACTACAATGATATGCAGCTCTTCAGAAAATATTTCATTGATTATGTTTCCACTGTCCAAATGTTCTCTAAGTTATTTGCTGGAAGAAACTCGTTCAATCCTGTAAACATCAGTGGGCGCAGTTTCACTAGTATGTGTGGTAGTTTCACATCCTTGTACAGGAAGGCTGGTTCACAGCTACTGAAAAGCTGCAGGAGTTCTAACAGCTGATGAACTGTGGATTCTGCAGAGAAGTGTCCTTCTGTTGCTACTTAACAGTGTAGCCAAAATATTAGCCGAGGTAGCCCAGTCAATCCTTTCTTTTCTTCAGAACCTCTCAGAATATTTCTGGAAGGGTGACGTTGCGCAGTAGCCACTGCTGGGAGCGGCTGCCGTTGCAGTCTCTGATGCTGGGTACCTGGCTGTCCTCTTCGGTGGCTTTGTCCAGGCACTGGTTACTGTTCACATGCAACAGGGTTAATTTCTGGAAGGTAAAATAAAAAGAAATGAGTTTTACCTGGCAGAAGATAACCTTTTTGTGAATAGCTGTTATAATTCCTCTGTAAGCAAATGGGGACTAGACAAGACCTCCTTGGTTACCAGTTCCAGATCCCCATTATAGAGATTATGTAAATATGTTGTTCTGTACTGTGGATGCTAAACACACCAAGTTTCACAAAAAACAGAATGGTCTGAACCTTTAAAATGGCATTCTTTCTCAAGCAATATCCACTGTTCTGTAAATAGGACCATACCCCTGGGGATTTTCAAGGGGTTTGCAATTAAAGACTGGTAATATGTACAACTTTGATTACTAGTCATAAAAGTAGTTTTCGTGAGATCAGAATGAATTCAACTCACATTGAACCTTTTTTTCCTCAGTCAGGGACAAAACTAACCTTAAATTTGGGGTTAGTTTTGTGTCTAAAACCTTTTAGACAAAAGGTTTTGTCTAAACCTTTTAGAATTATATTCCTTTTAAAAACATGTATGTGTACAAGTGTACATGTACGTACACAATGCATATAAAGATGGATACATATCTTTTCCAGTATCTACTGATCTTACTTACGCAGTCTTCCATACACCACTCCGTCTACCTCAGTGCTGTTCTTAAGGAAAAGAGGAGGTCTTTGGGAGCTGCATTTCCTGCTACTGTACGCTGAATACTTAGTGCATCAGCCTGTGAGTGGCACTGACTGGCATTAGTATCGGTGGTACTACTCCCTCTCAGCAGCACAGCCAGGACACTGAACTGACTGGAGAGTGATAAAACATGCCCTATGAGCACAAGCAGCAAGATGTTTAAAAAAAGAGCATTCAGTGTGCTGCACTCACGCAGCAGCTGGAGAACGAAGGGACCTGGAACACATTTAAGTAGACAAATGACTAACACACAACTTGCCTTTTTTTTTTTTTCCCTCCTCTAGTATAAACACCTCCTGAACAGAGGCAGAAGGAAAAAATATAGACAAATCACCCAACTATATGGGAACGTGTTCTTGCTAAGTATTCTCTAACTTATTTTTGTGCTTCATTAGCTAGCTTTCAGTAAAGTTCTGAAGATTATTTTATCAGTGGAAAGTCTAGGTACAAAGAGAGAAAACACATGCAGTCATATTTATGGCTCAGGTTAGGCACAGGAGAAGTTTCTTTTATGGGCTGCAGCAATCTTTGCAAGAGAGACTACGTGGTTCTTTCAGCTGAAGGATACATACTTCTGTATCCTCTGCAGAATCTGACAAGCCTTGCTAGTTTTGTTTGGATCAAAATCTAATTTATAGTCTAATAGATAAGTGCTGAAAAGCATTCCCCTCTTGAGACATGGAGAGGGAAAACCAACCAACCAACCAAATAACCCCACACCCTGACCTGGAACTCCTGGGAAATGCTAGTGATTTTTTATCTAGATACCATCTTCTCCTTCAAACAAAAAACACTTACTCTTGGGTGAATCACTGCATATAGTAAGTAATATTACTCATCATATTTACTTAAGTCAGGCAAACTGACCACATAAAAAAAAGTATGAATGGTTTCCAAGACCCAAATTTAAGCATTTCCAATTAACATTTCTACCCAATCACAATACTGTGAAGAGCTTGCAGATCAAACCATGGATCAATGGATCAATGGCCAACGATTTCTAGATCTGGAGTTCAGCATCACAATTTCAAAATAAGTTTGAATGTTATGGAAAAGATGATGAAAATAAAACTCTTTGAAGCATCTTTACCTTAAACATACCAAGATTAGAAAAGTAAAACTTTTCTTATAATTTCAGGATGCTCACTTTTTAGTTACAACAGTATTTCCTTTTAACCTTTTGAGACACAAGACACCAGATGCTGGAATTGAAGAAAGAAAATTATTCCAGGTATCTACAGGACCAATAAAAGATAGTGCTTGCTAAGGATCTTGTGCCAGTCTCACCTTAACAGAATATTGCACTAGCAGACAGTCCTTCAGAAGATCTGAAAGTGCACTGAAAATATTATTCTTTTTTTAAGGGCTCCCCAAAAATTACTAGGTAATTAAATCAATGCAGATGCTCATCAAGTGACCACAAATTAATGACGGAGGGAACGTAATCCTAACTTATTTCCTTGCTTACTCAACTGTCAAATAGTGGTCCCACGAAGGATTTTGTTGCTGTGTAGGCCCACATAAAAACACAAGTTATCTTATTTTAATGTCTCAAGTTATTAGAAGACTTACCACTGGGTCATATTCCCAAAGCTGATTTCCTTTTAGATGATGGCACTTGAGCATTGTTACTGGGCCATTAAGTTTGGAGACATCTAAACACAAATCATCTGTTCGAATTTCTTTGTTGGCAGTATATGAGAAAACCTAGACAGAGAAAGAATGAGAGAAATTGAGAAAAAAAAAAAAAAAAGCATTCAACCAAGGAATTCCTGGGGACGGGACAGTGCAGGGGGTTGTAGTGTTGGGAGGCAGGGGAATAGAAGTGAGGAGTGAGAGTTAAGGGGAATATTTGCACGCATTACTTCATTAATAACCATTGATTTTTTTTTTCTTCAGCATGTACAGAAATATACATATGTATATATGTAGGGATACAAACACTATATAAGTTCTTCAAACAAAAGTGATGTTTTCAAACTGCAGACTGTTTCTTGCACAGGAACAGTATGATCCTCAACAAAGGTAATCTTTGTATACTGGAAGAGTTAATCAAGAATTATTAACAAAATGGAAAAACAAATGTAAAAAAAATCCAGAATTGGCACACAGCCATGCACATTAAAAACAACATTTCAGGAGGAGGCATGTTGTTTTGTTTTTGTTTAACTATCAATGTGAACCAGCAGGTCTAAACAGGAGATGGTTCCAGAGAATCTACAGGAGGTAAAGTGTGGCTCATGGCAGTCTCCTCACCTCACTTCATTTTTGACTTTGTAGTTTATCTAAAACATATTGCAATCAGCCCTCAAAAACCTACAAATGAGAAATCAACAGATCTTCACATGCAATCCCTTTTACAGGCATCTTCTTCAATAAGGTTTTTCTAAACTTTACGGCTTAAGTAAAATGTAACAATCACTATTGAAAGAACTGAAAAGAGGTCCTGATGATTAGCATTCCAAGTAACTCAATTCATTAATATCATTAAGAAAAGTCACCTGATTTCCACCCATTCCATGGCAGTTAAAGATTCCAACTTTCTCATTTTCTTTTCTTGCCATATTATCCAGACATTGGTTTGTCTCCACGTTTCTTATCTTGGATTGGAAAAGAGCACATCACAAAAAGCTGTTATTGTTAGAAAAGAACTAGGCCCTTATCAAACCACACTGGCAGCAGTTATCTATTTTATACACATGGGTTATTTGAATGAATTGTAAAATATATGAATGGTCCTACAGTGAAAAAACACTATCTGAGGCTCAAATTCCCAGGTAACTGTTCAAACTACTAAGTTAAAGAATCATGTTTCTTTGCCTTCTTTTGGGGATTTTCCCATATCATGGACCCTTTTTCCACAAAGACTCAGCTACAACAGAAGGGACACAATTCTGTCTCCAGCCCCAGACTACCAGAAGTTTCAAAACACTCTCCTAGGCACAGTGGGTTTAATTCCCTTTGAATCCAGGGGAGATTGGGTTCAATTTCCTCACTTCTTGAGTTACAGCCTTAATCCCCGTACTACTATACAGTAAACAGCATGAATATCGGTCTGCTGATATCCATGCAGCAGCATGAACGCCTGCCCCGTTTTGTTAAAAATGTTTTTCTTTTACAAACAAACACAGTATAAAACCACCCTACAAGAGGTGTGATATTTGGCTCAGCATGACTCGTAGTTGGGAGTAGGGCCTACTTATTTAGCATCATCTGTGCTACCTCTACAGTCACTGAAACTAAAGACAAACGTCCAGCAAAGCTTAGGGATCACTGGAATTTGCTGGTCACTGAAGAAGATTCTGGGAGTAAAGTTCAGATTAGTGTTTATTTTGTTTTTTAAACAAAGTCCTTGCTTGATCTGGTCTATTTTTGTTAAGCAAAACTCTTCTCTATGTAGAGAAATTTATACACAAATTTATCCGTAACTATGAATTTCTGAAGGACTGTTTCAAAAGGCCTTTTATGTGAAATTCAGCACTGTAATGAAGAAGGGAAAACATTTCAATTACAGTATTGTATAACAAATTTTGGTTTTCTGTCTCAGAAGCCAGATGTATCATTTAACAGCTGATGGGAATATATGTGCAAGTTACTTGAACTTTGCTGGAGGTTAGCTTGTTTATACCATTCAGTTCAGAATACAAACAACTTGCTGTACGACATACTTTTACAAACAGTAGACAAATAAGTAGGGTATAATCTTACCTCCCCCAGAGAAAAGTAATGGCGTGGAATTTGGGAATCAGGATAAACGTTCTCGAGGTACCAGGAGAAAGGCTTGCACTGGAGTTTCCTTCTCAGTCCAAGTCGTGATGATATGTCCCCATAATCAACTTTAGTAACTCCTAAAGAAAAAAAAAGTTGTATTTAATTATTACCAGTGAGTTTGTATACAATTCCATTTAATACAAAAGTGATTGGTATAATACATTGCTTGCAATCATCCCTACACTTTTTAAAAAAAAAATAAGTATAGCATTATGCTTTTTATACTCACAGTGGACAAGTTAATCAGTACCTCTGACATCTTTCTCCTGATAACTATACAAAAGGTTGAATCACTCCATCTGTAGTACACATGACAACTTCTGAGCTATGTTTTGTGGAAGAATACAAATGCAACTGCTTACACTAAGTTAGAGGAAAAAGGCTGAAATTGTTATAATCACTAACCCCATTCTATCCCCAGTGCCAACTGGAGTGTATATGCACCGTGCAGCATAACAGAGCAATCTCCTTCTGTGGAGTAAGGAGAACCGCATTTTAATTTATTTCTGTAAGTCAGATACCACCTGCTGAACCCTTCATCATCCATCTAACTGCATAAAGAGACAAAAAGCAGCCTTCACACAGGGAACTAAGCATTTAATAATTCAGTGTTTGTTCAATATAACTGCAGCAGTTGCAGGAACTGTGTTCACTATTAGGCCAGTTACATTTTTTGTGGTATTTTGCCTGCCTTTTTTTTCTCTTTTGTTCCTTATTTGTTGAAGTGCTCTATTCTTCCTGTATCTTCCCACCCCTTTATGGTGGTTTTAATTTCTTCTGAACATTAAGTTGTTCAAACCCCATCTGGAAATGGGATATGAAAGGTATGCATGATCAGTAGGTGTTTTTAATTCACTAGAATTAAGCACTGTTATTAATATTCCAGTAACAGTAATTAAGGATAGGATAATTTCCAGTTTTCAGGCATCACATTTTATTTGTATTTTCCATACTGTACTTCAAATTACATAGGCCAAATACATTACCACACATTTACCCCAAAACCACTCAATTTAAATTCCCCCCCCCCAGACAGCTCAGCTGGCTACTATGCTGAAGACCTGCAGTTACATGCATTTTTCAGAAATCCCTGCACTTAGAGGACCGTAAGTTACTTCTAAAATTCTTGACCTTTTGAAATTGAGTTTGAGATATTTTGAAGTTGGCATCCTGTGTTATTAAATAGAACTGCCAGTAGATGGTGCATTTCTACTCAATTAAGACAAATGACTGCATAACTTCAGCTGTTTGTAAACACCAATAAAATCATTTGTAATTTCCATATTCTAGAAACAAACAAATCCAACTAGCATTTTTCTATATTTCTTTAAATTTTAGAGAAGATTTGACTTTTGAAACACTATTCTGGAGAACTATACTAGTAAGCGAATAAAAGCAAATGAACATTTTCAATAATGTGAATAAAAATAAATATACCAAAACAAAACAAAACAACACCAAAACACTAACCAGAGCAAAGATTTACTGTACATCAAAAAGAATACTCTCTCAAGAAATGATAAAGGAAAGGCAGGCTGCCTTGCTCAACCAACCACAGCTGAAGCAAAGAGTCATGAAAATGAAGCTGATGGATAAAACAGTTATCATGCCATCCCTGCAACAACCTTGTGGCATTCAAAACTCATTCATCAACAGAATTTGCCACACTAACTTTCACAAAAAGAAGAAATAGGTTTTGCCATTTTACTGAATGGCGTAAGAATTGAAGTCTCAACCATATAGAACTAAATACTAAGTGACACTTAACGGTGTACAAATGTGTTATTTCTTAAAGTAGATTTAAATGTCACCATGTTGAAGAAACGTGCCAGCTGATTTTCACTCCATTACACTGAAATAAAAGGTGTACATTATATCTTAACCATTTTTAGCGTGACAGACCTGAAAAAACAAAACCCCTCTGAAGTCATGTCTGCTCCAAACCATATACTGGCACGCAGATTAGAGTTAGCATCAGCTTTGCAGCTGGACTGGAGAGCAGAAAGAGCACAGATTGCCTTAGTGGTGTTCTTTAACAAGGCTAAATTACTCTGTTTTCCAGGTAAGCAAGTCAATCTCTTCACTGCTTCTGGTACCTTCTCTATACTACGCAAAAATAGCTTGAGTATCCCTATATGTTTGCAGTGCACCGTGCAGGCATAGTTACTAATAGGTAACAATTTGGGGTAGAAATAGAAGCAAACTAGGAAGACTGCAAAATAGAAATCAGACAAACATTTAAAGACATTTCTGAAACATTTTCTGCACACAGTAGTAAAAAATATGTCTTCCAGTGTTTTTATACTTGTTTTTAAAGGTTCAGCAGAAACAGTTTTAACAGCACTTGCTACTGTTGTCCATACTTATTCACAGCTTTTTCCTCCCCAAAACAAAACCAACAAAACCCCAAACCCTATTTTAATTACATTAAAAACCTGGATCTTCCTTCCTTCCTAATGATTCTTTCTGTCACACAGCTTGCTGTTTGCTGTGTCACAATTGCATGCATTTACGTGTATTTGTACTCACAATCCTGATCATACAAACTCATATCAAATAATCCCAACACACCATCACCAGTCTTCTGTACAAATTTAAGATTCATCTAAGATTCATCTCAGCACTTGCTGGCAATGTCACTGTTTTTAAAGAAATCTGGTATGCAGTGCCAGGCTACTCTGAACAGGAAAGACCATTACATATTACTAATCAATCGGAACTCTTGGTTATACTTACACTTCTACTCAAAAGTACTCAAATTCTTTAATTTGACAAATGCATACATCTCGCCCAAGCAGCCGTTTCTGCAATTTGGCCACTAAGCATCAGGAGAAATGTTTAGAAGCTACTCAATGCTATCACTATTTTCTGAAAAATGTATTCCTCAGTTTTTGAGAGATGATTCTATAGACTGGGAAGGAGCCATTTCAAAACTATTAAATTCTCCACTCTTTTCGCTATAACAGTATAAATAGCCTACTGCTTTCGCATGCAAATAATGTCTATTAGTAGAATACTCCTTCAGGAGTTTAATTATTAAATTATTATTTATTAGGCTTCCCAGTGGCCATGTTGCAACAGTTTTACTGTCCTCAAAATTTCAAAAGAGCTGAAGATTCGCTTGCCAAGTTCAATGTGGCAATATATTTATGCTAAACTGCTTTGAAAAACGAGAAGCATGATGTTTTCATCATGATTATAAGCCACTCAATCATTTTTCAAAAGCACTGCATGAAAGCTGTTTCATCCCAAACCGGTCTTCTGTTAAAAAAAAAATAAAATCATAGAACTTGTTTTTATTCAGTATTATGACACTCAGTAAGTAATAATCATTAAAACCAACTCAAGCAGTTATGTATTTACATCCCCAGTTAATGCTAATAGGGAATGCTAGCTGAAAAGAAGACCGTATGGAATCTCTCTGTAGGTATTTTGAAGATCGGTTTAGCTACGTTGCAAGACCAACTACCATTGACTCAGTGTCTTCCCTGTTCTCCCCGGCACCCCAGAATAGAAACGTTATCCTAGACTTACCATGCTTGGCTTGAGATGGGCACATGCGGTGATAAGAAACTAGGCTTACTGATCCAGTTCTCAGGATAACACACCTGTGTCTGTCTAGATGGTTCTTGCTTAGGTAACTCTACAGTGCTGTCTGTCTTTTCAGGCCTTTTACCTCTTCAGTTCAGCTCCAGTGCAATCAAAGATATGCTCTGGGTAAAACTTTTGATCAACAATAAAATTAATTTCCATACACGCTAGACGAGGCTCTACCCCAGCTCATTAGAGCTGCTTTTTGGGATGCCTGCAGTGTACCGGCTGGGATAAGAGAGGCTGCTGAATGACAGCCTTGCACGCTGGCCCAGGAACAGGAGGCTGCACGTAGGAGCTGCGACCCAGACTCACGTGCAGCGCGAGGAAACCACGGCGTTTAAAGCATCTATGCTTCACATTTAGATGGAAGATAGCAGAAAATGCCACAACGGTCAGTTTACCATTAATTAGTAGTTAAAAGAAGGCATGGGTGAGGTAGCTGTGGTAAGCCAAGCTCTTGCTCTGCAGCTGCTGCTGCGGAAAGGGGCAGTTTCCCTTGCTCAGCTTCAGATTCCTGCTGCGCTTCCTGTGCTGACACAGGTGCTAACTTAACCAGTAGAAAGCCAGCCCGGAGAATAAAACATCCCAAGGAGGTTATGTCAGCTGCTTTGACTTGCTAAATGAACAATCAACAAGTGAGGGGAGGACCCCATCTCCTGGCATGAGGAGCAGGGCACGCTCCATGCAGCAAACTCTTAGACTGACACCACTTCACCTCGGCGATCCCATCACAGTATCTTAGACTACAGAAATAGAAGAAAGAGCTACACTAAGAATCAGAAAGCAGCGGCAAAGTCTGCAGAACAAGCTATCAGGAGCCAGACTATTCACCTGCACGTGCTGGATTCCAGCAGGAAATGGTCTGGGAAACAGCACCCTGCTGTAATGCACAACTGTGAGAAAAACTGTAGACTAATGCAGCAAGACTACAGCTAGTGCCATTACCATCGCGGAGAACAGCTGTTGTGTGCAATGAGATAGGTTTGATTTTGGCTGAGCTGAACCTGCTGCAAAATGGTCCTGCCCAGCTTCCTGCTGCACCTATCTATTTCTAAGCAGAAAGACGGCTTCTAAAATGCATGAAAGCTTAAAAGAGACATATAATTCCTACTAGGTTGTACTTATTAGAGGAAAAAAGGATTACAGGCTTACTTTTCAGGAGTGCAGCTTTCCATTTAACTACATTGCATCAATAGTAAAAAGTCTCTCGAGTTCTTATCAGTCAAACAGTAAGCCATTTTTTTCAGACAATTCAGATTATCTGAGGTGGGAAAGCTACCTGAGAATCTTAGGTTTGCTTTCCCGGACCAATCCCTCTGTAGTTCACTGTCTTAGGGGAACAGAAGAGAAAGGATATAAAGGAGGAAACAAATTTATTGTTAGCCTGGCTCAATGATGCCTGTCAGTATATTAGTTCCTTCAAAATCCAATTTCCTCAGCCATGTCAACTATCGAGGAAAAACATGGAGGCACGGAGGATTGCCTGTTTTCCTTTCTCACCTGCACCCAGGCTTGCAAACCAGCATCAGCTTAAAAGTTCTCACCTTGCCCTTTGCAAGAAGTTGTGACACTGTCATAGTAATACTGAAAGTACACACTGCACTAGTAAAGAGTTTCACAGGCCGCATACAGGCAGGTTTCATAGTCTGCCAGAGGGTTGCTACACCATCATCCTGCAAGAACTAAACATTTAGTTTTTACATTGGAAGGATGCTTGGAAAACCAGAACATGGCTAAGTGAGTCGATGCTGCACATATTCACCGAGCTGGCTCAGAAAGACATACTGAAAAGTTACAGTGATATTTGCTGTCAACAGGTAAAAACCAGCAGTTTTCATACCTTGTAAGCCTGGAGATACCACAGAATGATAACAGTAAGGGATCTGGGGACTTCCCCAAATAATAATTCATTCTAGATAATACCTACTGGTTCTAATGGTTCACATGGATTTGGATTTGAATGAGCAGCATTGAATATAATTTCTTATTTCATTCTCAAACAATAAATATTACAGCTAAAAGAGAGCCACAGTACTAACCATTTTTTTTTCCACAGCTCTCAGCAACAAGCCAGTTTCAGAATAACCTAACTTATTCAGGTTCTGTATGATCCTACCATTCTTAAAACACTTGGAAATTCTAGCATCAAACTTTAGTGCAGCATCAGTATGGATATGGGTACGCAAATGAGACTGTGCGCCAGTTGGCAGGTGCAGATGCTCTAAGAGCAGCTTAGAGCTCTTGGCAAGAAAACATCCATATCCACGAAACGTCCAGGCTATTAGCATACAACAACCTATGCAGATGTGCATCATTCAAAAGGAAAGAGAATGTACAGTGCAATTACAGCTAATTACTGAAGTTACTTTACCCATTCCGACTTTTACTGATTTTCTAAGTGAAATTCTTACACTCCTTTTCTCCAACAGGAGAACGCATATTCCACAATACTGCAAACCCATGAAAGCAAGCCCTATCAAAACAGTAATTCTACAAAACGAAAACACTGACTTCCTTTTGTAGCTTACGGTTACCACATGAAATGGAAGCACTACAAAGGTTATATATATATATATATAAAGTAACACAGCCTTACCACTGCTTTGAGCAATTCAGGTTTGTTTTCAAGAGCTTATTTTTATAGTTAGGTGTTCCTAGCTGCTTAGTACATCCAAAAATCTAGCTTGACATGGATCTATAAAAGCAATCTTAGCCAAAAATAATTGCAGCTACCTATATACAACTTACCTCAATTATATATTTATACATGTGATGTTTGAACTCATAATGCTTCCTTAGTAAAAACACAGGGCGGTAACCATAAGCTATTAAGCTTTTGATTTCACCTAAAAGGCTTTGAGTAGTACCAAGATTTGTTATTTATTTATTTTTAAATCTTACATTCCTTAAGTAATGTGTCCTCTTAAGGAAAAAAAACAGTATAGAGAAGCATGGTCATTTGTTCTCACAAGTGTTCTCAAAACCTGTAAATCTGTATTTGACATAGTTCCGACTCATGCTACATTGTATTATAGGTTTCCAATTTCAACACTTATGGGTGTTTAATAAGCAAGTCGTAAGGGAATACTAGTTTTTAAAAGTACTTATTTGGAAAAGGAGACTTAGCATATAAAACTACTGCATAGTGTTTGAACTTGAAAGTCTCTACATGTCTCAGGTAGTTATGGGTGTCTGTTGCTCCCCAAAGTTTGCCTCGTTTGTTGGCTTTTTAAACAACGAAACATAACCTGCAGCGGAAGGTAATAATTCAGTATTTCCCAGGCTTCCTTTCCTTTACTGAAATTTTCTTTTCTTCAAAGTTGGCGTTTATGGGAAATCTGCTTTCATGTATAACATTTTCATGTTTTGTTAACATCCATTTTTAAGAAACATCATAAATAACATCACAGTCAAATATATTGGCAACTATCCTATGCTCTGGATAGTGAAGCGCAAACACTACCAAGCCAAATGACGTTAAGTTTTGCCACTCCTGCTACAGCAATTCACTTAAATCATTTCTGATCGATTCAGCCTCGAATGCCTACAACACAGAAGCCAGAGGCCAAACACCAGCCCATTATGAGATGCATTCAGATGGCTAGCTTTCAGCACCACAATTGAACTCTCTGACGTTCTACTGAGCTTTAATTCCCTTGCACAGGAAGCTCATTCATAAGTCATGTTCATATTAAAAAAAAAAAAAAAAAAAAAACACAAAAAAAAACCACAACTTCAAAGACTTCAGGGCACATCTCTGGTTAGGCTAACAAAATTATTTTTTAATTAAGGTCTTCCTTTTTGTACATCTTACATGAGCTTTGTCTTAGAAACTTCAAAGCGGTAGCATTTTTATCTAAATGCTCATAATACTCATGTTCTTTCCCAGTAGTAATTCTTTTAAATTCTTAACAGATATTTTTCATAACCAAAGGCTTGCTCACCTGGGGAAATGATATAAAAAAAGTTTTTGAATTCATCCATCCAAACTTCTGCAAGCCGTCTGTTATTTTTGTTGATTATTTGCCCCGTACCTCCTGGAAAAGTGTACGGTGTTGCTTTTCTGAACACATGCCCAACATGTGAACAAGTCACAATTTCCAAAGTGCCACCACACTGCCAAATCTGAAAGTGAAAGAACAGTTACTGCATAGCTTCAAGTGGCTAAAAAACAATATTTAAAATTTTAATTATTTGTTTTTGTTTAAGTTGGAGAAATATTAGATAATATCTAAAACATACACATACTGGAAGGAAGAGGAAAAATAAGTCTGTTTCCTGCTCCACAGGTAAGGATGCTCACAAGTGTGAGTAGGATAGCATAAGAAATAGTTTATCAGGCCTCACAGCATGGGATTACTTTAGAGAACTGGGCAAGCTGACAGCAAAGGAAGGAAAAGGCTCACATGAATCACAGGGAAGTAACAGGTAGTAATTCGTCCACACAGTCTACTATAAAACAGATTTTCCATGTAAAAAGAAGATACATTTTGAAAAAAAATACTTGGAAAGTATTTTCGGTTTTATTTTGGACCTGAGATTCAGAAATGGCAGATTCAGAAACCTGAACTTTTACAGAAGCACCCATCTATATACTTTGAGATGACATGCGAAACAATAGGAAACAGTTGTATTTGGTAGCAATGGAAGTGAAACAACAGTGGTTAGGTCCACATCCAAATGAAAACATGAAATCATTAGGGTAGAGCACAACAAGAAGAGAGAGTAACAGAGCTGCTCACATTTCACTGATGTGCTAAACATCACTGACAGCATTACTCTTAACTTATGCTCACCAAGTGGATTTTCTAACTGAATTCCTTCTTAAAAAAAAAACAACATTTATTCAGGATGAACACTGATTTCATTTCTGTCATAAGCCTTTCAACTACTCATCATACACTTTTCCTTACTGATGGGTACAGTTTCTGCACATCTCCATTAGAGGAACTTGACAGGAAGTATACTGCTAACTGCAAAAGGAAAGGATGCTGTTGCAGGCATCATATCTGTATTTTGCAGAGCTCAAAATGTCCTGACTGTAATAAAACACTGAACAGAGGTGAATTTTTACCTACCCTGAAAGAAATTTCTAAGTTTTCTCCACCCCAAATATCCATTCCAGCATCATATGTTCCAATTTCCTGGAAGTAATCTCTGTCTATTGAAAAAAGACCTCCTGCCATTGTTGGTGTCCTGAAAGAAAGACAAAAAAAATAAGCATCAGTCACTATGAAGACATAATTAAATACATTTCACACTTACACTGACAAAATGGCTTTTTATTTCTCCAGTTGGTAATTTGTTCCTTCTCAGTAAGTTTCTGTCCAAATTCAGCTACCACTGATGCATTTGCTAGCTCAAAATTTTCCGGAGAAGGAACAGCTAGTGACAGTTGTTCTTATTTTCTCACTTCAAGTTTGACTCTGTATAGAGAAACAGCCCCAGTAAGCTGCTACCGTTCCTGGAAAAGGAGACTTCTGCCTCCACTGATGGTAACTCTCATAAAAGGGAAAAGTTTCTTACAAGAAATTCATACTTCTGTCAACTACTTTTGAAAAATTACAAAAGGCCATGAAATGGCCTGCTTGCTTTCACTATTATTGCTTAACACAAGAAAATTGTACAATCGGAGTTACAACCAGATTTTCTTTACAACTTCCTTATTGGTAGGAAGTAAAGCAAGGCTGAGCTAGTTTCTCCTAACTAGCAACACCTAGTTGCTCACAGGAACACCTCCCAAATTCACTTTTTTAAAACAAACAAACAAACAAACTACACATTCATCTGTTGATATAATTTTGTATTTCATGTCTTCAAATTGTTTTTCCAACTTTTTTTTTTTTTTTTTTAAGTGACAAACTGTTTTTCTGAAACACTTCAAGCTTTTTCTGGAAGAAATGTAAAATATAAGCTAGAGTGGTAACAGTCTTTAACTAAAAACCTGAGTGCTTTTCCCGTAAAATGGAAAAAAGCACCATCCTGAAAATATGCTTAAATTCTTAACCCCTCAATTTCATGAATCTTCATAATGGAAAAAAAAAAAAAAAAAAAAAAACCAAAACCAAATAATAATACTGAACACCACATCCTCACCCTTTTTGGTTAGTATCTTTCTTTTCAGAAAGATAAGGCCAAAAAATGTAAATTTGCAATTGTTAAAAAATACATATTACAGACAACTTATCTGTGTTTCTCATTATATTTGTTATAACATCTACATGACATGCTAGAATACATTTGCCTCCCATCCATGCATTTTGAAGACATTAAGTTTATGTATGCACACAGAAACATATATATACACACACGCAAAAGAAATGACTCATATTCAAAATAGTGTTTACTTTCTTGGAACAAAAAATAAAAATGAGGCATGCTTCAATAAAAATCTGTGCATCATATAAAAACTAGCAAAGAGCTAGCAGCTAGCTGGTAACTGGAATAACAAGCAGAAATATTTCCACAGTGACACACTGCTAGCTTCCTTTGCTGTTTCCAGAAGTTACCAAGTAATCCAGGTAAAATAACCTTTATGCTATTTCTTCATACAGACCAAAATGATGCTACAACACAATTCATTAATTACTTGTATACAAGATTAATCTAGAAAAGATGTGCATAAACATCAGGTGAACATTTTACCCAGTTTAATCATTACCTAACAGGAAGGGTTCGATCTCCTTTCCGTCGATCCATCTCTCTCTGAGGAACTGGATACCAACGAAAATTCAGCTTCCAGTTGAACCCACCATAGGTCATATCAGAACCTGCCATATATTCAAAGGTGTCATCGCTAATTACGTCGATGATGGGACACACTACTGTTCTCCTAGAAAGAGGAAAGAACCAAATCTTATCAATTCAAGTGTCAGAAAAAAAAAGTATTGTTTTCCATTTTTAACAGGTACACAGTTTAAAATTTCAAATGCTATCTTTTAACTGTACTCAACAGATTGTTACCATGAAAGATAACAAGCTCTGTCTTGCTAATTAGAAGTAATAAAATGTCTTTTTCTGACCCAATTTTGGCACTACCACTTTTTTTTTTTTTTTTTAACATAGTATTTGCATTATTATCAGTAATAAATAATCATCTTCGGAAAATTTGATCATAGCATATCTCAATGTCACACAGCAATTGAATATAAAAGAGAAGAGGTTTTGTTTTCTATTTAAGTGCTCAAAGTAACTTTTTGAAGTAACATTTTGAAATTAAGACTCTGACATTAGCCTGGGGGAAATCCTCCAATATGCCATCAGGACTAAGAGATGATAGTCATCACTAATAAAGTATAGCTACTGCAGGAAAGTCAACAGGAAGAGGCTTCCTTACTCACCGTCCTGACATCATTAAGGCATATACTCTGAGATAATAATTCTAATCATCTTAAAGACACTTAAATAACTGTCCTCAAGTTTCCTCTCACGGAAAGCTCAGTAAAGATTCAAGGATTGAAACTAAGTTCAAAGGATTTATTTTGTCGGGTTATTTGCAGAAATTGTAACAATAATTTACAGTGTCTGACAAAAATTTCCATTGATGATAACAACTTAAAGGTTACTATTGTGTCTTTGTACAGTTCTGAAGAGATTCATTAGCTGTAGCTGTCATAACATTGTATTTCATAACGTTAGCATGTAAGTGATTTTCACCTCCAGCCACAAGAACAAAACAGATCTGTAACACTGTGCTTAGCAGCTAGCCGATTTAATATATTGCTAATTAACAGACTAGTCTGCAACTACAGAATTACTGCTCAGATATATGAACGTTTTAAAAAGCAAACCAATTCTCTCCTTTTTTACTTTTAACTCTGAATACTGTTTCCATCACGCTAACATGGATGCAAGTGTTGTGAATATAGACTTCAGAAATACAAAGCTATGTTAGTGCAGTGCACTTCAGTGTGATTCCAGGAACTACTCTAACTTTGGAAAATATGTCCTTGTAGACTAAGTCATATCATAGAAATCCACTCATTGACAAGTAATCCACAGTACAAATATATTATGAAATAAAGAAATCACACAGAAAACTTGAAAACTGTAAATTTGGCCATTCTTGTTTACATTATTTATTTTTTGAGGTGAGGGCTCCATTTCTTCCTTAATATCTTCCCAGTTCCATGAAGGAGGAGGCCAGGCAGAAGAACTCAAATTCCTCTGCTTTTAACTCCAGTCTTACTCAGATCTCTCTGCATTTAACACATTGCCCCATGCATTCTACTTTAGGTTTAATTTTAAATTGTTTACTTTTTAAAAACCGTACTGAATTAGCATTTTATTCTTGCACCAATGAGAAGTTCGGGATTATCTATCCCATCAGAAAGTAGATACTTCCTTGTAGGCCACATCACAATACTTAGAAAGTTCTTAATAACCTTAAATAAGAAGAACATGGGCCACCAGATAATTACCTGTCAGCTTTGATCCTTGCCAGCAGAGGTTCAAGCCAGCCTACCGTACATTCACAATGAGCATCTAAGAAGGTGATGACCTGGCCTTTAGAAGCAGCAGCCCCCTTTAATCTGGCTCTGATCAATCCAGAACGTTGTTCCATTCGAATCACATGAACAGGAACTTTTAATTTTTTCACATAACTCTCCAGTGGTCTTTTCAAAAAGTCTGCAAAGAATGATCAAATGCATGGAAACCGTCAGTTACAAAATACAGCTTTTGTGTTTGGTGAAGAGACTTGAATTAAAAGATATTTCCTCGCTTTTCTACCACTTTCCTCAGCTAGTTTCCTCTGCTACTTATTCTTCATTCCATACTATGCCCTTTTATACCTCGGTGTTTCTCTTGCTAGAGGAGTTTTTCCTTCTCTACATTTCTTCATTAGGGAAACAAAAATGAAGAGTGTAGGATGCTTACATAGAAACTTGATGAGATAAGACAAGATTTTATTATGGAGTAGATATGACTCGTACTTTCAAAAAACCTATGCATAAACATTCTTGGGCATATAATTATCTACCATGAAAGTAATGATAATGAGCTGACTAGCTGAACAGAATGAATTAACTCCTACAGGAATGTAACTTACAGATAATTTCTTTGCAAGTAGAGTTTAAAACATGACCTAATCCATTTTTCAATTCTGATTTCTCTACATCTGTCTGGCTAAGATTTTCTTATTAAGTTATCACTATAGCACCTAAAAACAAAAATAGGCATAATCACCTATATGTAAAGTAACATCTGCATCACAAACAAACCTGCTTATTTGGTGATCAAGTTAATCAAAATACAATAGCCATAACTAATGACTACCAAATGCCTATAGACTCAAAATTAGTTGCAGTACAAACAGATGACAATTAACAAAATTTCCAGTCACTTAAGTACAGCCTTTGTCCATCACCAAAAATTAGATTATAAGTAATACCAAATGAAGAACAATTGAGAGTGAATGCAATTGATACAATTGGTATTGTGTACATTTATATAAGCTTGTCACAAAAGCTTGTGTAATAACATAGTACAGATTTGAAATCTGTAAGAAGAAAGGCAAAATAAATACTCTTACAAACACAGCTACAGAATGTATTACATGATACGCTCAAAGCACATAAGAGTTGTACAACAGCGCACAGTCTATAGTAGGATTTAATCTAAGAGTAAGTCCCTCATGCAAGAAAATGTATGACACCAGAGGGAAAAAAAAGCATGGCATGAACTCTTAGTGGCTGTCTTGTAAATCTCAAGAGCCAGAGCTGACCTGAGGGTGATTACCATTCCTTACTATTGCTCTGGTTGAATGAGCTAATTCCCCCCTCATTTTTTCCTTTGCATTCTTGGACTGTCAGTAAGACCCACAGAAATAAGTTGTGACACATCTTGGAAGCTGAACTGTGCTAAAAGAGCCTAAGAGTTTGATAGATCTTAAATGTTTGTTTCCAGAGAAACTCAAAACAAGTTATTTTTTGTTGTGCATATTAGCACAGTCACAAACAAATGTTTAGTAGTACAAACCAATTTTCCTGTCTGAAAATTTTGCAGGCCTTCTGGAGTTTAGCAGAGTTCATTTGGTTAACCTAGTCTGCAAGAAATATAGTCTCACCTGTTTATTACACAGCTTTCAAAAGTCACCAATTTAAGAGAATTAGCATTATGGAAATATTTATAGCTTAATGTGCATGGCCTCTGTGATTACACTGAATATAAAGGTGAAGCTTTTCTCTCTATGCTAATCTCATCAAGTCACACAGATCTACATGTTCCTCTGCACATTTTAGGTGTAGTACTGAATATTTTAAAATAGTTTCTACTTGAAGATGAATGAATATGAGCTGTGACATTGGTCCTTGAACACAGTTACATTAACAGAACAATGGTAACATTCTGCCAGGAGGAAGAGAGAGATTTCAGCAATACAGCTGTTGTCAATCAAGGACAAGCATGAAAAAAAAAAAAAAAATCTTTTAATTACACCACTGAAAGTCATGCTCAACACAATGCATATAAAAGTCTTCAGTCCTACCTACATTTTTTTTTCTGTAGAGCAGAAGTATTTAATGCTTCTATTAATCTTTTCAAGTACTTTTCAAAATTTTTTCTTTCAAAAGCAACCAAGAAAATGTGTGAAGGCAAAGACTGATGCCTCATCCTTATGAAGGCTTAGAAAATAATGCTGGCATCAAGATTCCTAGTGTTCCTCTGCTACCAGCAATTAGGGTTAAATACTTGTATCTAAGCAGCATATTTTCCCTTCAAAGCACTGGTTCTGAGAGCGATAGGTAATCACACACCCTTCACAGACTGCTCCCTTAGTTCAAGTAGTAAGAGTCTCAGATTTGGATTCAGATTACCCTAATCATTCATCTAGAAACTGGTATGTTTCTTTTAAGGGAAGACTTCTTTTTTTCTTATTAAAAAAGTATTTGAATAGTCTTTTAAGGCATATAATACAGTTTGGCCTACTAGAAATGCCAGAATTAAGCTTTAGAGATTATTTTCCATGCAAACCAAGTGGCTATATTTATACTAAATCCTATGTTAAACACTCAAATGAAAAGTTCTATGCATTATCGTATCAGATGTTTGAAAGTGGCCTATGATGCCAGTTGACTGAGTAAGTATTTAGGATTGCCTCACACACTTCGGAGAGAGCAAGGTTCTGATAAAATTTGAAAAAAAAAAAAAAAAAAAAAGCCTTCTACTTCCATAATAATAATAATTCATGTATTTTCAGAGAAATAGCTTTCATTTAACTCTTTCTGCTGGTTATTCCTTTCATAAACTTTCAAATACACCCAGTAAAAGTCAAGTAAGCGTGTAAGCTAAAAGATAACTGGAGAATTCTATTGCCAAGTCACATTTGCATTATTAGAAATGAAACATTAAGTTTCAAAGCATTTCTATTAAGCTGCAATAAAATACAGATTTACCATATATAGCCATGAAAACATATATATATATATATATATATAATGTGAATTGTTTAGGAAGACATTACATTCAGAAATTTAGTTTTAGATGTAATATTTTGACATGCATCTGCATAACTAACTTCTCTGGGTATATTCTATCCTGGAGTGATCTGCCTACCACACTTGGCCATTCGATGCTTGACCTGGTTTGAATTCCTGACTAATTCTGATTTCTTCCTTTAGCCTTTTTTTTATTTTTTGTAAAGTAGTTAACAGATTAACATTTGAAAACAAAACATGCAATTCTGATAAGTAACTAGAGAAGAAATGTTAGAGCCATGCCTTGTTTCTCCAAAGCTTTTCTTTGCAGTGTAAATAAGTGTGTGATATAATGCAAATTCACTCTTCTAAGAGCATGACACTGGCAGGTACAAAGTGTGCTTCAGGCAGACTGAATGCTTACTTTATTCCAATTAAATCCACTCTGATGCTGGAATTCAAAATACACTACTCAGGCTGAACATTTTATTTTTCTGCAAAAAAAAATGTCTGCTGTTTTAATTCAACACAAACAGAATACTTAAGTAGCATATGCTAAAGCCTTCATATTTTCAGGCATCATACCCTTCAGTTCTGTTTAACGTAAAAGCACGTTTACTGGAAACAAGTTTTTGGAAAACAAAGCATAAAAAAACAACTTCCAAGTAACTGATGAAAGTGATTACAAGTAAAAGATGCCTGAGCGGTCAGAGCCTTCAAAACTAAATATAGGAACACATTCGGTAATACCAACAAAAAGAAAAGCTGAAATGTTATGGCTTTCAGTTTAGAATAAAGCTTCCTTAATTTTATTACCTACCTCAAACAAAACAGAAACAGAAAATATATATTTAAAAAACCACACACATTTTTAAGTGAACTATAATAACAAATGTGCTACCTCTATTTCATTAAGGAAGCCTACACCTTTAAAATAACCTGATGTGGGCGTTCAGAATCCAAATATCTGCATCTGCATTAAAAATAGGATTGTTCCCCAGGATCAACTAAGAGAGGTGAGCAGTTTCACACACGTTAGAAGCGGAGAAATCTAGAACTTTTACATAAGAGTTGATTAACTACAAGAAATTGAAGGGTATGGTTGCAAATTTCCCACAAATGAAAACAGTGGAAATTTGACCTTTCTAAAAACAAAAGCTAATCACAACTCTCATCTCATCCAGAACACATTCATGGAGTACCTGACCCTTTGCATGGGCATGGGCAAAGGGTCAGGTACTCTTCTTGCACCAGATTGCAATTGCTTTTCAGGCCCCTGCTCCTTTTTCCAAATTGCATTGATACTGGCTAAAGAGGTTAAAGTTAGTATCAGGTGAGACACCAAGAGTGAGTGTGAAAGGGAAGAAAGGAACCTGTGCTAATACAAGTGCAAACACAACCTGAGTGCATGAGCTCCTTAGGTAAACAGGTTGGTCACAGCTCAGTTAACTGGTGTGATCTTTCTTTGCTCAGCTCCACAACCAGTTCAACTCGAGAACTGCATGGTCTGGAGTAGGTCAGTCAATATGCTAAGGCATCATGCATACATATATACATGCAACCAGAAGAAGAAACTCATACTTTCTACTACATCAGGTAAGAAGTGCCAAACTCCAGCCCATAAATTCTTCCTGAGCTATTAAGTTCTTCAGCTAAACATGCACAAAACCCCTCATTAACTATTGCAATCCATGCACCATAATGCTACTTAGACCATATGACCTGCAATCCAGTGTCTCTTTTCATACATAGATCGTTTGGACACATGATTGTTTGGACAGTCACCCATCCTACTCTAAAGTTGGAATTAACATAATAAGCAGAACATGGGTTTTGCAGTATCAGAATCGGAATCATCAAGGTGAGATGTCAGGATGCTGGGTGCAAAACCCCTCTAAGTTCTCCAACTAAGGCAGGGGAGTCATTGCTGATACAGGTAAGAGCCTATAGTAGCTGACAAGATTTTTTTGCTAGGGGCCTAACAGCTTTCAACAATGAAATATATTTGAAAATGATGACTTTAACAAACAAATATAGAAATACTTTAGATTAGAAAGACGTAATACCCTCTCTTTCCCATATATAAACACAAGAAAACAATATCCCTCAAGTTACACTTTATAATCCACACCGAGGAAAATCAATCAAGAAACAAAACAACTATAAAACAAGATGAACCATCAACTAATGTCTAGAATATTCTTTTTATTTCTACTACACTGGAATTTACAAAAATCATTGAAAAGCAAAATCTATATGAAGCTATTTTAAGAAAATCAGCTTCAAGTTTTGTCCATTAATTTCATTAACATAAGTAAAGTTTTATTCTGCATGAAGTTTTTAAGAGTCAGTACTCCAGATGAAAAGTGAAATCTCTTATAGCATAGAAACTGAATTGCAGTTTCCCACGAACTGAAAAATCAAGATTGATCACTCTGAGCACCAAGTTTGATGGTGGTACTGATAGTCAATCTGGGTACGTGTGAAGAATACAATTGTCTTTGTATTCTTCGGGTGACTCAAGTTTTCAATGCCCTCCAGCCTTAGGAACGTGTTCGAAGTCCAAATGCAAAACATGAAAGCTGTAATGGGACAAACCCACTAGAAACCACAAACTCTACAATGTCAACAGGAAAGATAACAGACAGATGAATTTGTATTAGTTTTCAGAGCAGAATGACTGCCCTACAATTGAGAATGAGCATTGCTTACCTTCCTCCACCCCGTCCCACATCACTATAGTGTTTTGCTGAGCAGAGGTACGCCCGTGGAAAGTCAGCTTCAATTTTTGAAGTAAAAGGAACTGCAAGCTGCAATATCTGTAAGGTATCAACATCTGTCCTTACCTCTTTCACTGGCATCATCGACGAGTACAATTTCTTCCAGCATGTGCCGCGGTGACCGGTTTATCACACTATGAACAGTTCGTAGAAGCGTGCTCCAAGCCTCATTGTGAAAAACAATGACAACACTTGTTGTGGGAAGGTGGTCTGCGTACACCTTTGTTTTACACCTGTAAGCGAAAAAAAAAAAAATGCAAGGGTCAAGCCTTCAGTTATAACTGTAAGTTTGAAGTTAATTTCTAAGTAACATTATATCAACTGCATGCAAAGTGTGACAAAGGAAGAAGTGGTGCCCAAGTATTTACACATCAAAAAACCCTAACATTGATTTATGTATATACATTATTTATTCCATCCTACCACTCAGAAAAGAGAACCTTCATACAGTAACCAATACTGGAAATGAAAGGGACATCCATACTACTAACACACAGATGACAGCAGAATATTTGTTTCCACTACTTCTATTCTGTGAAGAAGCATGTCCGAATGCTAATTCAAGGCACTAATTTAGGCCTCCATTGCCTCAGAGGGCAAGAGGGAAACCCTAGTACTACTACGAGGATAGAAGAAAAGGGAGAGAAATACACGAGATGAGAAATGGCAAACTTAAATTATGAAATAAAGAGTATATATTGAACAAAAACCAAGTGATTCATAACTAAAAGAGGTAAAGAATTGTGGACACACTTGGTGTTTGGGAAAAGCCAAGAGTACGTGCAGGCTACCTATAATACTGGTAACTGAAGTATATTACAGAATTTGATGGGTATATATATGTATTACACAAAGAGTGCTTTTTCCCCCCTCCCCATCTGACTCATGTTAAAAATGCTATAAAGGTTGATCAAATTAAAGAATTATATTCATGTTGTAAAGTTAGCATGGGAGACCACAGGTTTAACTCTCCTAGCAGCATACACAGGACATGCAGAATAACATACATACTCGAGGTTACCCCACGCGCAGCCAGCATTTTACACACTGCAACACTATTACAAGAAAAGTGGTATTTTCAGTATCTCATAGAAAACAATTTGAACATAAAGTGCTCGTAACAATTCTGGAAGCATGAGTCTGCTTCACAAAATAACCATGCCAATTTGTGTGTTCTTTGCACAGATCTATTCTTCCTGCATATTCAAAATCAGACGGACATACAAGATGTGATGTTACTGACTCCTTTAAGATTCAAAGTTAGAGATGCATACAGATCTTGAACTTGAAGAGCAACCTGTCAATACAGGATCACAGTATCAGCACCTATTCCCACCCTTTGGAAAAAACAGTGGCACCATCAATGTCAGCCAAAAGCAAGCTCCCAGCATTAATATTTTATTTGCTGGATAACTTAGTTAGCCAGAGAGCTCTAAGCAAGAGCAGCTTTCGTAACACACAGGCATTTCACCTCTGAGGTACTGACAAAAACCTGATGTGAGCCAAGATCCCAGAAAAGATTAGTAAGTCCAAGTGTAATTTTGAAAGTATCTAGAAGATCTTCTGTGGAATTATGCTTCCCTTCTGAGAATTGAAACAGAAATATATTTTGAAACAGCCACTGTCCTCAATGTTATACTTGTCTACAATCACAGCCGAATTTAATTATTCATCACACTGAAGTGAGTGTCAAAATCTTTAGAGAAAACGCTCTCATATCCCTGTGATTCTCAATTTATTTCATGTATTAAGAAAATTTGTGAAGTACTCCGACTGATAAAGTATTATTTCTTTAGTATCACTTGAAAAGTGAAATAGCTTTTGGCAAAGATGCTATGACTTTCAGATGGAAAATTCAATACATAGGACTATTTTTTTTTGTCTTTTTCACTTGTTCGGACAGTTTTACTACTCTAAAACCAAATTCTCAATATTTTATTCCTTCTGCAGCATTGCTCCCTAGACCAGAAAATTAAGTTTCCAATTGTAGACCTTCAGCCTCAGTAGAAAGGCAAATCTGCCAGTTGTTCCTGCAGTTTTTGACAGAATATTTGTAGTGAAGTTGAGAGAAATCTGTTGGCTGTTCTCTGTGGAAAAAAAAGCATAACAATGTCTCATTCAACAGGACTACCCTCCTGGGGTGGGCACAGGATCTACCATTGCAGTAATAATACTAAATCTCAAATCTTCAGCCTTGCCTAATTTGGTTTTACAGAAGATTTTATTTTAGTGAGCTCCAGACCAATGAATTTGTATAATAGAAGCTAGCCAAGTGATGAGGCATTACCATGCTAATAAGCCACTTCATCATTTTTTCAGAATAAATATATTGAAACATTTAAGACCCAGCCTTGAAGGGAAACCTTTTAGCGCTAACAGGCCTGGAAGGTGTAGAGGAGCTTTACAAGAACATCCTCTCAGGCATCCCCACTGCCTGAGAAATGCAGAAGGCGAACATCCTTGCTTCTCTAACAAGACGTCCCTATCCTCTGCCACAGAGATCAGCCCTTTCTGGGGTAACACTTCCAGAGTGACCCAGACTTCCTTGTCCTCCAGTAGTTGAAAAGGCTAGCACAGGTAGCAACACGAGCATGTTTCATAAGAACTGGTTTGGAAGTTTTTGTTTGCTATTCTAAATAAATTGTGTTTGGTTTAAAGCTATTCTGAGATGATTCGTTAATGCAAGCAGGATAAAGGAAAGAACAAATAGTGTAGCATCTGTTTATTAATACTTCTTTCACCCACCTTCCTATATATACACACTTTTTCTATACGTTTGTACATATCTGTATGTATTCACAACAATTAAAACCTGTTTTTAATTTTGAAAATATTGTCATACACTCCTTCCCTCCGGGAACATATTGCTGCAGAACGTAAGACAGAAATAGAACAGTTGACACCTGTGATTTGAGCATTAGCCTTCTATATAAAACTCACATCTTCTCCTTACTAACATTTAAATTAAGAATCCCTTTTGTCTCTCATTTGAAAACAAATTACCCCAGAAAGGGATTACTACAGATTTTAAAGTACAGCGTTAGTTTCAACCAACTGTTAAGCAACATTACTAACCATCAAGGTTATGACAGACAGGGAATGAAATAAGGGAAATCTGAATTTTAATTCAGATTACGTTATATTCCTTTTGTCAGATCATTCCTCAAATAATTTTAAAATTGAGTGCATAATGTTAGGAAGGCATACCATCTCCAGTAATTTAATGAAGAATTCAAACAGCAGCTGAGAATGTCTACTTCACATTAAATGCATCCTCCTTTCCTTAATCTACGGCATGCACCATGCGAACTCCTGGCTAATGCAACTCCATACATTATTCAGGTTGTGGAAACTCCCTCAAAATGCCAGATATTTTAAATGCAAGCAGTGACTTACTGCCCTGTTACCCAAAACCACAAAAAGAGTAGGCCAGACTACCACAACCGGATCAAGGCAAAAATCCTGATTAATCTCATTTGTTGACATACACTTTCCAATGCTCAAAATAGTAAAGATGTTCTTTATTCCACATCTAGTCTCTTTCTCAGAGTTGGAATCCCCAGCTTCAGCTGCACTAAGTCCTGCATTCCTCCCAAATGTTTGGTTTGTTGCTCTCATGTAATTAGTAAAAAAGAGGAAATTAATTAGGAAATGAAATGAGAATTATTCCAGATTTTTTAATGCCCCCACCAAAATCAAATTTGGAAAAAGAAAAAAAAAAAAAAAGCTTACAAGCCGCACTTTTGAAAGTTGTTTTTACAAAGAAGCCACAGGACAATAACAAACATGACTCAGCTCTGACCTCTCTACGATGCATATACATAAGCATTGAATTTCACTTTTATGCCATATATTAGGATTCTTTGACCTCGTCCCTTTTAATTAGTTGGTTACTCCTAGGTCTGTATGCCCTCACGAGCACAAAGCAGAGCAACAGGTCCAAATTCTTTATTAATGTGAAGTTTAACAGGCAAAAAACAAAGGAAGGAGGACAGACCATAGTGTATATGTGTGTAACATTGCTAAAGAGCGAGAATGACAGAGAAATAAAGGTTGTCCCTAACACCCTGTAGCATGATAAAAATTTTAAACCCATTGTGCAAGTTTTCATAGTGGAAGACCAAAAGCAACTATCAGTTGTGTTATTCTTCTCTACTGCCACAATTTTTTTGTGAAGGTGTTGAGTCATACATAGAAGATTTACATTTCAGATAGGGAGATGTATCTAAAAAAATCTAGGAAATTTTTATTCAGTAGATGGTGTGTAGCCACTTGATAACAACCTGATAGTATTCCAAATGCATCTGAAGGGCTTCTGAATACACTGCTTTTCTCTTTTCTCTTTCAGTTCAAGCTACAAATAGTCTGCAGGAGACATTACAAAAATAGCCTCAAAGTGACATCAATTTTATCTGGACAGAACTGCCTTACTTTAGTTGTTAAATCTCAGAACTTAAAGGCTGTTTTGGAATAATCTTCCAAGGAAAAAAAAAAAAAAAAAAAAAAGACAACTCCTATTAATTGAAATAAATTTCCCATTCCACCTGCCAAAAGAACTTTGGTCGAGGAGTAAGTGTCCATCATAGCTTTGAGCAGTTGGAGAAGTTGTATAACTCTGGACTACAACTGAAGCTTCTACTTGATGGTTAAAAATAACAGCCAACAATGACATTTCTGTTAAAAAGTTTGGAGGCTTTTTGTTTGTTTGACCTTTTCACTCTACACTAACAAACATTCAGTATACGAAATCTACAGTTTGCTAACACCTAATTCATCAACAAAAACATCCTCTCAAGTCAAAATGTTATTTGTGCGCTCCATGCCCACTTCTGTGATATAAAAGATAAAAAAAATAAACAACGCAATTCTACCTTCAATTAAATGTAAAAAGGACCACTCAGAATAGTTCAAAACCTTACAAAATGCAAGTTTTCCACAGTATCCAAGTAGCATTCATGATCCTGTCAGATTACAGGCTGAGGCATCTCATTGTTACCAGCTCTGCTGGAGCTAGTTGCATGGTACTTAGTGCCACCAGCAGCAGGGCTGCAGCCATCTCAGCTGACAGAGGCTTGTTCTTTTCTAGGCCCTTTGAGTATTCATGGCTCAGGAAATTTGCTGAACCTTTAAGTACTAGGGTGAGCATCTCCATCTTGCATTATCTACATCGCCACAACCATTTACTCCCAACCCTAAATGACATCTAGCAGGTCTGGAACTCTCTTCTCTGTTGCCACTGAATAAATTAGTAAAACATACTTCACCACTGGGACAGAAGAAATCTACTAGAGGATCTTAAAAAATCCTTCATTCACATTCCTCAGAAGATGAAGTTCTTTTGATACCTATATCCTGCTCTGCTCAGTACCTGACTCCAAGATCAACAAGGCGTATCCTTTGCTGTCCTAAAGGCACCTCTTCCATGTTACTGTTGGGACTTTCACAAATACTTCAAATATTATCTTAGCAATGCAACTCTGCAACCATCTCCTTACATGATAACACTTGGCATTTTATCAATACTACAAATTTGGACAATTTATCTAGAAATTATCCCTAAAACTCAAGATTGAGTTCTAAATGTGCAACATTGTCATATCTCAAAAGACAAATATTTATGACATTAGCAATGATCTGCTTGCATACCCTAGAAAGTCATGCCAAATCTTTTCAGAAAGTAATGCAATCAAATGGAATTTAATATCCTAATTGAACTTATGTTTGTGTTTCATAGACTAAAGAATTGCAGCCAAAAAAAAAAAAAAAAGCTACAAACATGGTCTGTTAGGGAATCAGTTATGTACTACCATGATGTCTATGGATTAAGAGGCAATGAGGAAAACATCCATCAGAGACGCAAAACATTACAGTTTTTGGTCATTTTCTAGACAGATGTCATACCTCTATTCTCATTAGAAATGCATGTTAAATACTACAGGTCAGACCTCTGCCTCTTCTGACCTGCCAAGACGTTATTCTCCACAGAACAGCAAAGAGAGGGCAAATAATAACAGAATATATATATATTTTAATTTGGAATTGTCAAAAATTACCTGAAAACCAAGGATGTCATAGACTCAGATGCTACCCAAGCCCCTATTTTCTATACCTGGTGTCAATTTTATGCCCAGATTTCACCAGCTTTCCATTAGAAAAAGACGTGAACAACAAAATAATTTTCAGTGGCTCAGAAACATTAACAGCAGTTAAGACATTTGTGCAATCCTTGTTTTCCATACCCAGCACACACAACCCAGAGCATGCTCACGAAGGACAGCGATGGAACACAAGCAAAAATACCAACTGTGCGCTGAACAGCCCCACTAGAGCTCAGAGGAGAGCTTTCACGTGCAGTATGCTAAGGCAGCGCCAAAGCATTTTTGAAAGCTGCACTAGAAAGAAAAGAGAGACTTAGGGGAAAATGTATTTAGTCATCTTACAGACTTAGTCTAATCTTTTATCTCGCACGCTACAAGTAACAGTTATGAATAAAAACTGCTGTTTGAAATCAAGTGCTTCTCAGAACTTAAACTTGACAAATGAACAGAACCATAGAATCATCTGAGTTGGAAAAGACCTTCAAGATCACCAAGTCCAACCATCAACCTGGCCTACTGAGTCCCGTCACTAAACCATATCCCTTACTGACACGTCCACAGATCCCTTAAATAGCTCCAGGGATGGGGATTCCACCTTACGTTCCCTGGGCAGCCCATTGCAATGCCTGACCAAATAGTAGGCCTAATGGTAAAGGCCAAAATTTGTATCCATCTTGTGCAAAAAATCACGTTAGAGCAGAGTTTTTGAGGAAATGCTACACAATACAGCCCCTAGAATAAATCTACTTAATATTACTGGTGCAGTATGAAGAGCATAATCTTTAGTACTGAAATAAACTGGAATCTCTGGTAAGTAAACATCAGTATCCTTAGGCTTGAAAATACACTTATTTTCTATTGAGGTTACCAAAGTTAATGACAGATCACTAGAGAAGAAAATATGAGTTCCTGTCATAAAATCCCAGGCTTTAATTAATATCCAACCCATCTTGCTGCAGTACCGTAAAAATATCAATGCTCAGTTGTTTATCTGTCCATTTGCCTTAAGTTATACTCTGCAACAAGTTAAGTAACAAAGCTGAGGCACAGCTCTGCACAACACAAAGAATACCTGCTTAAATCACAGGTGAAAAACGGTTTGAAATAAGATTCAGCCTCACCCTGAAGCTGCTGATACTGACCTACTTTTCCAGCAGAGGATAACACCCCTGCAAGCAGAGGCAGCAGCAGAAGTGCCAAAAAACTACAGCGATCAAGAGTCACGTTTCTGGTAAACAATGACTTAGTCTTTCCTGAATATATAAGCAGCAGCCTCGTGTCATCACCAAAACCAGGGGCATTAATAAATCTGCTTCCATCATAAATTTTATGAATACCCCAAGCCCCCAGACTGAAGGCAACTGAGTTGGATAAAGGTCTAATTTTCACACGGAGGCAACACAGCCAGAAGGGTTAAAAGAAATACTTCTGAGAAAGATGGAAACACTATCAGAATACACCACACCTCTTTTCAACACAGAGTTTGCATACAACCACAGTTTTAACTTGTGGCTGCACAAAGAGAAAGCACTGCAGACAGGTTTCAACAAATTTTCTCGCTTCTCCTGAAGAAGGCTGCTTCTTCCAATTAAATTAGAACAATTTGTTTTAAAATGAGATCTTAATTTTTATAATTCATATCATGACTCCAATTAGTCTTTCTTAATAGGTGCCTTGAATGCAGGCAAATCCCTTGCTCGTATTTAAGCATTTCCATCCAGCCTGCTTAAGTGTCTGCCTTCAATAGTATTACATAATTTACCTGACATCAAGAGTATGAAATTTTCCTTTCTTCTGATTTCAAAGATTTGCATATAAGAAAGGTCGCATTATCTCATGATTCAAGTAGAAATCTTCTTTAGACCCTGGAAACAAAATCCAAAATGGTCCTTAAAACCATTGTGGTTACAGAATTCAAGCAGAAGTTCACAAAAAGAATTACCTGCAATTGCCTATTTTCCTGATCTTGAAGTGACCACAGGAAAGCACTTTTTGAAATAAGCAAAAAAGAGTTCTGTCCTCAAAGACTGAAATTAAGTCCTCTAGCCAAATTATTTTCTGTACTTAACCTATCCACTGGAATAAAGCTCACAGTGTTAATCCACAAATGGAAGACACCTGTAACTATGAATGAGATTGCCAAGTCTGTGTAGATATGCACGCACCTGTGTAAATGTGTGTGCATACGTATATGTCTATAGATACAAACAACAGTTTACACAAAGCAAGCTCATTTTAGTGATATTTTTTTTAACTTTCTCTAAGAAAAAGATTTATATGTTATTTATCCAGCTAACTCATTAAATCAATGTGAACATTTCCAAATGTTGATTCTGCACTAGGCCAGTAACGAACTAAGAACAACATAGGAACCAGATGAAAATGAACAATTGTCTTTCACAAAGCATATAATTTATGAGCCTATTTAAATCCCTATGACTTTATGGTGATTTTAATACACATTTTTCATTTTTTTCCCCTCCATGTTCCACCTAAAAAGGTGAAACTGTGGGATGCAGCTAAAGCAATAATCCCCCTTTTCAACATCACAGCTCTGTCCCATTCCCTTCTTTGCAAGGGATCCGGCAACCGTACAGGGGCTGGGTGTGTTGCTGCAGTTTGCTGACCAACAAACACAAACACACACACACACACAACACCCCCGCTGGAGTGCAGGCCTCCATTCAGCCAGTGAATTGTTAGGCCACACAATTGTTGGACCTGTATCAAGAGAAGCAGTGAGAAGGCTTCTGCTGGCCACAGTCCACGTTTACACCACATTATATAGAATATAAAGTTACTCCCTTAGCTCTTCTCCTCAATTAAAATAATTAAAAGAGAACACACCTTCACAAGCCTCACATAGTCAATACTCAAGTGCTGCCATTAAAAGAAACATAAAACTGAAGATATTTGAGTTCCAAGAGCATACTACTGCTTGTATGCCTTTACTAATTTTACCAGAAATAGGTGTATTCAAATAAACTATGATTGCGTAAGTTTAAGAACTTGTGTCCTACTATGAGTCAACTACAGTAACGTAAAGTATACAGCGAAGCCCTGTAGTCAGACCAATTCGTGTTTTGAGAAGTTAAATAAACTGAACACTGGTACATTCTCAAATGTCTGCTTCAGACTTCAAATTGACAAATTTTTAAAGTATATGTATGAAAAACAGATTTCAGTCTCATAACTGAAAGCATTATATTGCATCATACAATTAACAGGATCTGATGCACCCAAAACCTAAATCTATACAGTTCTTTCCAGGCAGAGAGATGAAAGATGAGAATTAGTTCTAAGAGTGACTTGCTCTGAAACGAGCCCAGCATAATTGCTATCAACTCCACAACATTCATGCAAGTTAGATATAGAAGAGCAGTTTTTAACTTCAGTGGAAAAAGAGAGTCAACTTCCTCCTGGCTGTAAAAGTAAAAGTTGAAAGTAGGAACTGAGCAGGGTAGTTTGAGCAAAAACGGCCTTCAATAGTAACTTACCACCTTAGTGTACTAATTAAACATTAAGGTTGTAAGAGATCTGCATCTTAATTTTTTAAAATAAATTACTGAAGCCAGAGTTTGTATGAATTGAAACCTGTTCACGCTTAAAATTGACATAGGTCCATCTGACTAAAAACTGATCATACGCTAATACCATCTGCACCACTCAAAAACAAACACAACTAGTTCCTGGGTACAGTTTGAGAAAAGGAAAGGTAAAAAGTCCCATGATATGCAGGACTTCATTGAAACGTAGGAAGATGCCTCAGATCTTTAACTTTGGGAGAAACGTACTTGCTGTTTTACTCCAGAGTTGGTAAAATATTTTATCCAACGTTATACAGAACCTGCAGCCCTGGAGAAAGGGCGGTAAGGTACCCAAAGCTATCCACACTCCTCTCCTTGTTGCTGGTCTGCCTGTGGGAGCCCATCATCTTTCCAAAAAACCTCAAGCCGCCCAATCTGACACCCTCCTAGCACCGCAACGTCAGCTCTGTTGGGAAGCAGAGCTTAATGACGCTACACGACATCGTTCTGTCCAGCTACACCTCCGTTGCTGCCAGCCTTGTCCATTCACACCTGGAAGATAAGGGAGTTTTACAGATGCTCATTTCTAGAGTAAAGAGGTCAGAATTGGGATTAAACTCTGAAACCAGGGACCCAAATGTCTCTATAAATGCTTTATATGCTCCACAAACCTTTAAATAAATGACTACAGGCCTGAAAACCTCAGCCTTAGAACACCGTACTCATTTTTCAGTTTACAAAGCAGCTTCAAAACCACCTCAAACAGAACTGAGACCAAAACCAAGTCACAGGACACACTTCATGCATTTAACCACACCACTTTCCAGCAAGAACACCGACCTAAAACACACAGGCACAGCTGAACGCCTGCTTTAGTCATTGACACCTATTTTAGTTGTTGCCTCCCTAATCTTCAGCAAAACCAAGGCAAGGCTCCGGTGTTCCTCATCACCCATCATTTCACTCATTGCTGTCATGTCAAGCCCACAGCTGCATAATTTCCTGGCAAGTGTGAACCAACTCCCACTTTGATGACTGATTCACAGACCAGAATAAGACATGCTTACAAGAAATATTCTATTAACAACTTAAAACTAATCTGCCCACCCCAGCTGCTTGTTCCCCCACAGCATCCCTCCAGAGGCTGTGGCCCTGCCAGTTTTATCAGTTCATTAAACTAACGTGCTCCAGTGCAGAGTCATGGAAATACCCAGGTTAATAAAAAATGACTTTTCATTTACCTCCTGCCCTCTTAACCAAATCATTTAGTTGGGTCAATGCGAAGAATAAGTAGAATAACGTTCCCTCTTGCAGACATAAGAAGACTACTGGTTCAGGCGTATCTCAATTACTTTATAATTTAATGACTTTATCTCTGTGCCTCAGTAATTTGGGGCCAAATAGTAAAAGCAAATATCAACCTATTAACGTGACTGGGGCACAGCTCAGCAGAACACAGATTTTAATTTCTGTAGGCATCTGATACCGAGGAGCTCCCTTGAGCTGGCTAAGTGCCTAGAAGTTATTAAGACAGCCCACATTTTCTCTCTTCAAAATGTCTTTGCCAAAACACAAACAAGTTGCCCCCAGTGGGTCATGTACGGAGATGATACGATCAGCACCCAGACGCAGAAGCGCAAGGCAGACCATGGAGCCCATTCGGGCAGAGCTGCCTCAAGGCACCAGGGAACCGGGCATGTATAGATATTTAGATATATAAACCATGCTTGCCTTTGCACACAGTACAGGGGGGGTTGGCAGAACTAGAAATTAACATAAATGCTAATGTACATTTCTGCAGAAGCTGCTCTCTGGCTGATAGGTTAAGCTACTCTCTGGATGATAGGTTATGTCATTAGATACATAAACCAAATTGGTCATGGCACACCTAATTTCCCTAGCTTTTCTATGATTAACTGGTAGGCAATCCTTTATAGACTTCTGTATTTCAGAAGAACTGACACGGCCAGAGAATTGTAGGACTTGAAATGGTCACATCTTCCCCCCACACCACATTAAAGCAAGCAACCCACAAAACCTGTGAAGAAGAAAATTACATGAACAGCTCAATTTGAACATATCCTGCTTTTTCAAAACCTTGATTAAAAGTATTGTGTGCTTACAGGACAGCTGTTAATAAATGTGGCAAGGCATGGTTGGAAATTACACTCTTTCCTTGTCCCAAAACTATCTCTGTATTAGCAGGGATAGTGACAGAACAAGTTACAGCAGAAGCAACTCCACCAACACAGCAGAAAGCCTTTCTGACCATGTGAATGTTTTGATTAAACAGATAAATACTTTTATAAGACAAATGCTTTTATAAGACATACATGTAACATTTGTGCATAGTTAGTTTTCTCAATTCTGAAAGTGGCTAGTGTTCTTGAAAAGTAATATTATACACACACACGGATTAAGATGCCCTTGCATTGCAAACACAATGTTCTAAGCTTTGCTCGAAAAATGTGATCACTCCCCAACTTCTTATCTAGCATGACCTTAACAGAGTACATGCTGAAACGATCACAAAAGCAAGAGCTTTGAGGGACCGTTTTTCTGTCAAAAACTACTAAAAATGCACACATCAAGTGAATATTAGTAATTTGTGAAAACAGAAAAATACAGCTCCGTTAGACCATGCCTACTAAGGTTCCATTCTCACACAGAAAGCACTGTAATTGGGTGAGGTTGGTTTTTTTTTGGGGACCATCCAAATGTGAAAGGTGAACAAATGACCAGGCAACGTGACTAAGTTTATAATGCATAACTTACTGCAGAACAGTAAGTTTGCATGGCCTACCATACAAAAAAAAACAAAACTGTTATAGCTAAGCTTGATTTCAAAATTGTAATTTGACTTCTCTACAACAGGTTGAACGATGCTTATGTAATAAAATCATAATAGTTTATTAACTATTTCTCTATTTTTTGTTAATTCAAAGTCTAGACTTCAAAACTTACAATCAAGCCAATTTTTTTTTAGATCCACATGGAAGGAATTTGTTTTCTTCACTTTGTACTTACACTATAAAAATGGTAGAATATATATAAGCAAGTTTTCTGATTTGAATCCTGATAACAGAAGATGTTACTGAATTTTATTCTTAATTTCACAGTAGTAATGAAAAAATTATCAATGTTTAACTTCTAAATTAACCAACTGTTTTAACTTTTATTTCCCCAAAGTTTTGTTACCTCCTTATACTCTGTTCTTACAGAAGAAAAAAAACAACATACTGAAGCCACACCAAATTAGTGTTTCAGCTGTGACAAAAATCTCCAAAGAAAATCATGATTTTCCTTGCAGCTACAATAAGTTTAGAATGTTAACCAGAAGTTCCTAACCAGAGCTAGTTACTGTTTCACAATGAGACAATTTCTTGTCTGATAGCAGGTATGATATAAGACCACATATGAAACTGCATGAACACCAAGTGAGATCCACTAGCAAGTTCCAACCATGATTAGAGCAACAAAGTGACAGAAGAAATGGGTATCACCCCCACAAATAAATAAATAAAACACCAGTTTCAAAAGGAGAACCTGCAAGTTCATGTTGCATTCTTCCACTATACTGAGAAACAGACAATTGATGACCATAAAACCTGAACAATAATATAATTGAAAATCAATTGAAAAGTTAGATGAGTTCAAATTTAGGAAATCTTATTTTAAAATGGCTTAGTTAGTATTAAAAGCATCAGTACTACCAGTACGCTACACAGAACCACATTCATTACTATAGGTGAAGGTGCATACAACACAGTTATTTATCACTCATTAAAAATAAAAATCAGTTAGAGCTTCAAGTCACTCCCAATATCACCTTGCAAGGTAGGAAATGATAAACAAATTAATCCAGCAGCTAGGTTTTGTGCATACAGAAGCAAGAGCTGAGCTTCTAAAGAAACGGAGTTTCTCTAACATCTGATTTTTGCACAAGGCTACAGATAACTGATTGGGAAAATCTTATTTATGAGCTCTATTTACCTTGAGAGTTCCTTTCCTAACTAAGGCTGGTTAGAGGTGGGGGGAAGTCATCAGCTACCCTGAGAGAGTATCCCCAGGAGAGTAAAGCAATCTTAGTTTTATTTAAAACAAGGCTACAATTTTCTTTTTAATTACTCAAATAACTTTGAAAGAATCAATATTTCAGATGCAAGATCAAAAATAAACCAGATGGATATGAGAAAACATTATAATGCAATCTAAATGAGGCTTTGCACATTTCATTAGGTAAGAAATGTTTAAAGTATTTATTTCTCATCATCAGATCTTTTCAATTTCATATAATGCAGAATTTTAGTCTGCCTCATTAAAAGCAAAGCATGAATTTTTCAAATAAGTCATTTTTTCCTTGAAACACCAAGCCTTAAATTAATCTGGCTGAGGGAAAACAAAGTTAGCTTCTATTCCCTGAATGGGGTACACACTTGTAATCAGATTCATACTTAAATAACACTGGAAAAAAACTGGTCTCTGCTGTTCAAACTTATTTTGCAACTAAGCACCATACATTCAGGAAATCCTCCTACTTTTCAGTGTTAATATCTTACAGAACTGAAATCTTGGTTTGGATCACTGTTTGCACCTTCTCCATTTAAGCAGAGTATATTTTTAACATAACATAAAGCACTTACCCTTCTAACCGGACATCAGGTAAAGATCTGTTGAGTGCAATCATTTCACTTGCCATTAAGTTAAATTGATTTATTTTAAACATTTCTTTCATTTTTTCTTGTTCCTCTTTTGGAATGACCACAGGCTTCCCCATCTCTCCAGGTCCTTCATGTGGTTTTTGTATGGGTTCTGGAACTAAAAACAAATAAAACGCCGGTAGCTACTTTTATATTTCTTTACATTTTTTTTCCACACCATAGACCCTGTTTTGAAAAGGAGTTCTAAAAACACCAGGTTTTGGAAGTGAAAACTAATTTTTGTATTTGGGAGTTTAACAGATGTAGTTAGATGCTTCTCAGAAACCACAATTAATGTGAAAAATAAAAGTAAGTGTTTATGTCAATCTATCAACATATTCTGGAACGACAGACATTTATTTATGTAGCAAGTGTTCGATCTTCAGAGTCTATAACACTTGACATGTTTAAAACATGGAAAATTTAATATCAAACATCTGACCAAGCTGGGAGAAAGGGAGGAGGAAAGGAAACCAAACTTCTGAAATAAGTTGTTTTATTGTTTTGGTTTGATTTGTCTTTTTTTCCCCAATTAAAAAACAACAACAACAACAACCATTTAAAATAACTGTGTATTAACTTCTTTTATTTTTCATTCACTTTTCTCCTGAACTAAAATACTTTAAATATTCAAATACTGGATTTGAGATACATTACTACCTTACAAGTTAAGCACAAGCTTTAATTTAAAAATAGCAAGTTAAAACCTAAGCAGAAGAGCAGGAAATATTTTAAAAATTAAGTCACCCAAGCCATCAGTAATAGGCCTAGCTTGAAATTATCTTCAATTAGTTGCTAGGACAGCACATTTAAATTATGCCTTATGTCAAGAGCAAACAAGCGTGTTAAGGATAAAAATAAAGAAAATAAAGTAAAAGACCAAGGCTTCCGTCCTTGCTAAAACACTGAAGAACTAAAATATAAACGTACTAATACTTAAAACATGTACAATCACTAGTGAAACACGTTGCTGGTTTGCATTTAGCATTAATCAGTTACAGCCATAATGTGTTCCATATGAGAAATTTTCATTTTCAGATATCTTAAGCAACTGCAGTAAAGCAGTAGCATTAAGTAGAGAAAACCCTCTGACCACAATGGTGCTTTCTTTCTACCATGCTCCCTTTGACTGTGAGTTGAGCTGTGCAACACTGGAAGTTGCCAGCCATCCACTGAAAATTGATAGAATCAGTATGTCCATGCAGATCCTGAGCAGACTGGATTTAGGCATGTGCTTTAACCCTGGTCTAACCTGAACAAGCAGTTTGTTTTGTCTTGTTACTTCTTAAGAAAGTACAGGTTTAACTTCATTGCTTCAAAAACATCTAAACTTGCTAATTTGCAATTGTATAAACTTTTAAACTAGAATTTATGCTTACTTAGGTGGCAATTAAGATAAAATAATATACAATTAAACCATTATTTAGGATTAAGTTTATGTACTCAGCTTTTTATTATGTAAATATTAGGCAATTATGTTGTCATAATTGTATTTTTATCAACTCTACAGAGCTTTATTTCCTGTTCACACGAACCTATATACTCAGTGCTTAACATACCCTATTAGCTTTTGTTTAATCATTTTAAGTATTGTTACATAAAAATATGTTTTAAAGTGCCAACAGTATCTTTCAGCATTCTCAAGAGTGAAACTTAATCTTAGTATATTTGTGATTCGGTATTAAAAAAAGAGCTTCATTTACACTTGTGTCTTATCTTTGACTAAACCAGCCCAACTGAGCAGCCAGCTTAACTGAGAGCTCTGATCTTTCACATCTGCAGATCTTGCTGTCAGATGCTAACTTAACACTTCAATGACCTGGATCCAGGTGTACACATCTCTCAGATTCTTCAGTTCGATTCTTAAGTTTCCTTAGCAAATACATACAACTGGATGACACATTTTACCTAAAAAAATTCCCTTTTCTTTCCCTGGAGAAAAAGCCAGCAGCTTGGTGTACAAGCATGGAGATGACTTTCCAAGGAGAGTGAGCCATTGGCTCTCTCAGGTTTACAGTTACCTGTTTTCTCACAAAAGCATGTAGTTCATATAAATACAAGCCAGCAACATTCTCCCACAGTGACTAACACAGGTATTGTTAAAAAAATATCCAAGCTGCAGGGCTCTTCTGTGAGTTAACTATGAAAAAAGTCATTCTTTTGAAGGAATACAGACACATACTAATGACATACTCCTAACAGACCATTAAGTTATAGTTACAAGTTACAGCCATGGTGGAGAGGATGAGCAAAGGCTTAAACCTACGACTAAGTCATCCCATGCTATTCCAGCCACAGATGCCCTCCTGCAGGAGCAAAGAAGCTCCCTGTACACCCCAGGCCCACCGCAGCTCCCCTTCCCCTCAGCATCTCCACACACCCCTCTTACAGCCTGGCAAGGGCCCGTCCGCTTTGGGCTTCGCCTTTTGGGCCTTCATTTCCACATTTGTACCATTTCAACTACCAGCCCTCTGTGTCTTTACCAGTCACGTAGACCACTACATGGTCTACACCCACCTTTCAGTTCCCTGTAATCATCTGCACTGACTTTCCACAGACCAGGCTGTGAGCACCCCAGAGCCCAAGACGATATATCCAGCGACACTACAGACACGTTCTCAGTCGCCCTTTGACTCTGATAAACCGAGAAGGAAAGCAGGCAGGGCCCTCTCACTAATTTGCTCTGATTGAACTGGTCTTCTGACCAGCAACAACTGCAGCTACTGACAAAAATACATTCATTTACTGTTTCTTATTTTGAGCACTTTGCAAAATATAACAGTGGTATACCTATGACCCAGTACTAAACACATCCGGTGAAGTTCAAATTTAAGATGCTAATATCTTACGCCTTCAGTACCAAGGGGAAAGATCGTTCCTCAAAGACAACTTGCAGCGTGTTTTTTCAGTCTTAATCAGGAAAAATACTTTTTCAATTTTCTGTATTAGAAACCTAAGGAAAACATCCTTCTAACTTCTTGAAAGCCTCAGCTGGCCAAAATTATCCTCAAAATTCCCTGCTCCTACTGAAATATCTAAAGATTAAATTTTCCAACGAAGCAAGCACAGCTTAAAATAAACCTACACTCACTTCAGAAGAACTTACTCATGTGTTCTGTAGGTTCATTAAATGCCATGCAATTCTTCCACAAACTGCAAAAAGAAACTATGTCGTAGGCATAAACAACAAGACTATCAAATTCAGAACACTTCAGTAATTTATGCTGAATCAAGAAAACTAAATCCACTATGGAAATTAATAGGATAAAAAAAATAGTGAGACGGTAGATTTTTTAAAAAGCTTCAGAGAAAAAGTAGTTCTAGTGTTATTCAAGGATCTTCTAGGCACTCTGAGTGAGAATAAATCCATTAGATTCCAAGTCAGTAACCTACTGGAACAAAAAAGAGTATCAAAGATCAAGCATGCAAGTAGGTAAAATAGAAGTGTCACAGTATCAACTGCAACCACTATTTCCAGCAGACTTCTTTCTGCACATAACTTAGTAAAATTCAGTTGTTAAAAAAAAATAAAAAGAAAAATTAAAAAACTTTTTTTTTTTTTTACAAGCCAGTCTACGAAAATACAAATATATGAAGAACCCTAACATACAAAAGTTAGGGAAAGGCCAGAATGAAGACTTCACTCAACTAAGTAAAATTAACATTGCATGGGAAAAGTCATAATGCTAAACTTCAAAAATTGCAGATTTTCCCCTCATCTGACAGATTCCTTTTAGTTCTCTGGAAGAAAAATACACTCTAAATAGAGATAATTGTAAGATTCTCAGTGTTTCATCTGGTGCACACTGCTCAAATCTAGCTCAGCATTCACTGGATGTTTAACTTGATGCCAAGGTATCTAATTTTACTACTGATGTTGGAATGCTTACTGGAAGACTTTAATTTATATTATATACATATAGCTCCAATGTGTAAAGTCATCTGAACTTTCATCATCATCAATATATCAAAAACAAGTTTGATGATATTTATCGACTTCAACTGCTGTTGGTCAACAGAAAAAAATCCTGTTTGCATGACAACTCTAAAAAACCCTGGTATAATTTATATGCTTAGCATCATGTAGAAACTGTGTGTGTATCCAAGATGTGGATCAATTCCTTAAAAACACAGTATCAGCCTTATTCTCAAGAAAATTTCCCAACTTCCCAAAGCAATGACTGAGTTCTGATAAAGGATATACTTTCTATGTATCCCTAATTCATTTACTGAAAAAGAAATCCAAAAATACAGTGTAAGCAATAAGTCCCTTCTGCAAAAGCTGGATGAACTAAAACCTCTGAAATGTTTGCATGCAGTTGTGGAAACAACAACTCAGCGTTACTAAGCATGGAAATTCTACATTCCTATACATTAATATTCTCTGTGGACATTTACCAGCCTCTTTTGAACATGGGGGCGTAAGGAGGAAGAACATTTCCTTAACATTTCCCTAACATTATTGTGTAATAGAGAAACACTGTAGTTAATATATTTCAGAAAATTTCACAGGGAGGTCAAAATTGTCCACACCAGATGTCAACAGTGGAAAAAGCTTTTGTGGTGGAAAGCACTAATTCATCTTAATACACTTGGCTGACTAGTCTAAACATTCAGCATCACTGCATCAGTTCCTATAGCTGCAGTGAGACATACAGACATGGCCTTTCCAGTGGAAGAGAGACCATATTACAAATGCAGATGTTTCATAAATAAACTGGAGGTGGTAGCTGCCTGCAGTTCTAAATGCCTATGCTGAGACATTGCAGAGGTGAATTCTGCCTGCACCAACCCTTTTACCCTACATGATCAATGATTAAATCCCTAAAACAAAGTTGGCAAGATGAATGGCACTGGTATTCAAAAACAAACAAACAAACAAAAAAAAAAACACAACAACAAAAAACCACTCAGCTGGTACCTGAAAACTAACATGACAGGAACAAAACAGAAAACTGATATGAAGAGCTTTACTAGTAACACACCTCACTTCAAAAAAAAAAAAGGCAATGAATGAATGAATGTGCATTTGTACATACCTATATACACATAAAACCTCCCCTCATATTTATCACTTTTACATCCACTTTTATTCTAGTTACGTAATAAATTCTTTTTCATTACAACATAATTTGGTCAGAGGATCACTGTCCTTTATTGCTACATTTACTGGCCATATTTTGTCTTTTTTGTGTGTTTTTGTTTTGTTTGTTTACTTTTGAGGTGGGGAAGGTGATTTATTGGTTTACCACCAAGTCTAGTGCAGTTAACAAGGCTTTGTTTCACTCATAGAAATGAGGAACATGCTTTTTATTATGTTAACATTAGCTGGCATTTCTGAACTGATTGTTGCTTAGTTTCAGTATTATTTTTCATGTACCTCTTTGCTTAAAATTTTACATCTTAAGTAAGCATTTGAGTTTGCAATCTAAACCTGAGACAGAATGTGCTTGTTTGCCCAGTCATTAGAAAAACGCTGAACATTCTACAACACTTAAATGCTTATGATACTATACTGGTGAGACAAACATAAAATGTTTAAAATGAATGTAATTTTAAACCACCATATTTTAAAGATTACTTAGGCATAAAACTTACCATCTCCAGCAGGCAGCCCTCGTTCTTTTTTCTCGTCACATTTGTTGCATTCACTGAAGTAGAGCAATAGGAACATATCCAGAAGGACCCAAACCAAAGAGGTGGCAAGGACCACCTTGCAATATGCAAATTTTTTCATGGCACTTTAAGTCAAATACAAAAATTAAAAAAAAAAAAAAAGTATAAATAAAAATATCAACAGGTTGCTTTAATCCAGTTTGAGAGACCACGTTCTATATCTGGAAGGAAGAAAAAAAAAAGAAGTAAGCCACAAAACGTTACGTGAGGACAGAAGCTAAAAGCAGAAATTTAAACTACATTTTAAAGGTAACCTAAGTTAATTACCAAATGCTGTATGTATCGAAATGAATCCTTTGGGACAACAAAGGCAATAATACTCCAGTCTTTTACTATGGCAACACTCAGAGCACAGACCATTAAAATGAGTTTCCAAAACAAAGTGCTCTGCTGAGTCACTGAAGAAGAGAGCAACCATCTAAAGAAAATTAAAATGAACCCTCTGGACCCTTTAGAAATCTGAACAAGATGAATGAATGAAAACTAGGCACACCTTAGGAAGCAATGTACCAATCAGGGCTGAGCTAAAATCTCTGGTGCTTCCCTAATGTAGTACGTGCTGACTTTCTGTGCCCATAACTAGGAATGCTTGTCTACAAATGTCAGTATTTCACATAAAGCCCACTGGCACATTGTACCTCAATTGTAAAGACAAATGCTTTGCTTTCAGCAAACCAAAAATAAATCTCCTTTTTGGTAAAATGAACAGTAAGCAAAGTGAAGAGAGTACCCACCAGGCACTGTGTTCACTTACTAGATGTTCAAAGCTGAAGACTTCAGCTAATAGTTTTGATAATTAAAATTACTTTAATGCTCGAGTATAGAACTGCTATGCATTTTTCAATACATATTAAAATTTTAGAATTCAACCTCTGAAATTGTTTTGTCTGACTTGAATTACAACAATATTTTGTTACCAAAACCGCTTATTTCCATAAGTGACTTTTCTGGGGGGAGAGGGGAGGAAAGTCAAGAACAACTTTATACGTATTTTTTATTAATGTAAGTATATTTATTATGATTTTTTTTTCAATCAATATTGTTATTGTTTTCTAAACCAGGAAATTCCCCACCAGTGCTGAGATGTTTCAATATAAAGTACTCCCGAAGTTATTTCCACTGGGAATAATTTACTAATTAAAACCTGAATTAGAGATATTCTTAACTTGCGGAATAATAAACTGAAAATGGTCTTCAAAACCCAACTAGAATTTAAGCTTATTAACATAAGCACATAGTTTCTCACATTCTTCCAGCATAAACTGAGTAATTTATCAAAAAGAAGAACTTTAAATGTAAGTCATAATCATGGAAAAACATCACCAAACAATCTGTATCAAGACTACCCTTCCTTTAGTATTTCATGATCATGATTTGGTTCCTGTTCCCAGGAACTTCTTCCTCAGGGTCAGTGCTATGATAACTCTTTTCTAAATTGTTTATATTCTCCTTTGATTGGCTGCAGACATATCCATGTCTACATCCATCCCTGTACTCTTAAGTGGTTTAAGTTTCAATGTCATAGCAATGTAGAAGCATCTAGTCTTTTGCAAGAGTACAAGGGCACATATCCCCTTTCTTCCCGCACAGATGTGCAAACACCAAGAAAGGGCTCTGTTTGGGATAATTTCCATTTATATCTATACAGTTTTGGTAATACTGGGATGACTACTTAACATGAAGAACTGTGAATGTATCTGCAAGTAATAATTTGATGATAAATAGTAGATTAAATATATCATTTAATGCTTTGGTTACATTAAGAAAAAAATATATATTTTTTTGCAGATGCAAAGATGGGCCTAAGCTTTGGATTACAGAGTTGCACTATAAAGTTCTATAGAATCGTCAGTATGGTGATTAGCAGCAGTGAAATCAAAATTGTTATCTATTAGTAAGAAAGCAGAAACCAAAAGATAAACCATCATGCCATTATACAGTATCTGCCTTGTCATCTTGAGTGCTGTATGAACATCTAGTCTTGTGATATCAAAAAGAATATAGAAAAGACAAACAAGAAGAGCAAAAAAAAACAACGACCACAAGAAATAGCTGCGTTACAAGATGTAAGTGGAGACACTAACATTCTTCCTGGCTGGAAAAGAGGTAAACCTAAACAGGTAACAGCTCTGTAAAATCCAAAGCTGTATAGAGATATACGTATATACATATCTATATGAATCCTTCAGGAAAGGGATTCGAAGAGACAACAGTACGAAGTTCAACACACAGTGGGTAGCATGGCTGAGTCCCTTCCCCTTATCTTTAATTCCTTGGTAAAAATACACTGTTGGACAGCACTTCTGTTTACCAAAATAATTCAGGAGAAGAACCAAGGGAGGTTATCTAGTCCAGTCTCTTACTCAAAGCACAGTAAACGTTGAATCTAGGCAGTACAACAATGAAATGGAGCAGCCCAGAAGCTGCTGAAGCAACTGCCCCCATCATACCTGAGCCGTGAATCTGACAGAGCAGCTGTAAGCACCCTGGCAAAAGAAAGGCTAAAAGTAACAGATCCCCTGTGCAGTGGGGCAGCACACTTAGTGACAATGGACATGGAAAAGCTTGAGATACTCAGTAACTTGTCTCCTTCGTTATTGGTAAGGTTTACTCTTTGGTGTTCATTTTAGTGGCATCCTGTGGGACTGAAATTTCACTGAATATAGACAAAGGACTCGATGACCCTTATGGGTCCCTGCCAGCTCAGGATATTCTATGATTCTGAATTGAATCGTGTATCTCTTAAGCCCCTTGGACACATGCCTCTTCAGTGGCACCAGATGGGAGGTATCTGAGAATGCTGAAGGAGCAGACTGTCAGGTGGGTGGACTGCAGGCTGGACCACCATGCTCTGTGGGTTTTGACCAGCAGTACGAAGTCTGGCTGAGAAACATTTGCTACTGGTGGTGTCTTTAAGTATCAGAACTGGAGCTAATACTGGTCAACATCTTCACTCCAAGGCTGGAGGGTGGAACAGGGTCCCCTCAGCAAGGCCACTGTGATGCCCAACAGGGTGTCCAGGTACGCTGGGGGGGTACCCTGGCAGACAGCAACTTTAACATGGATCAGCATTGCACCCTTACAGCTAAGAATGCCAACTGCATCAAGGGCTATTTTAAGCAAGAGTGTAACTAGCAGGTTGGGAAAAGTGCCTCCTCCCCTCTGTTTGGCACGTGTTAAGAGGGAAGCTAAGTACTGTGCCCATCTGGGGCTCCCCAGGCAATGCTGCAGTGTAATTTACCTGTCTTGTACGTTTGGCAGTGAGCCATGGAGACTATTAGATGGGGTTAAATGATGCGGTAGAAGGTTGATAGAGTGAGTTTTCTTTTTTTATATTTTTAGAAGAGAAGACTAAAGCAGGTATTTAAAGGTTCTGAAGGTCTACAGCTAGCTAACAGGAGGATGTAGAGAAAATGAATGCAGACTTTGTGAAACTGGAGACAATGACCACAAGCTGGAACATGGGAAATACAGAAAAAGTCTTTTTCAAGGGAAAGGGAAGACGCCTGATCCCACTGGACCTGCTTTAAGCAGAAGGTTGGACGAGATAACCTCCAGTCATCCCTTCCAAACTCAATTATTCCATGATTGTAACGAGGTTAATCAGGGTCATAAAGGCATGAAAACCCCCAGAGAAGCAGGGTCCATAGCTTCTCCGCATAATGTTCCAGTGTTTGACTGACCTTGTGGTGAAACATTTTTCCTTTAGGACAAGGTGGACCCTCCCTTGTTTTAGTTTATAATGACTGTCTCATTCCCCTGCCACACATCTCAAAAAAGCGCTAGGCTGTGCCTTCCCAACACCCTTCTAATAACTAAGAGAAGGTTAAGTCCTTCTGAAACAAGCTCTTCTCCAGACTAAAAAAGCCCAATTCCCTCAACCTCTGCTCAGCACCCTCAGCCACTTCAGTCCAAGCCCCAGCCATCTCAGCAGCCTTTGCCTGAATCCCTTTATGTTAAGAATAGCTGGGGGAAGGGGAGGGTGGACACAGGATTTAAGATGTAGCTAGTGAAAAAAAAAAACAACATTGTGCTATCATATGACAAAGTGGATTGTGGAACTGAAGTTGATTGAATATAATCTCCCCCCAGAATAGTTCTAACTTTCCTGAAGTGTGTAACTTTTTACTTTGTTGGGTTCACTATGCATTCTACACAGCAATTCTGTCAGGAAGTGACAGGGAAATGATTTACAAGCTTAATAACTTAAAATCATTCCTTTTGTTAAAAAAAAAAAAAAAAAAAAAATAGAAATGCTGGCTTAAACAATTTAAACAAATTACCACAGCAATAATACCCAACTGTTTAAGTTTAATAACTCAATTTGCTACTGTGTGATGCAATAAATGGAAAAATTTTGCAAAAGAAGGTATTTTTCCTCCCTCCAAAACACTGGATAATGTTCATGTAAAGTGCATTGTTTCACTTTACCACCTATTTTTACCAACACAGTTAGCATGAGAGGAAATGCTTACTCTTTTCAGTATAATGACTGCTGCATAGTCATGTATTTTTAGTTTTGGACCATCATCATTTTTGTTTATACTAGCGATCAGTCTTCAACACAACTCTTGGAAACACAGACTTGACAAAGAACTTCATTGCCTTTATTGGACTAAATCAGGATTCTGCACTAGATGCAGCATCTAAGCCAAAACAAAGCTGATCTGAAGTTTGTATTCCAAACTTCAGATATGAATAAACAGAAGTTGGCACAAAGTAAGGGCTCATCAAAATTGTGACACAATATTTGATATGTCAAATCAAATAAGGCATCAGTATTGATTCAAACCACATGGAAAGTGATTAACTGAAACAATTTTCCTTATCAGAGTGATAGCTACATGAAATTGAATGTTCAGTTTCTCAGTATATTTAGTAATGTGGGAGAAAAGTCTGACATACACTAGGTAACATACAGTAGGCTTATGAAAAAAAAAAAGTTTTTAAGAAAAATTTTAAAAATGAACCAAGTGCAAATTGTCAGCATGACCATTGTCTAAAATTCCATGCATCTGAACTATTAATGAGGTCTATCCACTTGAGTGCATCTATATTTGGAAACAGAAGCGATGCCAACAAGAGACTCAAGTTTTAGAATTTTATCTCCTGTGCCAATATATTTTTCTTCTTTGTCACTGTTCCATGCACAAAGCATTAGTGTCAATACTATAAAAAACAAAGGTAAAAACCATTCAGATCAAAGGGGCAGCCCATCACCTGTGGAAAACAGGTGTATTTACATGAAGCGTCATCTTCACAGAAACATAAGTTAATCTGGTAAATTTAATCAGGAAAAAAAAATAAGATAGTGGATGCCAGAACTCCCTTCTGCTCATACAAAGAACTACTCATCATTGGGCTATACTCATTTGATAGATTTTAGAAGGTTTTAGTATTCAAGTCATCTGTTCTGTGCAATTCAGCAACAGCAAGTTTTGAAGAAGTGATGAGAGAAAACAGATCATACTAGTCTGAGCAGTAAAATGCTTTAAAGACAAACCTACTCTTCAGAAAAGTCTGAGAAACGTAGGTCAGCATAAAATCAATTTGTTCTTGCTCTGTCTAGAAAGATTACATTTAATTCATCAAAAGTGAATTTTCAAATCAGAAGTCAATTTTTCGAACTAGCCATTTGCATTAAAAATGTTTCTAAAACTGGCAGTTCTTGGACTGAAGGAAGAATAAAAAAGAAACACATGAGTAGGTGATAACATTTTTGCCAAGAATGAACTTAATACACAAAGGCAGAAGTTACTATTTCAAAAAGGCTTTCCTAAACATAAATTAGAAGGCATTAATATGCTTATAAAAATAGATGCTCTCATGAGATGAAGACCAACCCACCACATAGAAAAGCAATGACATAAATGGAGCAAAAAGATAATGCACTAAATCCACAGTTTTGTCAAAGTTTGGAACTAAGTCACTGTGCACTTGAACCAGGCCTCTAATTCTCCGAATTATCTAAATTCATATTTACTTTCATATTCTAAATTCAATATTTACTTCACCTCTAAACCTTTATGATTAGTTCTAAAGGTTTCCAGAAATATAAAAATGGAAACAACATTCCTAGACTGAATAGAAAGTTTTCAAAAACAAGCTCTTTCAGTTACAAGAAAAATAATTTAAAAGACGTAACTATTGTGGTACTTATCCTTTTCAGAAAGGTCTTACCTACAATAATTTTCCTTCTGAAAAGAGTTTATGGTTTTGCAAATTAGAGTACTTAGCAGTTTCTCAGATAATTTTGTAAGCAGCACATATTATCTTGATTAAAGCTTCTCAGAATTTGAGAAATCAAGCAAGCATTTGGTCAACACTTTCAAGTAGTTCACAGCACCATACAGATCCTCCTGATTCTCCTCCTAATCAGTGCTATTCAAATAAAAAATACCATTTGCAGATTAGAAATAATATGGTATAGCCTAAATATTAATTATGCAAGAAATATAGTTTACCTATTTAAGAATGATGAAATATGTGAAAATTAATTTCCAACAAGGGTAAGGAAATGGAAGTGATCAAACACCAAATGGAATAAGAACAACTGTGATTACCTAATCTAATAAAACTGGGGTGGCCTCTGTAGTCCCTTCTGTAGCATTCTGAAACAACCACTCTGTGAAATTTTAAAGCATGATAGCAGAAAAGTCTCAGTACATGAATATAAGATGTAATAACCAAATCATAGAATCATAGAATCATAGAATATCCTGAGTTGGAAGGGACCCTTAAGGATCATCAAGTCCAACTCTTGACACCGCACAGGTCTACCCAGAAGTTCAGACCATGTGACTAAGTGCACAGTCCAATCGCTTCTTAAACTCAGTCAGGCTCGGTGCAGTGACCACTTCCCTGGGGAGCCTGTTCCAATGACTTGAAACAGGCATATATGCAAAATAGTCAAAAGGACAGCAAGTCATCTAGGCATACAGTTTAATAACATATGGTACATATGTTATTAAACATATAATTTTTATATGTTTATACATTTTTATAATGCATTAACAATTTTCTTTCTCAGAGTTATTTCTATTTAAGGTGAGGATGATGAGGATTAATATGGAAACTAATGTAGATAAGGTGATTGCAAGAAACGCTTTAAAGGTTTATAAAAAGACCTATTAGGCTGATGAGAATGCTGCTCAGACAATCTGGGGACAAACTCTTGAGTAACCTTGGTCCTAGATCTAGATGGACAACCTTGACACTTGTTGCTATTGAAAATAAGTGATAAGGTAGGAAGAGATAAAATCTTGTGAATTGGAGTAAATGAATCAAGATGACATTTAATAAAATGTGTGCAATAGCATGTATTTGTGTATGAATCACAGTAACTCTGCTTTCAGTTGAGGTTTCGATAAAGGTAAGAGTCAAGAGTGACACTGAGAGCTGCCACTGTCACTCAGCCACATATAAAAGAGAAAGAAGATTCTTGGATGTATCATGAAAACTATTCTCTTTCAATAAAAATAAATAAACAAATCAAACTTGACCAAACAAACAACAACAACAACAAACACCACTGTATAAGCACTAGTATTTTGAAAGGGAAGGGAAGGAGACTTATGAGCTCAGTAAAGTAGATGTTTTGCAGTAGAACCCAGTGGCTCTGTAAGAGACTACTGCAGGGGACTGGACGCAGTGACCCAGGCAATTCTTTCCCCTCCCCATCTTCCAGCCTGGAATTCAGAGAACAATTATGAACATAAATGAAAAGCCCTATATCAATTGCTGCCAGTAGCAAAGCAGATGCTGGATCTTTGTCATACAGCTCTTCCACACCAGTTCAGTGTTTGTGGGATGTTTTATTTTTTTCTCAGTCATTTACAATGGAAAAAAAACAGCACACTCGCACATAAGCACAGTTGTGGATTCCCCTAATACCAGACTCTCCCAACAGATGTTTTTTGAGAATAAAATAAAAGATTGTTTACAGAACTCCTCAAACTAAAGTCTTTGAAAGTCTTTCTTAAAGTTACTTCTTTTCCCCATGCCAACAGATATTTGTTAGACTGACTTCAAGAAAGCTCCATCTTGCTTACAGGAAGAAACTGCAATAGGCAAGGTTTCAAAGGACTGCAAGAACAATATTTTAATCAGATAAAAGTTCAAAACCAATATATTCAACTTTTGGAGCTGCATTCTTTTCTACAACAAATTTTGTTACACCAGAAAAAGAAGAATAGACCCAATTGGGAGACAAAATATTCCCTATCAGAACATCACTGTAAATATTACAAGAGCTCAAGAGGATTGCTAGAATTTGGAAATCAAGAATGTAATAAAAGTACAAAGACTACTGCTGTCATACGAACAGCTGAGATTCACTAGACTCCTATGATTTTAAAGTAGCTTTCAAATGACTGAGCCAAAAATTGCTCTAATTTTTCTGTCTGCTCTCCAGGTTGAAGGAAAATTAACTAAAAATAGACAGATTTATTCAGGAACCGTTCAGACATTTCCATTCTCTCCTCAACTGCTTTGTGATTTAAAATGTACTTCTATTATGCCTAGTGAACAATCAGTATACATTACTTCATATGCCAATCCTCCACAAAAAAAAAAATTACACATATAAATCTTTTTACAGTACAGCTTCAAGCATCAGGAGTACATAATTAGTCCCATTTAATTACAACACATAACAACTTGAATACAAAGATCTATAATACCTTGAAGCTAATAACAGTAACTTTTTGCATAGGCATTCAGCTATTAGGTATTATAGTACTGGCAGGTAAACTCAAACCACCATCATTCAAATCTTTTCCTTCCTAGGTTGCACACAGCCTGTCCTGACAGCTACTGAATAGGCAATCCTTTTAGGAAAGCAGATTTATAAGCCAATAGACAGTTGTTTCTTTTCCTGCAATAACCGCAGCCTTAAATCGGGCTACTGACAGCTCAGATGCTAACAAAGAGAAAACATCCCTCGTCAGAGCTATAGCTACTTCACATGCACACTCTGGGAGGGCTGCTGAGTGCGCTTGACTTAGAGTAACAACCAGCCAGAGAATGCAGGCAGTATTTTCATCAGTGAGTACTGCAGGCAGCGTGAAGACAATAACTAATTCACGAGTGAAAAGCTTTTGTTATCAGCAAGTGAGGATTTTCATGTCAGCGCTAGGAACGCACAAAGCTCATAAATCCCTGACACACACCAATCAATGCCTGAAGATGCGTCAATAAGATTTATCTACCTGCCTGAGCCTTCTGCTCCCCTTTACCTAGTACTTGGCTTTTCCAGTACAGCGGCGCTCCTTCCGATCAGCATCCAAGAGCGATAAACTGACTCCAGCCTTTGAGAAATCCCTAACGAGCTGCAGTGAATGGTATTCCAACCCCACAACTGCAGAACTAGAAGAGGAAAATCCAGTTCCAAACAGCATAGGTGTTCCAGGTGACCACCTCTGTTTCCTCAAGAAAATGAATCTTGTCATGTGGGCTACAGACCTTGCAAGTTTACCACGAGTCAGAAGAAAGAATTACTTAAAGTAATTTTAGTTTCACTACCAGAGACAAATGCAGGCTCCAAGGTTCTTTGAAGAAAAAAGCTTCACAATCCAAAATTGATAGCACAAAGCTGTAGTCTCACAGTAGTAGGTAGAGATGAGGCCATTAGTATATTCACCATTTGCTGTCTGCTACAAAAGTTTGTAAACCCTTCTACCTATTTTAGATCCTCAGATTTTTGACATGTAACACAGCATGAAGGCTTCTAGCCAAAAGCAGCATCACTTGGCCTTACAAAGTGTATGTTCACTAAGACCAAACTCATGCAAGCTCTCAAGAATTTCTAAGAATCAAGAAATAGAGTCACACATTCCAAAGTGACTATTTAAAATCATCTGACAGGTACAAGATGAGCTATAAAGTAGAATTAACTAGCTGACAGGACTTTTTTAAAGCTGAAATTCCTGCTTAAAAAGTGAGATTTTCTATTGCAAACAATCTTCTCTAAGAAATCACATGCACACATGCACAAGATTAGACTTTATATAGCAAGAAAAAAAAAACAGAAAGCTGTTCCATATTCTCAATGCTGCTATCTTCCATTTTCCTTTACAGTGTTTCTGCAGTGTGGAAAAATCAAATTTTATTCAAATTTTTTTTTAAGTTGTACGTTAAAGCATCAATCTGAAAATTCAGTTTTTACCAGCTGAGACTGAACTAAAGTGAATACTCTCCTCTTCAATAGGTCACTCTTCATACAGATGTGTCAAATACTCAACAATTTTCTGCAGATGATTTTCTTCAGTCTGCAGATGTCAACAGTTGCAAATGTCAGGTAATATTCGCTTCTGAAGTATTCTAAGGAAATATGCAGAGATTCTTCTTGACACTGACAAACACAAAGCAGGGTGTTATTTATTCTATTTTCTGCTATTAAGATAGAAGTTACAAGGGAAGAAAACTAAACACCTAACTCAGCTGTTAGCAGTGAAGAATCACAAATTTCAAGGGAAAATTTTTGACTACTCTTAGGTCAGAAGAACTCACTGTCACCAAGCTAGTTATACATTTTTAAAAGATGGTCAAAGACTTAAGCAGACTATGAAAAATCAAGTGAACAAATCTTTTACAAGACCTTGAAATCACCCTCACATTTTAAGAGAAAGCGTTAAATCTTACAAGAAAAGTCTCAAATATTTAAAAATATCCAGCCTCCATAAGGCTTACGATTATTTAGATATGTATCGAAAACAAAGCTAGAGTGGAATAAATTTGTTCATTAATTCTTCAAAAGCTTTTAAAGATAGCATAAAATTACATTGGCAAATGGTCATTAAAGATGAATCACTAATAGCCAAGAATTTGAGTGAAAGAAAAGCAGAGTCAACTGATTAAAAGAAAAGATTATCGAGGAGATTTCTGGAAAGATGGGGTAAAATGCAGATAACAGAACAGTGTCTTTATGTGACTAACTGTAGAAACCTTTAACCCTGAAAAGTTTCTATTGTAGACTAATAATCCCAAAGGGGAACCTGAAAAAATACAAAATACACTTGAACATTTTCCCTCTGCATGCAATATTCGTGGAAAATACACAAGAATCTTCAAGTGTTATAAAATAAATGAAGATCTGCAAACAATACTGATAAAGAAAAATTGATGTTACACATAGGGTCAACAGTGTTCATTCTAGAGAAGCTAGTTGAATTCTGTTTAGAGTAAGTGCAGAACTTACTAACAAATCATATCCACACAGATATCAAGAAGTGATTAATAGTATAATCCAAGTGACTAGGCATCAGGATTTAAAGAATTAGGAGATATAATTTGCCAAAAAACAATCATTTAAAGTACAGTAGATTAGATTATCTTAAATAAAATGAAGAATGGTACAAAATTCAAATGTTTGTTAACATTTTACTTCCCACCCTTTTAACAATGATGCCAGAGATACTATAACAAAAAAACCCTACACATTTATGCCTAGAAAAAACACCAGAATTCTAACTAAAAGTAGTTCAGAAGTTTTGCAGGGCTGAACATTTTTTGAAATTTAGAGAAAACAGTTCTCCATACAAGAGAAAACACCTGAAGAAAAATTTTTAAAGATTTTTTTTCTTTCTCTAAAGATAACCTGATCAGATATGGAAAAAGAAAGAAGTTATCATTGTCCAATTTCATGATAGATTAATGAAATCCTTGCAGTGTTTCTCACTAAGCCTGTTATCCTTTGCTACATCCACACACAAATATAAATTCTATGTAGAAAGCGAATGGCTGTACTTATGCAGACAGGCCATACAACTTTTAAGCATATATTAACACACGGAAATCAATTTTCACATCATAAAGCTGTCCACTCAGCAGGTAACTTCTGCTGACAGCAACTATTTTAAACTTATTTTACAAGCACAGTACTGCACTAAGGTTAAGATTCTTCTCATCTGCCCTTCCCTTTCCCTCTTATTCATAGTTGCTTTAGATTTAATTTCTCCTAATTCTGTGTTCCCAGACATCTCTGCCAACACACAGCATGATATTTCTCCGGACGAAGTTCTTCATTTCCCCTGTCAACCCAAGAGGATGTGCATGTGGTATAAAAAGAACAGCCACAAGATTTTCTTCAAGGACTCATGAAATTGTCCATGGGAAGTCTGTCTCTGAAGTAAGCAATCTTTGTATCTTGAGGTTCTACCTTGGACAGTTAAACAAGGAAGGAACTGTCAGATGAAAAGCAAAACAGGCAGATTGATAAATCAGAGTTATGGAAAGCCCTTAAAATTTAGAATCATCTGTAAACCTGGACAAGCAAAGAAGAAACTGAAAGGGAGAAGTGGTTGAATAGTTTCCAAACAGCCTGATATAGCAATGGGTTGTGTTCAGGACTAGAGTCCTAGATACCTTTTTGTCCCCGTGACACCCTCATCTTCAGCAGAGGGACTGACATTTCTACAGGACTGGAGCTTAAACTCCAGAATTCAGGCTTCAGGTGAGCTAAACAGTCTTATATGCTGAAGCACTTGTGATCCGTAATAGCACAAAGGAGTTTACGGAAGTATCAGCACTGTCCATTTTGAACTGTTGCAAAGGCTACTTTGAAGGTTGGGGACATTCACAACAAGTCTACTCTTCCTTTCCCTTCCTCTCCATTTTCTCCTTGGACATTCAAGCAAACTACCCTTAACTCTCAGGCAGGCAGAAGCACTAACCATCGCTATTTCATGCAAGCTGACGCTCTCCTTTCCCCACTGCTCTTCCACTTGCTACCATACAAAAAAGTATGAAGATGACAGGCAAAACAGAGTCCGGATGAAAAAGTGGCCTTCTGTTGCTGCCAGAACCAAAACTGTTTAACGTGAGAAAGAGGAAGGGGGAAGGGGAAGAAGGGAGTTTAGATGCCACCCATCTAAGAAATAAACAGCTGCCCATATGATTCAAAAAGCCCTAACCACAGAGTATTCACCTATCCTCTAAATACCCCTTTCTGTAAGGGTTTAAATAGATAACTTTAAATGATGGAAGCTCATAAATTACCAGCAGGCATAGCTTCTGTGTTCCCTTAAGTAGAAGGGAGAGAACTTGCTTTAGGCCAGGTCATATGCTAATGTCAATAAATCAACCAGTTTTTACATTAGTAGTCCCTACAAACATGAACATATGAAGAGCGAATCTGGCAGACAGAAAAAAAAAGCCCAACAGAATAGCCACGAAGACTGACAGAAGCTTGATGGCAAATAAGAGGCAATGTATGGACAGCCAGCAGCGTCAAAGCACTTTTAACTGGGGAATACAGAGACTACACAGGAAAATAACTCAGACTAAGGAGGACAAGAAATCCAGCCTAGTAATTTCATCGTGAACTGCTTTGTCTTTCCTCCTCCAGCCAGCCTGATTTATTAGATAACCTCAGGAAAAAAAAAAAATAGACAGCAAGATTTCATTTGCTGGTCTTTCCAGACAAGCTAAATGCTGGCTACACTGAAGACTTTTCTTAGACATCTCCAATACTCCTGTAAAAATTTTAAACCTCATAAATTAAATCATAAAATAATTTTAAAAATAATAAAATAATAAATAATCATAAAATAACTTTAAACTTTATATTCATTAGAGCAGTATTTCCAAATAATTAATCAAAAATATCCACTAGTTAAACTTGATTTGCTGAAATTTAAAAACATGAAGGATTAACATTGAGAACAAGAACATGCTGCATTTAAAAATCAGACAAGTATGACCAAAAAAATGCATTTTTTCATTTTCAAAATGAACGTTCTTCTGCACTCTGGACCCAATAAAAAGCATACCATTGTTGATGAGGGAAAATGTAACAAGAAAGAAAGAAGTCTACATCAAATGTGGGTATTATATTTAAAGAAACTCTTGGGTAGCAGCATCAAGTAATTGCAATTACATTTGTGGAGGAAATTCCAGTTTCAAAATCCAAAGGTTAAATAGATCCACTGAGCAGACTTTCTGATTTTATTTCATCAAAAATACAAAAAATAAAGTTAGCATTCAAGGTCACAACTGACTGAAAGCAGTAGCATGGAAATGTTGAGTTTTAAAGAAAATAGCAAATCTGATTTGTTAACTGCTTCAAAAATATGGTTTTTTGTTGATGTTTTTAAACAGGAACAAACCCCTCAAACTCCTTTGAGAAAGGAAGTGCTAGAAATTTTTTTTCTAGTGTAAAAAGTTAATTTTGATGTAAATCTGGGAAAATATTTAAACAAAGCCATTTTCAGAGGCTTTGAAGACGAACTACTACATCTTCAGCATTCTGTAATTTTTCTAGTATTTCTGATTTGTTTTGTCTTAATTGTCCAGAATAAAAAGAGCAGATTCACTCACATGTTAAATTTCAAGACTTACTTCAAGTAAGTTGTTGATACTGCATCTTTTTCTCTCATCATAGCATGCCCGCCAACAAGCACATATGCAACAATGCAACAAAGTCAACCAAGGAACTGACACAACAGAAGAATGACCAAAGAACGCAGACTGATCAAGTATCTCCCACCAGCAGCAATTTCCACTCCTGTCACCCAACTGAACACACCATTAGAGCCAACAACCACAAAACAAGTGACTAGGCTACAGGGAAAGAAATAGCAGTGGAGACACCACTTGAGACACAATAAGCAATAAATCCAGAGATAAAAAAGTACTCTACTTTTTATGCTAAATTTTTATTCTGCTAATTTTTATTCTACTAATATTCAACAGTATTAGGTAGTAACTTTGGACAGATTTTCCCTCTCTTCTGAAGTGATGACTCTTTCAGGCATACTTTTTAAGCGTTACGAACACATGCCAGATTATGGTATTTTTAAGTTGTGTGGAAAAGGATCCACTTAGACGTGAAACGGGCCTTTTCCTTTTTGCCCCCACTGAACCTGAACTTCAAAGTTGGCCCAGGTAAGTTCAGGCTAAGTCTGTGAAAATTACCATTATGAAAGACACTGTCAGGTTTGCAGGAAGAAAAAAAACAAAATCAAGGCAAAACAAATAAGCACAAAATGTTAGTATCAAGGATAGCAAATGGAAAACATTTGATGCACTAAATACAAGTCAGCTAGTTCATTTTTTCTGCCAAGGAAACAAAGCTGTCTTATCACAGTTTTGCTTGTTTATTCTTTTTTAAACTTTGGTTCTTCATCTTGTTTCATTAGAGATTTAAAAAGCAGTAGCAAGAGGGAAATGCACATAGACAGAAGGATTGGCAAGAACGTAGCTATTAAACGCTGCATCGGGCAGGTGGCAACTGCACAGCTGTACTTTAATAAGTCATCTCTTGTACAACAAGGATGCTTTAAGGAAAACCCTGCTTATGTAGAAAAAACACAACAACAAACAAACAAAAATAGGTTTAGTTGCCGTTCACAGAGAAGTATGTTTCTGTTAGAAGCTACAGCACAGGAGTTCTATGTCTGGAGGACTGATCTGAATGCTGGCTCAGTGGCCTAGATTGCTTTTCAAGATGACACCATACTGTGGGAGTAGAGCTTAAGAGAACTAAAAATGGGGTGATTTACTCACTTGGACACTGAAATTTCCTCTACCAGCAAACAACTGCTGTAACTGATAAATTAGGTTTGTGCAAATACCTGAAAGGATTAACGGGTTCAGACAGCTGAATGGGTCCACCAGGACCCTGAATGAACAGAACTAAGGAATATGGAACAGCAAATTAGCAGCATACATGCATTCTCTAAGGTTCACCCCAAGCAGAAAAACCTGACCAAAGTGTAAAAAAATCCTGCATTACATTTTGCACTAACCTCCTCTGCAGGTTTACAGCCATCTGGATGGTCCACAAGCACTGGTGGTGAAATCCCACTGCATTGCTGTAGAGCACCCGTGGTAGGAACCATAGAGCAACAGACTGGTCTAGGCCATTCTGCCATCAACACAGAAGCCACAGAGGTCTTCCATCCACAATGTCTTAAGGCTGTCCTAAAAGAAGAACAGAAATTCAGATAAGTTCCAAACTCAATTCTGGCAAAGCCTGAGGTGAAAGGGGAAGGTCAGGAAAGTTTCCCAGCTATTTAAGACTCCAAAATCCTGAATTCTGTGCAAGGGAGAAGGAGCCAAAAGATTGCTGCTAAAAAGAGCCTGTGAGGAAAACAACATATGCAGGGTAGAGTAGAGAGGTAGAACAAGTCATCAACATTTTGTAGCCTTTCAGATTATATGATTTGAGTAGGAGGACTGCCTGTCCTCCTAAATAAGCAGTTATCTATTTTTGAGTTCTATATACGTTGCCCTCTATCCAATCATGAGCACTTAGCACAACAAACTGGGAACTGTTCTCAATAAGGCTAGAAAACAGCCTCTTCATGGCACATATTCACATGAGCAGCTCTCTAGAAGATCATTCTTTTGGGCTACATTTTTCCATATATATTGTAGTTTACAGATGTATTTTCCTACATTCTTTCATCTCTCACCCACAATTTAAACATTAGCATTCATAATGACAGCTTGGGGGGAAAGCGTTATTAAACTAACACAGACGTGATGCTTAAGAACTGATGATTTTTCAAATCTAAAAATGTGACACCTGAAAAATGATCTCTGAGGCTTTCCAAGCGTTAGCTGTTAAAACTTTAGCAACACTGCATGAAGCAATTCTTTCAAATTTCTTCCTTTACTTGGTTAATGCACCAACACCTGAAGGAAATTTTAGCAGCTAAAAAGGAAACAAAACATCTTAACAGAGACAAGAAAGCAGATTTTTCAATTTTTACTACAAGAGTAACTTGCCTACACTTAGGTAATACTAGCCATCTATTATGAGCTTATCAGTATTTGCTGTATTATATGTGAACATAGAAAAATAAACTCAAATAACTTGATATCTGTTTAAGCTGATCATTTTCTGTATTCCCAGCCCAGATGAAAAACCAGGTACAACAGAAAAGAAATAAAGATGCTATAAGCACTACGATAACAAAACAGCATGGATGAAATATATGGTAAGGAAAGATAAGATTGGCAGTGAAAGAAAATATGTTTGTCAACTGCTTATTCCAAAACAAATTATTACTTTACCTGCCTCAATATAGGTTTAACTATAATACTTGACAGTTTTCCATTTTTTTTTGCATATCAAAGGAGAAAAGGAAAATGTATCAACTCATAATTTTTGCTGCATTTCAGAATAAATTACCACAATATTGGTACTACTCCTATTCTATCTGCATGCATTAAGCAGATCTACATTCACAGAAGTAGCTTGCAGTCTGAGTTTTAAAAGAACTGATTCCGGATCTTCCAGAAGTAAAAAGAGTATCAATAGTCCTTTAAAAAATAAATTAAGTTCAAAGAGCCAGAAGAATAAGATTCACAAGATGGCACAAGGCACACTGCACAGGACACCTAACATCAATAACAACTGGTACCTTTCTGAAAGCGTTTGCTTTAAGAGATCATGGCATAAATCCAAAGAGACTTAACCATCTTTGTTAGAGCAAATTAGTCACAACCTTCAAGAAGGTTAAATACAAAGACTAGGTTCTACATATCACTATAATATATGCCCTGGTTTCAGTTAGGACAGAGTTATTTTTCCTCCTAGTAGCTGGTAGGGTGCTGTGTTTTGGATTAGGATGAGAAGAGTGCTGATAACATGCTGATGTTTTAATTGCTGCAGAGCAGTGCTTACACTAAGCCAAGGACTTTTCAGCTCCTCGCTCTGTCCTGCCAGCGGGCAGGCTGGGGGGGCAGCAAGAGCTGGGAGGGGACAGCCCCGGGACAGCTGACCCAAACTGGCCAAAGGGGTATTCCATACCATCTGACGGCATGCTGAACAATATATAGGGGTGGCTAGCCAGGGTGGGGGGCCGGCTGCTCGGGGTTGGGCTGGGCATCGGTCAGCGGGTGGTGAGCAATTGCATTGTGCATCACTTGTTTGTATATATTATTATTATAATATTATTATTATTATTATTATTATTATTATTTTCTATCTTAATAAACTGTCTTTATCTCAACCCACAGGCTTCACTTTCCCGTTTCTCTCCCCCATCCCAGAGAGGGAGGGGGGAGGGTGAGCGAACGGCTGTGTGGTGTTTAGCTGCTGGCCGGGTTAAACCACAACATATACAACAAAAAAATCATTGTCACTCACAGTAAGTTAGCTTTTTTATATCATTTTTTTTCAGTAAAACTTTGGTGCCTTACACAGGTGGAGAATATAATCCATTCTTAAAGATGGGGATACTGGGAAGAGATATTAATTGCTGTTAAGATCAGTACAGGATAAGCTGTTGGCCGTGCTGGGATCAAGTCCCCTCTCTGGTCAAAAGTTTTAACCTAAGTATTTATCTGTATGTCTATCTGGTTAGATGAACATTCATGTTCTAGGGACATGGCTGATTTATATATTTCTTCAGAGGATCTTGAGATGACACACTCTTTGTTCGGTGCTGTCCAATACCAGCCCATCAATAACTGGACAGAAACAGCTCTTATAAAACAAGCAAGCAAACAAGAAGCTAGCAATGAAAGCAGAACACACAAAGAATGGGTTGTGTTGTCATTACTAAGCACGGCACACCTATCAGGGCAAATGTTTGCCTTTTTGCAGCGAACTTCCACGTGCTTAAAAGCTTAGTTTCCCTTGATCTTCTCCTTGAGTTACAAAAATACCAATTCAATCATTCCTTCTGCACGTTATCTTTTCTAAATCTCCAGTCATTACCTTCAGTCTCCTGAGGCAAATTAACTGTGCCTCCAATCTTCCTCTAGTACAATGCCCAAAACTGATACAGCGCTTTAACCTTACAATGAACTTCGGAGCAGAAGACTCAGCTATACACATCCTACAGATTATACCACTCTATATTTGTGCTAATATACATACACACCTCTCCTGAGCAACATGGTGTTCTTAACACTCATTCAGTTTTTAATCCATGGGTTATCCTAGACTGGGGTAGATGATGGGGTGGCAGGAACTACTTCAACAGTTGTTTCCCATCTTCTACTTTTATGTTATTTTTACCTAAAACTGAAACAGTTCACTTACTCTACTAAACCACATCCTATTCTTTCAGGCCATCTTTCCAGCACTTGAGATTCTTCTGAATTGTCATCTTGACTTCAGATGTACCCAAATTTATTCCCAAAGGCCAGTTCTCAGATTTCATTATCCAGTTCACACACAAGAACAATGAACTAAAAGAACTACATAAACCCCCACAGAAAATCCTTTCCCCCTCTGAGAACCACTGAAAAAGAACGCTGGCTACTGCTAACCAAATGATTTTACACACATCCTAAAATAGCCTTTTTTTATCTAGGCCATGTTTCCTTAGCTTGCTCTGTAGGAGTATCACATGTGGCTTTCTCCAGTCCACAAGCTTCCTGTTGTAGAGGAAGTTAGATTGGTTTGATCATGTGTCTCTGAGACTCACAATAAGGCTTCCAAGTTTGCTTCCCCAAACTGCACATTCAAAGAGAAGTCTGTCTTACCTGCCACTACGCCTCTTCCCTATGTTTCTGGATTTTCCAATACATTTTGTCAAGAACAAAAATTAAGGCACAGTAGAACTAGCTGATGATTTTCTCATGGTTCAAGCTCAAAACAAAAGTAATCTCAGCCAGAAATGGGTAAAAAGAAACCAAGCTGAAAAGCTGCACTGTGACTTTCCATTTCCTTGATGTAAAACCTAAGTAACCCAGAAAATAGTCACAACCTATACACACTGTTGATGTAGGCAGGCAAGTGGCTTAGGAGGCCTGGAAGCGAGAATATAGAGGTGAGCAAAAAGAATAAAGCACCTACTGCCACAGCAGTCACGAGTACTTACGCTAGGATTACCCGTAAGCACAAGTTTTCAATGCTGTGCACCATGTTATACTGCTACACGATTCAAACTGAAGACTTCTTTCTCTTCAAACTGTGCTTAAAAGCAGTCTACAGAATCAAATTAAGTTTTCGGAGCTGGGATGTTAGAATCTGGAAAGATGGCACCGAAGCAACTTCTGCTTGTAGGAAGTTCGCATATGTGGTCCAAGTATTTTGCACAATGAAAATTAGATAAGGATGACTCATGGCAGAGATCTCCCTTACCAGCCATGTTTACTGCCCTGTTTTATGCTCCATTACTGTTTTATACTCCATTACTATCAGCTAAACCTTCTGTCATCACATGCGCTAGACCCTCTGCAGAAAAGCTAGGGCACCCGCTGGAAAGGGCACCCATCATGGAAGAAAGGTTCTTCTGGGCAACAAAAATCGGCATGTCAGGGAATCCAGTACTTGGAGCTTTTATTTAAGCCTCAACAAATTTCAGCCAGACATTTCAATGTGCTGGCCTGATTCAGACAGCAGAAGCCACAGTGTTTGCAGACCACAACAAATAATTGTCTCCCATTCAAGCATCTATACTAAACAGCCTCAATATTTGCATTACTATTATTCAGAAAACATTAACTGTGCCAGAAGGAAGTTAATAACAGCAACAATCATGCAGAGCTACTTCTGCACAACGAGATGTCTGTTCCTGTCACTTGTTATCCCACTTTCACCTCTTCCTAAATACAATACGCATCACTAAAAAAAAAGTCACTCCATTATCTTTGCAGTCTGTACAGTCAATTTCTGTTTATTTAGTGACACTTCTCCGCCCCCCCCCCCCCAAAAAAAATCACACAGCTGCCATGAAGAATGTAACCAACTCTATTTTGTCAACTTATTTTTCTACAAGCTCAGGCCAGTGGCACAGCTCTGCATGTAGTCAGAAATCCTAGAGCAAGGGAGTGAAAAGGAAAGTACAAAAAGAGAAAAAATATTAGCATGCCATGAAAATCCTGAGAGGGACAAGATTTATAACACTGAGAAAATTGCATCTTCTACCTGTTGGTCTTGAAGTGACCAACAATGCAAATAAAACCAGAACGTACAGCACAAACGTCATAGTTTAGTTCCATAATTCTCCACGCCATTACCTTACCCAGAAAGACGGCAAGGAAAATAATCAGCTGAATGAGCCTTTCTTAGTGAAGACAACACAAGCATTTACTTTGCATGCAGTTTGTCAGAAAAAAAAGTTAAGATTCAGAGGCATTTAAATTACAATCAACAAATCATAAATACTGGTATGTTTTTAGGAGATATAAAGTACATACTGCTATCACGCTACCTCCCCCAAACGTGTAAAAAATTGTCAAGGTAACAAAGTCATTTTAATCAGGCTGATATCTGAAGCGTAAGCCCTTACTTCTCTTGGCCATCCTCTGTAGGTTGGTTACCAACAGAGCAAGAATTTGGGCAAGCAGAGCTGCACAGAGCGCGGCAGCGCCTTCCTCTCACAGGCCTCCTGCCTTCTTCTGTTGTCTGGGGACACTGACTCAAAGCAACACAAGGCAACCCACTGATTCTTCTTTAAGTAAATATTATTTTTTAGAAGTCAACTGTAAAATACTCCCTCATCCCCAGTCAGGACTTGAGCAAAGCTCATTTTCACTCTGCTGAAAGTACTACGCTCCTGGAAAGCGCAAGGAAAAGAAAAAAAAAAATGCCAGAATCTACTGTTCTCAGCATTAAGGCATCTGCTATCACATTCACCATCATTACTGGCAAATCTCTTAAGAAAAAAGTATTTCCCAACTGCAACAGTACCCAATCAGAATTGCACAACTCTCAGAAGATAAAAGGTATCTTTCAAAACTGCTCTCCAAAACCCTGAATTACTTGCACGTCAGGAGAAGCGCTGCAGCCTGTGAAGATGACAGAAGACTTTCTCAACTTCCAGGATACAAAAAGGCGAGCAAAGCAATGAGCATAACCAGTTTGTTTTGATAGCACTAACGTATATTAGCCTGAAGCACGAGCCTGGAGCATCAATGGCCCGGGCCTGCCTGCTCTCAGTAGGACCATCAACAAAGAGCTGTGTGTTGACTGCCGGGAGCTGGCAGACACCCCCTGCACCTTTTCTTCAGCCACCAGGAAACACTACCCGCATTGTTCGGCCAGCATGCAAAACAACCAGCCCGGATTCATATGGAGGACGTGAGCCACAGAGCAAAACGCAACAGGCACCTCTCTGCCCCTCCAGCTGACAAAGCGGCCGCTATGACGGGCCGGAGGAGCGAAGCAGGAAGATTTACAGTGCAACTGCCATAAGGGATAAGATTTACAGTACAACCACACACTTTCTGGGGATTTGGTTTGTTTTGGTGGTGATGGTGTTTTGTTTTGATTTTTTAAAGAGTCACTAATTCAGTTTTTCAGTGATATTTCCATTGTAGTGGGCTACTGAAAACTTAACTACGCTGCGCTTACCTCCCCAGATCTCCGCCTCCTTACGCCCTTCAGCAGCGGTCTCAGCGCTGGTCCTGTCCTCTCTCCCCCTGTTGTTTCTGAGAGCTCAGGTGGGACCGGCAGCAGGCAGCACACTTCTGGTGTACCAGCCACTGACTGCACCTCGCTGGCAACTCTTTCACCACAAGAGTCACATGCGGCTCGGGAGGCACCAGATAAATATCATTTATGTAACAACCTAATAAGTCCTCTTCCGGGAAGAAAAAAAAAAGCCAGTAAAGCCAGAATGGCAATGGCATTAAACCAAGCAGCAGCAATGAGGCAGAACCTCAACCCCTCCCTGCGTGCCAGCTGTATTAAAATGACTCACGGCTGACCAGCAAGATTGCGTGTCCTGTGGTGATCAATGCTCTGTGCAACGCCCAGCAGAGCTTCAAGAAAGCCGTGTGCTCTATCCTCAGGTAGAATAATCAACCAAAAAATCTGTAACATCCTGCATTCTGATCTGATCCAATTAAAAAACACACAAACAAAACCAACAGAATAAAAGCGTAGAGGGGAATGATGTGGGAGAACAGTTTTCGAAAAATAATGTACTCCAGTTGTTGTCATACCCAAATTCTCCATTTCCACTGATGATTTTTTTAACTAGAACTAGAGAGAATGAGGTAACTACAAACATTTCCTGTCACGTCAGGGATGACCGGAAGGATGCAAAATTACAGAAGTTCAAATGTCACAATATGCTGCTTAAAAGATCACAGCCTCAGCCTTCCATAGACCAAGAAGTCATCTTGCATTAGCAACGGGCAATAATGGGATAACCAAATTACATCAACTCTATCTTATCAGTAGGGAAAGGGAACTACAGAACTGTTCTACTTCTGACCAAAAGCTTATTTTTCCAAAAGCCTCCCCCCATCCTATTTTCGTGTGGAATGCAGCACACTAATGAAAGCAAAAAAGAGTGGGAGGGGGAGATACCTGAGCAAGAGCCTAAGACATAGCACTCACAACAATCAGCACTTGAGATAAATCGACTACTAATCCTGTACAAGCAAATGTCAGATTTACACAATGCTTCTCAACATTTACAAAGGATCTCAATAACACAATATTTTCTCATGGAGATAATAAACGGAGTGCTAAGTGCTATGAAGTCCCCAACGTAAAGCCACTGCTCCACACATCTAATTGTCTGCTTAGATGCTGAGAAATCATTTCCCCCAGTACACAGGCATAAAAGTCACCGCTTTCTGTACCTTAATTGCAAAAGAAATATTAATAGTAGAGAGTGTTCATTCTAAACTAAGTAATTTATGGCTGTATACAGAGCTAAGAAAGGCTGTTTACATATTTACTAACTTAGGAACTGAATCTAACCATAAAAAACTCGTATATAAAATAGGAAGTATTCTCTTGCAAGATGCAATTAGCAGTTGTTAATCAAAGAGGAAAAGGAGAAAATAGTATTCTTGTCCACAAGCTTTTATGAAGCCCTAAATTATCACACGTTGGAGCATTAATATTTCCATTACATACTGGGGGACTAGAGTCAGCTGTTTAAGAGGTGAACAAGCAGATCATAACTCCAAAGTCCAAAATAACGTACTGTCTATTAGAAGGACTTTATCTCAAGGAAGCTTACAGAACATAAAAGTAAACCTTAAAAAATAATAATAATAAAACTTAGCACAGAACACAGAAATAATATCTAGAATCTCCGCTACAAAAAAAAAAAAGTCTGGGCTGTGGACCCAGCTCTTTGAAAAGACTGATGCTTCAGCGAAACAATTTGTGGGAGGGAAATCCATGGGAGTGGAGAAGGAATGGTTTGCTGCCTTCTGTCAGATTTTAAAAACTTCAGGAGGGCCGTCTGTCAGTGTCAACAGCAGTCTACATGCCCTAAAACAACAAACTGCTTAAGCGAGCATATGTCTTCATACACATAAATACTAACCCTCCCACAGAAACTCTAGTTTTGGATATCTTCATCTGTCTCCCAGCAAAGCTCTGCTGCCTGCATCGGGATCGGAAATTTGGCTGAGCTGACAAATGACTATCATTCCTCATTTGCAAGAGCAGGGAGATCACTTTAAAAATGTTCCTCCGTTCTTCTAAGCGCAGGCAGGCAGACAAACAGTTTCTGGCTTCAGGTGAGATAATGGTCCCTATTTCAGGAAGTTGTGTTTACCACAAAGGAACACAGGAAGCGTTACGTTATCAAGTTTCAGAAACAATGGATTCACTCAGTAATACTGATCAGAGCTTCTTTCTTGTCCTTGCCTATAAAATCAGTAGCAGGTAGTTGAAACAGAATACTTAGAGCTATTAACGCTGTCATAACAAGGATGAGGAAACTGTAACAACAAAGCAGTGAATTTGCTCTCCTTTTTTATATTAAAAAAAAAAAAAAGCACTGCAGTTTCAACGTAGCCTTTGGCAACACAGCAATGCAGGATATAGTTTCCCAAATCATGTGGCAAATCTTCAGGTTTCTTCCTAGGAATACCCTATTTCACTTAGCTCTCTAGTTGCTGAGCCAGGCAGCCAGCTGTTTGCAGTGCATTTTTGTTTTACACACACAAACCCAAAATATATTTCAGTATCCAGGAAGGAAGGCGTGCAGTTTATATACACATCATGCCTAAAATTAAGTCAGAAAAAAAAAAAAAAAAAGACTGAAAATCAGCAGTGCAGCTCAAGGAAAGCACTGTAACGTCCTGCAGTCCCTAACCATTTGTTTATTATCCCCGCACTGTTTCCTCCTTTCTGAAAACACCACCTCTGGATACGGGTTAAAGGTAGTTTAACACGGAAATGAACTGTAATCCAGAAACATCTGCAATCTCTGCCACCATACGGGCTTAAGGAAGGGAAAGAGTGGCCACGTTCACTTCGCTGTTCACTTGGAACGGGTTGCCCAGGGAGGTGGTGGAGTCACCGTCCCTGGGGGTGTTCAAGGAAAGGTTGGACGTGGTGCTTGGGGACGTGGTTTAGTGGTGACACTGGTGGTATTGGGATGGTTGGACCGGGTGATCTTGGAGGACTTTTCCAACCTGAATGGTTCTGTAATTCAGCAGCAGTGCCAAACTGACATGCTCATGAAGCAACAACATATACCTTCAATTTTGCGATTTCCCATTGTTTTTTTCACTAAATTTCAACGTAGTTGTTACTAGGTAATTCTCTCTTCTCTAAATGTTTCTTTCTTCACTTATTCTGTACCTGACCTCCATCTTGTTCCAGACACTCTTCAGCAGCTGCTGTGGGCGAGGAAGGCTGTGAATTACATCCTAACAGCGTGAGGGAAGCATTATTAATCTGATACCTGGTAGACTGCTTCAGGGTCTGAGAAACTTCCCCTGCTGGCAATCTTCATCAACTATTCTGACAACTTCAGCCATTTAGCATTTTCCATAACTGGAAAGACGTCAGCTTTATCAACGCCCACTTCATTAAAACACCTGGGCTTGTTCAAGGGTAAGGAATGATTTTGGTTTAAATGTTCTAGAAAGGGATTAAACAGGATCCTTCCATATAGAAGCCTGTCCTCGGGTACAGCAAATGTTAAGTTGTAATGTGAATGCAGAATGTTTAAGCTGCAAATCAACCTCTAAAAATAAAGATACTAAAGCTAAAATAACCAGCAGCTCAACTAGGATAGGTACTTGTTATTTTTTTAAGGAGAGACAAGGACAATGAGAACCATGACTTCCACAAAAATAAAATCTGAATGTTTTATTTGGTAAGTAGGTATGTTCTGCTACAGAACACTTCAGCTTCCAGAAACTAAGTTATAAACAAACTCGAAATAAAAAGATAAATTAAATATAATCATTTCAGCAATACCCTTATGCACCTTTCATACTCAAGAGAAAATGGCATACAGACTGGAAATTTCCATTCTGTTTTCCATACTATTTCAACAATATTCTGCTTATCAAGAACGAACACAGCAAATAAGATTGCAAAAGACTGAAATTCAGTGATATATTCTGCACATGTATGAGATAGAAAACTACAATTATTTAGAGAGCATGCACATTTAGCTTCTTACATAATTACCTTGTCTGTCTGGATTGGACTAACGTGATTTTTTGCTAAGGAGACATCATCTCTTTTCCAAATAGACCACCTCTCTCACCCATCTCCTCAAAGACAATTCCAGCCTACCCCAGGGCTATAACCCCGTGCTGTAAATGAGAGCGGATGGCATGATGCCTATCCAACATTGTACTGGAACTTTTACAGTTCCTCACATTTTTTGCAAAGATCCCACTGATGTTTTGCTGAAAATCACAGTTCACCATCTTTGGCCAGAATTATATCAAGTTCTCTAGCATTTAGAGTAATTACTTCACCTTTTTGTTACATTTCCAGAAAGCATAAGTAAGCACTAAAAGGAAACTAAGTCCTCCAGTGAGTAAATTTTGGACTTTTGTCAGCGAGACAGGAGGGGTGAGAAAGGAGGTCAAATAGATTTTTTCTACCCGACATTGACCAGACAGGTTAATTATACCAGTCAAAACTTCCATCTGCCAACAGGGAGATTCTCCCCACTGCCTACACATCTACAGCCTCTTAATAGTTTGGGGATTTGCAAATTCTCTTTTAGTAATTAGTTTGCTATACAAGTATAGCTGTTGCTATTTGACAAAACAGCTATTGATGTACTATTTAGCCATTTAAGTACTTTCGGTATCCTCCAGAGCAGGAGATTTACATTTTATCTTCTTTCAGTTCTTCTGTTTCCTCCTCTGACTGGTTTTCTGCTGCCTACCTCCTGTTCACTTGCAGTTGGAGCCCCCACTGCATGCCTGAAGTCAAAGCATGGACTAGAGGAGACTCTCCAGTGCTGGTAGTAGCTGTAGTAAATTAAGATGATGAGAAGGGGGATGTCATTGCTTGCTTCACATTGCTCAGTGCAGTTGTCCATGGAAGCCTGGAGATCATGGCTTTAGTCTCATCAGTGGGATCTTCTACCAGAATTCGTACTTCAAAGCTCTTCAGATGCTACCAAAGTCTGCAATACTGATTCTTCCCACCCCAACCTCTTTTAATCATTAAAAGATTCTTGATAGCCTCAAACTTCTATTCAAGGCAATCTACCGTTGTTTTTTTTTTTCTTTAAATAGCTTTCAACAAAGCACTGAAAGCACTGTCCTTTTGTTTGTTTGTTTTGTTTTGGTTTTGTTTTTAAACTGGAGTTCTAGCATTTGACCCTTTACAGCTTGCATACTGACTGAAATTATCACAAGCTGAGGAAGAGCCAACAGACCAGTATTTCAGTATCCTGGGATCCTGTCATATACTTTATAAAGCTCTGAAAAGCATGTTAACAACCCACAACCACTACCAGAATGGAGGGAAGTTTGGATGTAACAGAATGTATTGTTACATATAATTTACACATTTTTGTTGATATAAAAAACAAACCCTGTTAGGTAAATCAACATATACACAGATTTCAGATATCATCAGTAACAAATGACTAATAACTAAAAAAAACCACCTTAAGACAACCTATGCTTTTTCCTACGATTTGCTTATTTCATGGCTTGAAACTACCAGCTGTTTTGATGATAATCTTTTTGATGACAAAGAAGTTATGTTATGTAGTATATGTAGAAATAGCTGAGAATTCAGGTAGAAACAGAAAGTAAGGATAAGTACACTTAAAAACATGCCCACTCTTATATTAACATTGGATTTCTCAACAGCAAAGAAGCCCTTTAAAATCACATCATTTAGATGCGTTCTTTCAGGAAAGTGAGAGAACATTATCAACAGTTAAACTATTATTTGTAATATGGGCTGGTAAGTGTTCCCTAATAGTTTCTGGGACACTGATGTGCAGAACATTCACCTACCAGAGAAACTAGTTCATACTTAAATATCTAATAATTGAATTTAAAGAAAGTCCGAGCAGTTTCTTTATTAATTTTCTTATACCTCCTTTCTGTGCCAGTAGCTCCCACAGTTAAAAAGTACACCTCAGTTCTCCCAGTGCTGTAAGGTATCCTGTTTAATTTTAATGGAGGAAATACTAGTACAAAGACGGTGAATTGAGCTTCAAACATTTCTTTTCCTCATGGTACTCAGAAAGCAAATAATCTAGGTTATCACGATCCCTAACTGCATCACCTTATGTTCACGTATGAACAGTACATTAACCTTCTCTTCATCTTGTTACAGTCTGCTTTCCTACCTTTTTTTTTCCTTTCAAAAGGAGAACAGGAGATAGTGTACCCACCAAATAACCAGGTTATACACCAATTACCTCTTCAAAGAGCAAATTCCATTTAAAAATGTATGTCTTCAGTAAATTCAGGTTTAAAGATTCATAAACAAACTATGGAAGCTTTGTGTTGGGGAGAAGGAACAGGACCAACTATTCATTAAAGCAAGCAAAGTGGGTTACCTTGTAGCACTGTGACCTTCTAAAAAAGTTCCCTGTAGCAACAGCTGGCTGGCCCTTTTTTAAAAAAAATTAAAAGGACCAGCTGCAAAAAGAGCAGCAGCACACTGAAAAGCATCTTACGGAATGCTGATGCTTAGAAATAAATGAGTGTATCCACAAGCAGCTCTTGCTAAAACAAGCTATCCTGCCTTGTTAAATGCAGAATTAGTGACCTGATCTCCCACAGACTGCAGTCACCAGTGATAACCTCAGCGCCTTGATGCTGGCCCTTGTGAGCTCTTCCTCCATTCCTCAGCTCCCCAGACCTCTGTTCCCCACGTGATGCTATCACCTCTCTCATGTGTCACTTAATTACCAGCTTGGCAGGAGGTACCACATGCTATGGTTTGTTCCAAGGTTTACATGTGCCATCTGGTCAGTCAAAACAAAACAAAAAAATGGTGAACTTGCAGACCAGAAAAGAACAGGCAACTGTTGAGCTCACCCTACAGCCTCTGTAGAGACCATGAAATGTGGTTTTCTTCTGCTGAAGCACCAATTTTCTTCAAACCCCTGGTAACTTAATATTTTAGTCACACAATGTGACTAAAAGCACCCTAACAAATTGGGGGTGAGGGGACAGCCCACAGGGGAAGAGTGATGGAGGACCAAAGGAGAAGAGAGCAGGAGATCACACAGTATCAAATGGCTTTGGCACAAGCAGAGTTGCCATTTTAATGCTGTGCTGGGCCAAGCATTCAATTAAAAACACCATTTGTTTTTACAACAAGGAGTGTCAGCAAGCATGAAGTTACCACATTTGATGTGATGAGAAAACAGAGAAACTGCAGGCGAAGAGCAGAAGTCCAGTCAGTGCTGGTAAAGAGCTAGGGAAATGCCCTGTCCGTCACTTGAGGGCTGTGTATTTGATCCATTTAGATATGCCAAAGCAAGTACCTTCACATTTTTCCAAACATCCTTTAAAATTCTGTGTATTAAAGGTTTTTTTTTCTGCAATTTTCCTCACTCCTGAAAGTACCAAGGCACTTGCTCCAGAAACCTTTATTTACAGCAGATAAACATTTTCAGATGCACAGTTTTAAGATAGCCACAAGCCTCTTCATATTTATTTTCCTAACCTATATGCAGTTGATTCTCTAAATTTTGATTTTTTTCAGTAACATTCTTCTATAAGCATTCAAGCTTTTATTTATAAATACTTCATCCCCTCTCTCCCTTGGAACAAATATCCCTTTTGGAAAAGGAAGATAATGATTCAACAACTATTTGCATAAGACTGGCTAAACTTTCTCCTTCTTGGGCCTGAAAGTGACTGCTCAGCCCACAACAGGTTTCATGATGCCAAAGCAGTAGTCGTAGTTGATTTCAATTTACTTCAAGTGATACTGGTCATCACTTTTCCCTTAAGTGAGTATTGGCTTCCTCTTCTGGCATATCTTTGTTTATCTTCTATGTAATGGCTTAATACATTGTTAAGACACAAAAGAACTCATTAAGTCATTCAAAATACACTGAAATATCTCCAGTAAATTAAATCATGTCAAGAACTCATATAAAAGGAAAATAAGGCATTTTCTGAATACTCTCCAAGGACGACCAGTATAGTAAAATGGACATTCTCCGTAACTTGACTTTAAGGTAATTTTCTTTCTTTCTCCCCACTGCAAAACTCAAGTCATTCTAAAAAAGTGATGATTTTTCCAAAAAAAGGATGAGCTCAGTTTCAGATAGCCAGGTTTGAAATACGTAAAACTGGATATAAAAACAACAACACCATTTTTTTTTATTATTATTTTGACTTCTTTCAGATACATTGCTCTGCTGCCAATCTTGAATCCACATCTTTCTGAAGAAAAATTAGTGATACATCCAACCAGATGTTACAGACCCATACAAGTGGAAGAAGTGGAGAAATAACTTACGGAAAACTAAAACTGTTAAGCTGGTATGCTACAACAGGAATTGATAAGAGCTGTTTTAAACTACCAATTAGCCAGCATGGGTTACAAATGTTGGACGCAGCAGCAGGCAGTCTCTTAGAATAACAAGAAACCGTTCTCGTTTCTGCTCCATAGGAAGAGATTGCACAGCTCATCCCTGCAAACGGAAGTGGTAGTGAATCATAATTTCATTAGCTTCCACAACAAAAGATGGTTTGATTATAAGAAATTAGTCATCATATACATTTACAGCCTCACTGTTGGAAATTCAGCGATGAAGATCCCAAGGTCAAACATTTGATTTAGCAATCAGTGCCTGACTCGCATGGTATTGAAGTCTGGGCTCTTCTGCATGGAAGCGGCAATACAGAAAGCCTGTTCGTTTAAATAAACATCCCATTGTGGTTTCTTTGTTTAAAAACACTAGTAATCCAAACTAGTGGATTAGTGAAGACTAGAGACTGCAGCTCAGCGCTGTTCATTAACTCTAGCGCAAGTAACATGAGGTATGCTGCAAAAAATAAAAGGCATTGTTTTCCTGGCAGAAGTTGAGATGTTTTATGACGTTTTCAACAAAGAGGAAAATGTGGTTAAAACAAAAGTCTCTAGATGTCTTTCAAATATACATAACACTCATGAAACGTAGAGAAACCATTGTTTCAGCCCTGAGTTCTTACTGTGTTTGGAAAAGCACAATTTGGGGAAAAATAGGAATAGTCATGAAAGACTAACACTGTGTAAGAAAGCTTCGATATAAACCAGAGCAAGAAAATTACATATTATTGTACTTCTGTGAATCAGATCACAGCTGAGACTGGGACAATTGGTTTCTCTCACACAGCAGATTTCAAGCATTAACTGGTTGCAGCAAAGTGATTAGTTTTCCTGGACATGGGAAGACAAAATAGAGGATGTGATTTGACAACTCTGCATAATTCAAAGGGAACTAAAAGACAGAAACATTATGGGGTTGCTTTCTAAAACGATTTAACACATTTTCTGCAGTAGTCTGTTGGCACTGCTGGACAGTCTCAGTACAAATTCTGCCTCATTCTTTAAACTAACATTTTTCTGCAAGTATTTCAACTAGAAACATACAAACGATTTTAGAATTGATAAAATATTAATGCAGTTCCTAGCAATTCAATGAATCTATTCACAGCTGAACATCAAACACAGATTTTAGAGCACGTAAAACCCATAGTGAACATTAGTTTTTCTAACGCCATATGACCAATGCTCCTTAAGCACTCAGCCCATCAGAATTACTCCAAAGGCTAGATTACCAGCCATTTACTTTGGGACTCTGCTCAGTCAAAAACAGCCCTGAAGTGGATCTATACTCTTTGAAAATACTTTAGCCCAACATTCATAAAATCACTGATGTCATATGTTAAAACTAATTTGAAGAGCTAGGAGGGGAAAAAAAAAAAAAAAAAAAGCATTTCTGATGAGTATGCTGTCTAATCTGTCAGCAGCTATTCCATTCTGTTGTGCTTCAGCACGGAGCTTGAGCTCTTACAATGAATCAAGAATTCCTGCACATCCTCTCTACCACATTATTCTCTCTATTCACTCCAGTGCCCAAATAAACTACAGCAGAAGTTGAAGAAGAGACCACGGAGCGGCTTGGAGTTGTCTTCCACAGCTATCTTACATCACATTTCCAAAATGTTATCAGCCAACAGCCTGCTCCTCAAAGAGGCCACAAACAGACAGAATGAAGCCAAATCCCAAGCAAACGCAAGCTTAACTTAGTGTACGTTTCTGTCCTATCTGTAACCCTTGTTACACATGAAATGATAATGCAGAAAGTACTTAGCACCGGAGCAAGCTGTAAGTTGTGATAAGAAGCTAAAGATTTGCTGAAGTTTGGAGAAAGACACAAAGCATATACCATTTTATCCTGCATTAAGATTCCTGAAGGTAGCCTGTCCCTTTCTACTCCCTAAAGTTATCCAACCCAACTGCGTGACTTAGTCCTTCGCACACTGTTTCCAAGACTTTCACTTCAGGAAATTTTCCACAAAATCCAACAGTCAGAAATGTCAGTCTGACAAAGGACTTCAGCTTTAGAACCTTTCTTTGCGGGCAAAGAACTTTCAGTAGAAGTTCCATTTTTCCTCAAAAATGTTTATTTTAAATAAATGTACTTAAACTATAGTACCTCTGCTGCACTTTAAGGAGCTTAGTATTTTCTAGTGTAGACACGTACACATTGTACTATCTCCAGAATTTGAAAATTAAAAGTATTTGAAAAATAAAAGAGGTTTACTAAACTATTAAAAAATGCAGGTACTTAAATTAGTAAACTTCTGATCTGTGAGCCCTTAAGAAAAAAAGTGCAAGAGCGTATTGGAAAAGGCATGAGCAAAGACAACAGTTTCCATCAGTTTTTTGGCTATTCTAAGTGTATCTATTATTCCAAACACTTCTTTGGTACAGGACTGTTGTGGTATGCAGCCTTCAGCCATTTTTAAGAGATAAAGATAGCGGGCGTTCACTTCACTCACGTGATAGTACAGACATTAGAGTTTAAACCACTAAATGGTCTTTTTTTAAAAAAAGTTCTGTGGAAGCGTGCCCTTAGTATCTTTACGCCAGTCACTAACTCACAAACTGGACATGCAAAGTAGCGTTGCAGACAGCACGAATTGCAGTAATTTCTTGCAGTACTGTCTGGAGACAGAGCTGAGCTTTGCGCTTAGAATTAGGATTCAGCCTTTGCGTTTGAGAAGTGTATCAATCCCAATTAGTCTGAGTACATAATGAACAGAAAATTAAATAAATCCATTAGCTTAATTTTAACCTAAATGAGTCCTTAAAGATGCTTAAAAAATGCCTCTATACTGAATGCTTGCTCTTTGATGTATTTAATGCAGAAGTGTCACGAGCAGGATATGGACATAAGATCCCAGGTTGCGCTGAATGCTAAATTATTCATAATGGCAATCAAACTCTTGAACATCAGAGTGAAAGCACAACTCTGACCAATCACAACTAAATTGCACTTGAACCTTCTCAAGATTCAAAAGTATATTGTACTTGTATAAAGAAAAAAAACACACGCACCATTAGCTAGCAAAGCTAAGAAATGACCAGATGAGATTGCATCAGCTTGTCACCCACTTTTGGCAAGGGTGGGAGACAGCTTTTTGCTTGGTCTTAGTCACTGTTCATCCTGGCCACTATGGTTATACTCATTTTAGAATCCTTTGTGAAGACATCTGATTAAGACCAGTAACAGATACCTCTTTAACTTTACATAGGTCCGTGGCTCATTTGATTATTTTTTCATTCTGCTTTCCAGTCAGCCCCTTTGCTCATGAGCGCTTCCAAACCTCTCTTTACCTGCTGACAGTCAGTTAAAACATGTTACCATTATTCTCCTCCCCAGTATGGTCCTCAAAGAACCTTCCAAAAAAACTAAATTTTGCTTTCCTCTCCCTGTGAGAACCCTGGTATTAACACACCCTTTCTAATTCTCTGTGTAATTCTGGTTGTCATTTACAGCCTGCACTAAGGTATTGCCAGCATGCGTGCAATCTTAGATGGCATGAAGCAAGATAAGATAATGAAGACCTGTGGCTGTAGAAAAGTAAACAGACTTGGATTCAAATTCTGCAGGCTCTGCTGGCCTCAACCACGTTGTGACTGTAAAATGAGGCTAGCATTCCCATCTCTTGTAGAAGTACTTAATACGAGGTATTTATGCACTGTGATATTACCGTAACTCCTGCGGCTGACAGGAAGCACCAGCTGAAGCTCAGGAGTCTTTTCTGATGCAGCACAAAAAGAATCAAAGACCACGACACAGCCTCTCGCTTGCCTGTAACAAGTTTTCCACAGGGAACTCGGATGCTGCGTATCATCCTGATTCAGTTGTTCCACATAGCTGTGATGATGACAAACTTTGTCGTGTGACTTCAGTTGCAATTCGGGAACTGTTGGAACTTAGCATGAAAACAGTACTGCATCCTGTTACAAAGGAATACTATTTGTATGAAAAACAGTGAGAGTTCATCCACGGCAAGAAGTCCCACACACAAGAAAAAAATCCCCAGCGATTCTACCACTTGTGCATCTTAACCAGTATTAGCACTACTGAGGATAAAGTAGACTGTCCAAAAGATTTATCAATAATACATGGACTTGCACGTTACAGGACAGATTTAGAAAGCAAGAGTAGAGCTCTGGGACAAAGGGGCAGGTCTGATGTTCTGCCCCCAAAAGAGGTCACCCCTCTTTCAACTGGACCACAGCACAGGGAGCTGACTGAGTATCTTCTGAGTAAGCTTTCTAACACAGTGAAGTTTCTGAAAGTTGATGCCAGCATGGCACAGGAAAACGTGGGAAAACACTTCCCTCCTTACCTAGGGATGAGTTTCCCAGGTACATCAGCTGATCCTACAGTCTGAACTTCCACAGCAGCAGACTGTCTGCTGCTGCTTTATCTGCTCTTCACTGGCCGTAACTTCTCATGGAGGAATAAGCACGGACTCGAGGAGCATCAGATTAGGAAAGACAGCCGCCTGCAACACAGATAGTGCTCAAAACCCCTACCTGTAGATATCTTCAAAGTGCTGGAAGAGCTGCTGATAGCAAAGGAAGAATACACACGCTGAAACTATCAATGAGAGTTGCAGTGGTCATTAAACTCTGATTTTGGTGAAGAAGCATCATTATGGAGCTCTGACTATTCAGGATAACTTTCAGTTCCCCAGAAATAAAGCAAAACACTCTACTACCAAAATCAAATACCTTGGCAAAAAGAGAAAAGTTTTGTAGCCACTCCAAAGTCACGTTCCGTACCTACCACTTAAAAGACAGCAGAGAAAAAAACATATATATATTCTTTTAATGCTTCAAAATAAAGCTCTGGATAACAGGAGCCATGGTGGCAGGTGAGACCAGGAGACCACCTTTGGAGATCGCCTTGCCTAGGGTGCCTTTTCTTAACCAAGCCAGGTTAAATCTCCCTGCGTGCTTGCTTTCAGTGACACCTGAGGTTATCAGCTAAAACTTCTTACATTGCTCGGCTCCACGGGCCCTTCAAACAAAGGCACAAGAAACCCAAGTCACATTTCCCATAAGAAGGTAGGAACCACCACCGCCCAGCGATCTGCAGAGCTTTAGAATTCACGCTCCTTCTCCTTGGCGGATTACGCCTCGAGGAGCCGGGAGTTCGCAGAGCAGCGCGCGCAAGGTATTTATGCAGCGTGCAAAGTCACAAGCCTCTAATTCAACTGAAAGTAAATGCCCCTCAAGAATATCCGTATTTCACGGCGCAAAAACGTATGTAAGCAATCAAAAAGTGAATAATAGAGCAGTTAGCCAGCTCTTTAATACATCAGCTAAAAGTATATCAATTCCATTGATTTTTATGATGGGCTGATTTCACATAATGGACTAAGCTCGCTAGGAAGACTGTAAAAGGGGAAAAATGCTTTGCTAGAATTAGTGGAAGATGGCGTCAAAGTGCTTTTAAGACATGCATACAATTAAAACATTTTATTTGGGGATGTTAAATTTAGAATACTACTGTCAAGAACAGATTTGGTACTGAAGTTGAGTAAAAGCCATGATCACAACACTGGAGATAAAGCAAAATATCATGGAGATCTGGAAATTAAGTTTTATTTTTATTTTTTTATTCCTAGCTAAGCAGCAGAAAGCTCAGACTATGAGCACGTAGTCAAAGCTCAGCACAGCAAAAGGTTAACAGGATGCTTCAAGGATCCATAAAGCAAGCTGCACGTAAAGGCAGTTATTAATGATCTGAGAAGTTAAAAACATTAACAGTTATGGGAGCTCGGGCAAGTACAGAAGAACAAAAACGTAACTAACTGGGAGCTAATCAGCCACAATGTACAAGCAACACAGCAGCAGATAAAACTCGGTGGTAATAAACGCAGAAGAAGTGGCCCTGAAAATTGAAGGCGGAATAGCCAGTATGGTCAGCAACTTATAAATTAAGTAGACCTAGCATAAACAAGAGGATTATAAGCAACTCAAGGAAGACCTGTGCTTGATAGGAGTGTAGCTGTTGAAAATGAAAAATGTCAGGATTCAAGAGGAGCTAGCAAGTGCTAGCAAAACTGGAGTATCTTCATAAAAGTAGCAGGTTATTCACTTAGTCAGGCTGCTCTAGTTATAGATTGTGTGGCTGAAGAAACTTTTATGAAGAGATTAGAAATTAATCCTGGTAATATAAAGAATAATGAAGCAAGACATGAAAATATATGTAGTTATTAGCAGACTCAGCAACAAACAGACCAGAAATAATTTACACCTCAAAAACAAAGAGGCAGGTCAGAGCTATGCCTCTGGGATATACAACGCCTAAGTTTCCGAGGTCATTTCCACAGCGTGCCTTTGTAACCCAGAATCTGCCAGCAGGGAAAGAAGGGCAGGAAGTCGTGGGGAGCATCAGGTAAGGATTCACCTCCGCTGCTGTCAAGTACCGGCCTAAGGCCCTACCACAACAGAAGTGCTCAGCACTGCTCCAGATTTCAGTTCATAATTCAACACAAAAAACCTCAGGAATTCTTGTTCAAAGCAAATGGCTTGTAGGCATGAAAGAGCCCCATGCTCAGCAGCACCACTCCAGGTGGTGAAAGGTGTTTTCACGTAACCTAGACCCTCAAAAAGCGCCTTCAGTTTGCAGGCCACACTGAAAGAAACAGGCTGGGGGTGGCAGCAGCACCAAGACCATAAGATTTTGGTCCGGTGAATCAAACTTCTGTCCCAGGTGGATATTCTGGGACTTACCACGTGCACTTGAGATCTCTAAAAATATAAAATGCATGATCTTGCATGAATTTTTTGTCTCTTGAACTAAACTTAAATTACATTCAAACGAGTTAAGTGTTTGGAAGGATCCTATTTTTAGGCGAGTGTCCCTGGAGCTCCTTTTTGTTCTCAACCCAAAGATAAACACCACGCTATTTCTGTGACAGAAGAAAGAAAAATATTTCACAAGTTTACAGCTAGCGTGCAGTTCTACCAACACGTATGCAACAAAGAAAGGACAGTACCAGGGACGCGGAAGGAAGTTCTTCCAACAAGAAGACAGCAGGGTACTATTTTACCAAGGCAGCAGCTTGGCACCGAAATTCATGCTAAAGTACCTCCATTCTTTTCCCCGTATAGCTTATTCCTGAACGTGCTTTAACAAACCCAGCCCGCGCTGACGGAGGGCAGGGAGCGGGGGGGAGCTCAGTGTTTGCACAGAAGCAGCACAGTACCACCTCGGTACCACCGGGTAGGCAACGGCTGTCACACGGTGCTTCTAAAACATTTCCATGACTTTCGTTAACGTTTTTGGACCGGCACGTTCCAAATTAAGGAACGAGGCATCTTCGTTCACAGAGCCACAACTGTGAAAAGCCAGGCAGCATCCAGTCACAGCCCGGGTGTTATCACCTTGATCTCAAGGGTGACTTGTCTGCGGTGTCCTTGCCAGGTGCCAGCTGTATCATCTCCTGAAGATGATCACACCGCACAAGCTCCCTATCGGCAACAATTTGAGAGAGATTTCTCTCTGATGGGCTTCACCGACAAGGTACGCCTGACGAAACGCGGCGAATTCGGCGCTAACAATACCACTTCGGGAAGGACCCGGACGAAATTCCAAGTCACAGCAAGCGACGAAGCTGGCACCAGAAAGCGAAACGCTTTCTCCAGCATAAGCAGCCCTTTGTACTGCGGGAGAAGGACGAGTCCTGAGGTGTTCCAGGCGTGCAGCGCGGCATGGTCTCCTCTGCCGTTGCAGCCGAGCTAAGTTGAGGGCAGCAGCGTACAGAAACACACGGCTCGGCTGCATAGTTTTGGTTTGCACAGCTGTCGGCTATGTTCATTTACAGTTCACGCAGTGCCAACAGCGTTTATATAAACAGAAGATGCTGGTTCACTCCCGCTCCTTGCCATAAAAGTTACTTCTCCCGGCAGCTGCCGCAGGAAAACCGGTTTGCGTTTCGGGACCTCGCAAGTTCACGGACTGACAGGTTCTGGGGACCGAGCACGACCTACAGACCCCTCGGACACGGTTAATAACGAGGGGGAGGAAGGCAGAGAGGCGCTTGTGCTCTCCGGGAGGGGAAGGAGGCACGGCCCCCCTGCCAGCACGGCTCGAGCCGCGAGAAAACAAAGTTCCCGGCACCCAGACCCGGAGCTTATCCCAAAACCTCCTCGGCTTTCGGAGCCGCGAGGGACGGGGGCAGCCCGGCACGGGGAGCAGCCCGGGGCAGGCGCGGGGATGCGGGAACCGGAGGGAAGCGAGGGTTTGGGGGGGTGGGAGTGGGGGTTAGGGGGGCACTCACCTTGCCTCGCCGGCCACACGGAGGGAGGGACGCGGGGCCCCGCCGCTGCCGTGCCTGTCACCGGCCGTCCGGCGCGGGGCGAGCCCTGCGGGCAGCAGCGGCAGCAGCAGCGGCGGCGGCGACAACGGCGGCGGCG
>CM021732.1:89723445-89807889 GCA_011075105.1 Heteronetta atricapilla
GGGGCTGGGGCCGGGGCTGCCGCCCGCTACGGCCGCCCGGCGCCTCCGCTCGCCGCCCTGCGCCGCCGCCGCCACCGCCGCCTCGGCCCCGCTCTTCCTGCGGCGCGGTCACAACACGGAGCCCGGCGGAGAAGAAGGAGTAGGAGCAGCCGCCGCCGCCTCCTCCTCGTCCTCCCTCAGCGCCCCGGAGCCGGCAGCTGTGGTCCCCCGGCGGCGCCCGCTCCGCATCCCCCAAGTCCTCCGCGGCGGCGCCCGTGCCCGTGCCCGAGCCCCGCTCAGCGCCGCGCCTCCATCACCGGCGCGGGGGCGGCGGCGGCAGGGAAAGGGGCGGCCGCCGGCAGGGGAAGGGGGCGGCCGGCGGGAGGAGCCCGCCCCGAGCCGCTCCGCCCCGCCGCCGGGCCCGGATGTGGCGGCGGGAGCGCGGCGCCCGACGGGGCCCTGAGGCGCCGGGCCCCGTGTGGCGGCCCCTCGGGAGAGCCCCCCCCGTAGTGCTGCTGGGAAACGGCTTCGGAAACGGCAGCAATAAAAATATCTTGAGGCTGGGATTGTGCGGGGTGTTTTGTCTTAAATGGGGCTTCTTAGGGTTTGTAGGTCAAAGTTGGTGTGCCCTTGTTGGAAAGTAACGAGCAGAGTTTCGGCTGGGTCTCCTCCCCAAGCGAAGCTCCATCTCTGAGATAACACATCCTTAAAGACTTTTACAGAACCCAGAAACCATGCTGCGCTCTTCATAAATATAGCCCTATGTTTTAGGTACAATTTAAACTTAGGAAAAAAACGAAGGTGTGCAGGCAAACAAATAGGTGAGTGCTGAACCCTGCCATGCTGATGCCATGGCCCTGCAGGGCACCGGACTGATGCCCTCACTGATTTCTCCCCTTTGGGATCCTTCCCTTCAGCCACTGACCAGTTCTTATCCTTCACCCAACACTTGTTTACAGCAGCCACCACGCATACAGGATTTTTTATGTCTAACCATAAGGTTTATTACTGACTCTCCTTTCCTATGTGCTACTTGCTCTCACCACCCCTGAAAGTACCTTAAGCCTTTATAAAGTCACTCAGACTTCCCAGGCACCCATCTAGGATATTTTTTCTCCAAGACAAAACCAGTGACAGAATTATTCCATGTCTCCAACAGAGGAGTAGCTCGGTTGGTAGGTGCAGACCCTGTAGGATCCTGCTCCTCCATGCGTTGTGATGCGCTGCATCTGGTCAGCGGGGTATTTTCCTGTCTGAGCGTGAAGGCAGCCATCTCCGACCCCCGCGCACAGCTGGATGGCTGCAGCCGACACCAGCTCCCCGTTCCCCAGCCACGGCCTCACTGGGGAGAGACAGACGCAGACGGTGGGTTCCTGAGGAGGGGAGATGTCTTGCCCGGATAAGCCGGGCATTACACCAGGAGCAGCTTTGCCAAACGTCTGAAGCAGTTTGAACATTCGTGGCAAGATAAAGTGTGTTTTGACAAACGCTTAAAACTGTAGTCAGGTGGCAGAGGAAACACGCATGTAAAAATACCGAGCAGGACAAAGAGGCTTTCTTCACGCCGGCCCTGGCCCAGGGCAGTGCTCACACGTGTGCTCACCTCTGACGAATCGCATCGGCTTCCATCTGCGCTTAAACAACCGGCGTGTTGGCACAGAGCGGCGCGACTCAGCTGACACATCCACTAGGGACTGCGTATTACGGCAGGCCGCTTCCCCGGGAGAGGTAATGCACACCCGTGCAAGAACCATGGAGCTGCCTTCATTTAGCATTTATAGGCTGAGGAATGAGCCTGCGTGTGTTTACACACAGCCGGATAATATAAGAAGTATCAGGCTTTCCTGTGCCAAAACTGCGTGTTTCCAATTTACGCTCACAGTTTTAGCAAGAATGATTTATTGTATGCAAGCAGTTTACCATATGCAAGCAGCTTAACACTTGTTCCTTGATGGCTGCTGATGCTGTAGGATGTAGCCCAAATCCTTCCGGTGGAATGTCTTTATGCCACCTCGATTATCTGTGCTATTGCACTGCGACCAAGTCTGGGAAACTCCTTTAGCAAAAATGTTATCAATTTCATGAAAAAGAAAAGTCAATGCGAAACCTCTAGATACCGCCAGAGACACTTTGAGAAGTGAAATGAATTCACTAAACCGTGTGGATGAAAAGATGTAATTTTGGAGTAAGTGTACATTCAAAAATGCAGTCTGTAATTTAAGGACTAGGTTTGTGGCTTTTGTATTAAGAGAAGTACATTGAGATTCAGGTTTATGGATTGTGGAGCACTAGCAAATCAACTCTGTAAAATTATTATCGGAGGGATATTTTCATATCTGTACAAATTCAAGTCATAAGAACAAATAAACAGATTTTAAAAATCTTTGTGCTGTTTTGTAATTATAGTCAGTGCTATCCTTCTGATTTCGTGAGACGCAAATTATTCTGGGCAACATACATACTGCACAACGCCTGGGGAGGAAAAAAATAAATTAGATTTTTCTCGCTTTGGTTTCATGTTTGTTGAGTCAGCTTAAGGCCGAGCTGTGCGATTCTTCTCGTGTGCCCAGAAGACCACAAAAGACCAGGGACAAGCAGCTTGTATGCCACAGAGGGAAACCTGCCTGCAGCTGCAGAACGGTGAACTGAAGGGGACAAAATGGCCCATGAGCTTTCCTAGGAAAGTCCCAGAGCCACCAGGTTGAAGGCAGATGAGGAACTCAAGTTCAGGCTACCTGCAAGGAAAACGGAGGCAGCTGGGGCTGGATCCCACGGACAGGGTACGTGTAACTGGAATTCATGTCAATAGTGTGGTCAAGCGTCACGATGACAGCTCTTGGCAGCTGCCATCATGACAGGACTGGGATTAAAACGTGCCTCAGCTGAAGCTGGTCACTGTCAGGGTTTGGCAATTTGCTGCCTCGGAATCTGAAGCAGCATCCCATTTGAGCTGAATGCAAGCAAGTGACCAAAATTGCCACAGTGGAGGTCATTTTGCACTTATTTAGTGTTTAAGTGGTGTTCTTAAAAGAAAACCTTAGAAATAAAAAGTATGTTTACATACCAGATACAATCACCTCTGGAAAAAAATATGTAAATACTGTCTTCATGTCAACTTGGGGGAAGTGTTTGTCCCTCTAGAACTAATTGCCAATGAAGAAACTGATGTTTATTGTTGAGTTTGTTACAAAGAGGGTCATAAACTAACTTTATTATAGCAAACATTGTACTGTATTTGCATTATTTCCATCAGATTGTCTTTGTTTTACAAGCTGTCTGCAATAGCTGTTCTTGGAAGGTCTCCAACAAAGCATTCTCTTCGGGGCTACTAACTGCAAATAAGATTAAAGCTTAATATGTCTGGTAATCAGTTTTCTTTTAAAGCAATTTGATTTCTCGTGGTCAGCTGGGATCCCCTGTATCCTCTTCTCTTCTATTTTTTTCAACTTGCTGCTCTCAATAACCTAAAAAACAATTGCCAACACAAGTACTTTCGCTACTTTTCCTGAAGTGCCATCTGAGAGGTAGTCACACACGACTTCCACTCCAGAATCCAAGACTATTAAACTCAATTTCTTTTTTTTTTCTCCTCCAGCCAAGACAAGAAGAAAGTGCTTTATGTCCTCCATTTATTCCAATGACATGCAATGAATAAAAATGGGTAAAGGTCATTTGCGCAAACCTACCAAACATGAGCAGGTAATCTCTCTATTCCTCACCTTTACCACTGATTTGCTGCAGCTGTACTCGGTGAATTTTTCTTGACAGTAATGAAAATACCCTTTTGGATGAATGGCAAGTAAGAAAGAGGAAAAAAAAACACAAGAACTTGTCTTTTGAGAACCAGACCCCACCCCCAAGGCTGATCTGATCTCACTTCACTTGTAAGGGTGTGAGGCGGGTATGGTTGGGTTGGTTCTGGTTCCCCAGAGAAGAATGTAGAGCACCTTCTCATTTCTCAGAGTACAAGGATCCCAGCACACTCACCTCCCATAGATGCTCCCCAAGCCCAAGAATGCACTGCTCTTTCCTGCTTTGCTCCATTTATTTGGAAAAGAGAGAGGGAGAACTGCTCTCCTTCACCCTGTTCCTTTCCTGGTATCGGACTGGAACTAGGACACTGCTCAATACATGGGGAGAAAAGCTAAGGAGACAAAAACAGTGAGACGGGACTGGGTAAGCTTAGCCCTATGGATATCCCACTGGTTTGGCAATCTAGTAATTACTGAATTTGGTACTATGTCCAAACAGAACACCAGTCACATTGTGCTACTGCTATCTAAGCTCTTTATTGTACCAGAGAAGAATGGTCAGGAGTTGCAGGAGACCATGAACCATTAAGGAAACCATCTGGTAAAAGAGGATGCTGTTGGTGACTCTTGAACTTTTTTTTTTCCCAATATTCCTAAAATCTCTCTTGACCGATACTGTTCTTTTCCTATCTGACCTATTGGAGCAAACCACTGGAGCCCACCATTTTCAGTGAGTTAGTTCCTCATTGTTAGTTAGTTTCTCAACTCCCAGTCCTCAGTCTTTACTTTTGTTAATTTGCCTACTGAAAACAAGCTTTGGAACAACATCAGAGCATTGATGAAGTTGTCAGTTTGGCCGTCAGAGATCCAGCAGACTTAAACCATGTTTGCCAAAGAACAAGGTTGCTTCCAAATAGAAACATTTCTAGATAGAAATAGAAACAGGCTAAACAGCAATATTCAAAATGTTTTATACCTTAAAAAACAAAAAACAAACAAACAAAAAAAACACAAAACAAAACAAAACAAAATTTTAAAAAGTGCTTCCATCTCCATCTACATTAAACCTGGAGCATATACTTACAGGTTCTTACATAGCCTGCTGTTATTCTGTATGTCATAATTTGTTTTGATACTTCTAAGATTATATTACAGGAAAAAAAAGGAAGAGGAATTATATTACAGGAAAAAAGGAAGAGTGCTGTATTTCTAGGATACCTCTGGCACAACAATGAAATGTTTCAATATATTACAAAATATTTAATCCAATGTGAATATTCACAACTACAAAATGTGGGCATTTAGACCACAAAACAACTCTTACATTTCAGTCAAATGTACATGTGACCGAAGGTCTGGGGATTTATCACAAACAGCTCTAGCCTTTACAAAGAGAAAAGGATTGGTCCTATGCTGGAAGAAATATGAATGAGCTTTCTTCCAAGAAAAATAGAAGCAGCCTGAGGGCAACATAAAGGTATTGTAAACCTCTAAAAGATGAAGTCCCTATTTTATTTTTATCAGGGTAGCTTTATACTATGGATAAACAAAGACGAGATATAATTTTATGTAGCTATTAGAAAGTTTATAAGCCCAGTTAAAGCAACTTTTCTCAAGCAGTCTTAAAAACAACAGTAAAACCAGCAAATAATATGTTACCTTGATACTCTGTTGAGTCTACATGATAGTAAGGCCTGTCTAATAACATTCGTTCTTCCTGCAGATGGGATCCCAGTGTTCCTATTTCAGCAGGATGTTTTTGTCAGCAGCTTGAAAAACAGTGAGTGATTAAAGCAAGAGCAGATACTAAATGTTTTCACATCAGAGCCCGTCACAGATTTCTCTCCCAACTGGTTCCATCTATCTTTCATTATTTTCCAGCACTGTTAACACAGTGGGTCAGCGATATTGTTTTTTTGCCAAACATGAAACAGGGCAATTTTGTGGGGGGTGCCGGAGGTCGCTCCGAAAACAGTTGCTTGAAAGGGATGGGGATTGTCTGAAAAAGGACTGCAAACGTGTCACTGACGGGCTCCAACCTTGTATCCGGTTGGTGTCTGCAATAAATAGGCTCATATGCAGAAGAGCAAAGGAGGGGAAGTGAGCTTCCCACAGACAGGTCTGCAAAACGAAGGTGCTGTCTTCTCCGCACGCCATAGATTAACCACAATAAAAAGGCTGAATTCATCAGTGTAGAGACACTGCATCACTGGGTTATGCCTTCGGTGACAACTGAATAGACCATTTGCCTTCAGCAAGTTCCTATCAGCGGCAATGATTGGAACTTAATAAACAGTTGTGTTAGAAAAAGCACTGTTTATTATATCTATGGCTTGTGAAGCACAAGCAGCAGAAGAAAGCAGCAACATTTCTTTTTCAGTCACAAGCTTCAGAAGAAATTGCTGGCAGATAAAGGAAGTAGATTGATGTGGTAAAAACACACTACTTACCCACTTACTTCTCAGGTGGAACAAGCCCTTAATAAGTACCTGGTAGGTTTTCCCATTAGTCTAGCATTCCTACAGCAAAGCATGCATCACTTAGCATTTCCACATATCATTTCCAGACAAAGGACTGCACCCATAAGCCAGATCCCAGTTTTATTGCCCAATTAAGGTATTAAAATGGTCAACGCCCACTGCAACTCAACGACTTAATCATATTTACCACCTACCTAAATGACATTACAAATGAGTTTCGCCTGCATGAATGGCTGGCCTGGGTCAGACCAAAGGTCCTTCTAGCCTCATATCCTATCCACAGCCCTAGCAGTGGGTGTCCGGGGAGAGATTACAGGGGCCAGGACAAACACAGGGTGGCACCTCCCCTGCTTCCAGCTGAACTTTGGGTTGGTTTCTCTTTCCAATACAGAGGTGATTTGCAGTTCACTTCTCTTCTATGAGGTCTGCAGGGCAGCAATCCTGTAGACCATTCTCAGCTAGGTCTCCAGGTAGGCATGTGTCTAATAGGAACTCACTGGACCTAATTGCTGCAGATGAGCTCTGTAGGCACACAGGCTGCTGGCAAAAGCAAAAGGCAAGTGTCACCGCTATGTCTTAATTCAGTTCCTCCCTTATGGTCCCGTCCAGACTATATGGATTTGTAGACTTTCCCTAGGGTTTTGATTTCTGGAGCCAGCTGGATGACGTGTGCGGGGTCTAATAATTTATCTGAAGTAGAAAGAGGCTTTTCTGTAAAACCAAGGAGTAATCCACCAGACAGACTTCTTGTTCACAATTTTTAAGTACTATGAGATCATCTAACATTCTTACAGCTCTGCTCTTATCCTTAAACCCTTCTACACCCCAATCTCGAAGTATAGGCAAGTATAAAATCCTTTACCCACCCACCATATATTTGGGTAATAAGGGAAGTCTAACAAGTTTTCGCTCGTCTTGCTGTGCCGCAAGGATCTCTGCTATTTGTACATTCACTGCTTCCCTTCCAGGGATGCGCTGGTTTTAGACAAAGTGGATAAAAATCTCTCCATCTGGAACAGTTTTAACGCTTACCGTTCGATTCCTAAATCCCGCACCGGACCTGAGTGCACCGTAGCAGAGCATGAGGCCAACATGGAGGGATTAGAGGCAAAAAATCCAGCACCTCAAGGCAGCGCTCGGCAGCTGCCGCTTCAGCCCTGGAGCTACAGCAGCTGCCGCAGCCAAAGCAGCGCTGCTTGGAAGGGACAAAACAAGCAAGGGCTGCTTGGGCTGTCGAGCTGCTTCTCCCTTGCCACCTTGTGACTTGCCTGCACTTTTTTTAACCCTTCTTTTATGCTGTGCAAATAGTTCTGCCTGGGTGGTAACGCTGTGAATCCGGGAGAAAACCTTTCTTCCCTCTTACACAGCCACAGCAACGTCCCCTCCCTTTCCCGCAGCTCCTTTGTTGCTAAATCAAAAATATGCCGTGTTATTTTGGGGGTATTTACTCAGAGGTCCTAGCACAGGTGGACAGTACAGAAAGATTATTTCATCAAATGTAGCAAGCAAAGAGACTGTGCAAGCAGTGAGCTATACCCTTAGGAGGAGATGAGAAAAAGCTGGAGCATATACTCTAGGACAAGCACGGCAGCATTTAAAGTAAATGCATGTATTTAATTTGATACGAATCTATTTTCATACCTTTGTTTTCCTCCAGCCCGCTCTAAAAAAAGGCTTAACTCTCCAGAGTGCCATTTCTGAGATGGCTTCCCATCATGCAAAAAGGAAAAGCCTACGAGCTTTTTGGTGTACGCGAGCAGCAGATGTGTGTGAGCAAAGAGCTCGGTAAGGCGGTATTTCCAGGGAGCTTAGACAAAGTGCTTAATGCAGCACCCAGACACCACGAGCCCCACTGGGGCCTTGAAGCTATGGCGAGGAGACGATGGGGGGGGTGTCAGTGGCAGGGCAGGAGTGTGGGACGAGGAAGGGAGCTACAGGTCTGACCGAGGCAGCATGGGGTGCCTGGCGGCATGCTTCAGCTGCCCTCTGCCGAACCCCAGGCATTGCCTCTCTGCTAATCGCTTCCCTCAGGGTCGAAGGGTAAGCACAGCATCAGTGTTTCCAAAGTAGTGTTTTGGAGTCTCACCTCAACAAAGTGGTGCTCTTCCTCTGATTACCTGCATGTGCACAAGGGCTGAGCATCACTCAGTGCTGGAAGAGCTGGCACCTAGCTGAGTGTTGACTGAGTGCAGTCCCGTTCTCATCAGACAAATGGCTGCGCTCTCACCAGGGCCAGGAGATGCCACGCTGAACCCTACCCAAACTTCACATGTCCCTGCAACACAAGTAAAGCTTTTGGGGAAGCAAAGCAAGGCAGTGACAAAGTGCCCACAGGACCCAAGGCCTTACCTCCCCTCCTTGTGCTTCGCTGTTAAACCACGCTCCGATTTAGTTACACGTCTCACTTTTCAGTCACTGTTTAACAGGAAAACTCACAGTTTGAGATATCCTTCCCTGGACAAAGAGAAGGCTCGGTGAAAACCCATTTCTTCTAAGACACACTCTTGCCTTGCAGAGTAAGTGTTAAATCTCTCTGGCTGCAGGACTGCCTGTGGTCTGCTCGGTTACCCTTTCGGCATATGACATCATTCCTACACATGCACAGCCCCGAATACTGTAAATTATGCCCCCTGAAAATTGCCTTCATTACTCTCAGATGCTTAAACATCACCTAATGGCAGATCGGCAACTGATGGTTGTTGTCAAACTGATTTGCATGCCTATTTCTTTTGCTATATGCTGAGACCTCTTACCTTTTGTGTCTGCAATACTGCTAAAGGTGTAAATATTTTAGGATGCAGACAGTAAATCCTGCCGGCCTATTTGCTTTTTTTTTTTTTTTCTAAATCTGTATTTATTTACTCTTAAAAAGAGCTGCTTCTTTTATATTACAAACAATATTTATTCACACACTGTTACACATCCTCTGGTATTACCTCAGCTGCAAAATACAATTTTCCACTCAACCTTTGATGTGGGACTTCAGCCTCATGTGCAGCCAACTTCTGCAAACAGCCACCCTCTCTGCCTTTGCAGAGGAGTGACCTTTCAAAGTTGCCTGGTTTTATTCACTCGGCATCACCACCCCATCTTAGCTGAAGCCTATCGGTGTGATCTGAGGTCTCTGAAAGCAGAAGGTTTAATCAGAGCCCCCCATTCAGTCTTTGGGAGTATTCATCAGAAAGACAATGCAGGCTTAAAATTGATTTCTTGCAGGACCCCTGGGTGGCTGTTGTAAAGAATAAGGAGACAGTATTGCTACGTGTCCCATGAGGAGAACCACTTTAACCTGAAGGACGTTGGAGTTCCCTAAAGCTGAGCGGTCATGAAAGCTATTACCTGAAAACACAGGCAGTGTTTTGCTGCTGCTGCCTTTTTTTGTTTGTTTGTTTTCTGTTTTTTGGAGTTGTTTTCCCCTCAGTTCCAACAGAAAAGCGAGCACCTGTAGCCTGCTGCTGTCTACTCAGCTAAGCAAACATTATACTTTGGTTGTGGTGGACAAGGCCCTTCATCTGAATAGGGCTGTCTGTAATGAATCAAATAACCTCCAAGGCATTTCTCTTTCACAGTTATTTACTTCCATACCGACCGTGCTTTTTAAGGCATAAAGCGCAGCACTTCTTCTAACGTGCAAAGAGCAGCGAGCTCCTGTCCACATATTCGAACAGAGGAGGAAATGCCTCCCTTTCTAAGTTTCTTCTGCTGTCAGTCAACCACAGTTTGTATTTTTACTAAATCAGCAGCTTTTCCTTCCCTAACGGGGCCAATATATATTTTCGCTTGGGCTCTCACTTCTCAGGGTTGCTCACCTTGCTCATCCCAAACAACAGCTCCCGATGTCCTGAATTGCACATTTATTAGGGTTGTTGTTCCAGAGGCACTTCCCTGGAAATTTGGTTATATTTTCAGATGAATACAGATAGAGGTGAAGAAAGGAAACGTACAAAACTGATTATTTTTCTATTTGAAAACTAGTTTTCCTGCTGTTCTAGACAGATGGAGAGGAAAAAGATGGTACTTAATGAGGTGGGACATATTGTACTTCTTGACAGCACTGCTGAGCCGGAATACATTTTTTTTAAACATGAAAACCAATGCAGTAGATAACGTGCCTTTCAAACACTGTTTTAAAGTGAAAACCAATGCACAAATCAACTCATCTCACCTTATTTTCTCATTGCAATAATAGACTAGCTTGGGTTTATTGGCTATGTTTGTCTTTATTACTGCTGTTTCTTCCTCCTATCTCCTACCCCTCTCTTTTTTTTCTAAGAAGATAAAATAATCAGAGGGTGAGATGCTAGCAGAGTAGCCCTCAAGATAAATATACCTAAAAGAGCACGCACCATTTCCCAGGGATTCTTCCCAAGTGTGCTGCTAAAGCGATACGATCGTGCGGTGTCGGCCCCACGCTGAGCTCTGGGCAGTGTGGGTCATTGTTTTACACCACCAGAATAGAAATGCAGTTCTGACTAAATCACTGTACTTGCAAAGTTTACAAACTCTCTTCTGGCAAGGTTAAATCGTCCTCTGCCCTAAAACTAAACACTGAAACAATCTGGGAAGAAAAAATGATGTCTCAGTTATCTAGAAATGAGATTTTGCTTCAAGTATATATATGTTAATAAATATACAGTCAGACTTCACCAATTCTACCGACCAAATCCGGCCTGCAGGAAGCTCATTGTAGGAATGTGATTTGGGAAGCATGCGGAAGACAAGGGCTGATCCAAAGCTGGTGAAGTTAGTTGGAGGAACGCCACTGACTTGAACGGATTTCAGGGGACCCCAGCGGGAAACGGCTGGATACCTTTGGCCATCAGCACTGGCGCTAACAATAGCTGCATTTCTCTGCATTTACTTTCAACACAAGCCAGAGTTACCTTGACTATCAGTGTTCATCAGCAGGTTGGAGTACTTACTATCCACGGTCTACAGTCCTTCCCCTCTCTTAACTCCCCATGGCTTTAAGACTTCTTTCCAAATCAGACGAGCCCTGCAGCAACACAGAAAAGTACCTTTTGAAATTTCACAGAGCCAGCTCCAACTATTCAAACATAATTTTGGAGTAATTCTAATTTAACCGTTGTCTTTTGCCACGTGGATTTTGAGCCTATGTGTTTGAATTATCATTTTCAAGCCAAAACCTGAAAGCATTTCACTGTAAGTAACAGTAGATGTTAATGTAAAAGCTAATGGAGATTGCGCTTACCACTGAATAACGCAGAAAGGAAAATAAAAGCCCCAAAGAACTTAGCATCTAAGGGATCATTAAATTCAGTGGGACTACTTCCAAGATTAAATGAACACTTCTGGGCTAAGTATTTGTGAGATCAGGTTAATTTTGCAGACATAAGATACAAAATTGCCCCTTGAGACTGGGAGAATAATACTGTCTAACAGGAGGCATGTACCCAGCCGTATTGTAGGCAGTAACCAAACGTTAATGGAAGCAGGAGAACCCTCTGCTTTGTACACTCACTCAAACACACCTATAAGAATGTATATAGGAGTTTTATCTTTCTTTTTTAAATATATATAAGTTTGTGTGTGGATATATGTGACTTCCAGTTAAATAAATACACATTAAAATCTTTCTCTATCAAAATTCCCTCGTGCCAATCTATGGCACAGCTTTAACCAGCTAGTGCTTTATGAAAGTGGGAAAATTGATGTTGACTACTGCTTCAGGATTAGGTGGGTTAACAGTCTGGCTAGATATTCAAACCTAAAAATTGCAAGGTAATGTACAATCTGCAGGAAAACCCCTACATCTCAACCCGGTGTTCAAACTAGCTTGATATTGATACTGAGCTCCTACCAGGTAGGGTTTTTGTTTGTTTGGTTTTGGTTGTTTTAACACTAAACTGAGATTCCTGCAAACATTCCTCAAACAGGATGGAGCAATTACACCTTTTAAGTAGGAGACTGAAAACTGCCTACATGCTTACAAAACCATCATTGCTCCACCAGTTAAAATTACATCCCGAATTGCTCTCATTTAATCAAAAGCCAATATTCTTAAGTTATTAAAAAGAAATGGCTTCTTGACATTAGCTAATACCAACATTAAACAAACAACAACCAAAAAAAAGCTCAACAAAATTTAAGAGAAGTGTGAAAAGCAATAATATTTTAATATAACTGGAGTCAACTCCTTTGTCAAAGAAATAAAAAGGAAAAAAATGGCAATTTTCAACAAGCATTGGCAGGGTGCACATTAAGAAAATCACTTAAGATTTCATCATGGTAAAAGTAAGATAGCATCAATATTTTAGGTTTTGTAACATCTGTTTACAGTCAAGATTATTTTATTTGAAGCACTATAAATTGGCAATTGTTTATCTACAGTAATGGACTCAATTACTGCTTTCCCAGATTATGCAATGAGCATATTCAGTAACTGAGATAATTAAGCAATAAACATATACTTTGGGCTACAGCAAAGCCTTGCCAGCATTAATTCTGCCAAATCAGAAGACATGCACACATTGCAATGTCATTTATTTGCACTTCATTTTCCAGTACTTTGTCCTTCACTACTCACTTCTGTAATGCTAATGTACTATTGCTTTGAAAATAATTAAAATTATGGCCTGACCACATGCAGTTTGAAGAAAACAGTGGGTGACCTTCAGCGCGACACCGAAACACACACATGCCAGACGAGCTTATGCAGCACCAGAGAAACCACCCTGTACAAATTTGCACACAAATCCTAATCAAAATTTTGACAGACATGTTCAATTACATGAAGATGTGGCAGTACAGGCTTACATTACAGAGATTTAATTAAAAAAAAAAAAAAAAAAAAAAAAAAGAAGTCTCCCTCAAAATCTCGGTTTAAAAACCATCATTTGTCCCCAGCCTTTAAAGCTGCCTAGGAATATTCTTTATTTCCATTAATTTTTCATGCTTTTTTTTTTTTTTTTTGGAGGCCAGACACTGAAGTTGCTGATGGTTGCCTTTAAAGGCCTAAACCTCTTTAACTTTACTAAAATCCGTGGGAGAACAAAACCGCCCCACGCAATCAAACTTGCAGTATCTGACGTCTCTCAGCACCCGCTAATTGGGAGAGACAGAATGCCACTGTGGATTAATGCACCTTCTTTCACTTTGAGCACCTGAGCTGAATCTAATCTGCACAAAAGTGACTAAAAATCAATCTAATCTGACAGTGGTGAAATTATTAGGTATAATTGTATGCATTCCCAGAGCCTTAGGTGGAGGAGACAGATTCCTCAGATCCTTTCAGAAGAGGAATTTAAATGATTTGTAGGTTTTTTTAATTATTTATTTAATCAAAACAGTAAAGAAAACATTTGCTTACAATCATAAAAGATGAAAGGTGATAAAGACAGTATCTTGCATTCATATCAGCACTTAGTATTTGCGACAGGAAGCAACACACCCCCATGCCAGAAGTGTGGTGGAGGAAGGAAGGAATTGGGGGAAGGGAAAAACCTTGAGAAGTACTCAGATGCACCATTTTTAATTACACAATACCGTGCAGTACATTTTCAGTGATGGGCTCTTCTTCGTTAAAGAAGCAGAGATCTTAGCCCGCTGCCACGATGAAATCATTTGCAAAATGTCCTGTTTGCAAAGGGCTGTATATATCCACCTGATGCGGGGAAGGGAATGCAGACTTTTTGCCAAACTCAGAGCAGTTGACGTGACCAGGAGAGCACAATTCTGACTTGCAGCTACTTTTTCTCTTCGCTCTCACTCCAGCTTGCTGAGCCGTACTCAACTACGAATTAGGAGATGAAAAACGCAGTGCAATAGGCTGACATAACCTGCTTTTTTTGGTCAATAATCTCAGCAATAAAACACTAAACAGCGCTGCAAAAGAATCTAGTTTGCTTAAATACTAATCATGCCTATTGAAAAGTTTCAAATGCATTTGCAAATATGTTTACTCTCTGACATGACTTACTCAACAGCACATTGTTAACAATGTTCTTCATCAAAATCTTTCTTCAAGCAGGAAAATGCATTCACTTCAGTATTCCAAAAACGACGACACAGATGATGAAATCATTGTATTCTGAACATCAAAAAGCACAGCAAATCTGTGGGTCAGAACTAGAAAGGTAATACTGTGATTAATTTTTTTTAATGTGTTTTTCACATGAAAGAGAATCATTGTTCACTGCTGCAGTCATATTTTTTGAAGATGCCCACAAGCGCGTGGACAGTGGAGATCCAATTGATACAGTATATCTGGACTTCCAGAAGGAAACTAAGGACCTGCCAAAAATAAGGAAGGTTCTCACGCAGATAGATAACTTGTCAAAAAAAAAAAAAAAAGTATATAGATAGCTGCAAGAGTTAGGAAAATAAATAGTACCCACAGAGATCTGTGCTGGGACTTATGCTGGTCATTGTGTCCATAAATAAGAAAGAGCAACACAAGTTGCTTATGTTACTTCATTATTTAGGGTAGTGGAGGTGAGGGCTTGTAATGAGGAACTGCATACAGACCTTATGTGACTTAGTAATTAGGCAAGAGGAAATTCAATGCAGATAAGCATAAGCAAGATACACAGGAGAACAAAGCAGTCCAAATTTCAAAAATACAGCTGACCAGTACTACACTGGTATGGAGACCTTGAGGTCATGACAGACAGATTATAGAAACATAAGCTTAAGTGCTCAACAACAGTAAAAATATAAATATATTGGAAAAGGAATTGACAATACAACAGAGAACATTGCTTTGCAACCTACAGGGTGCATGCATCTTAGACGCTGTGTGCAGTTTGTGCCCTCCATCCTGAAGATAAAGTAGAGCTGGAAATGATCCAAGCAGGGCAACAAGGAGAGCCCAAGAACCATCTTCTATGTAAGAAATAGCTAAGTAAGCTAGAACTCTTGAGTCTAAAAAGAGAAAATATGTAAGATTGAAGGGCAAGGGTGGGTCTCTCCAAAAAACAGCAACCAAAAAGCATCAGATTAAGATAGAAATGAGTTGGGTTCAAAACAAGGAGAAAGAGGTGGGTCCTCACACATGAGATTCAGCTACAAGAACTTCTGGTTGTGGGATGCTGTGACTTATTCAAGGGGCACCGAATTCACAGAATCTACCAAGAGCTATTTAGTACACAGAAATCATCTGCAGCTCACCGACAGCCTGAGCCACAGGTGGATGAGGGCTGGGAGAAAACCACAAAGCAGCATCCTGTGTAGTTGCCCGGTTCACAGCCTTCTCCGCACATCTGCTTTCAGCTCCCGCGGAGGATGGCGCGTTGAGTTAAACAGCCTGACCCCTACAGCCAGCCTCACATTTTCTTCTTTGTGGGAAAGCACATGCTTTTACGGGTGAGGACGGAATTGACAGAATCGCAGAAAACTGAGCTGGAAAAATTCTTGAGAGGTCATCTAATCAACTCGCCTGTCTCTTGGCAGAATTGCTTGCGCTTGATCTTTTGTGGCAGATGTCTCACCTGTTTTTCAAAGCTTTCAAAAGCAAGCTATTCTGCTGCGAAGTTGGCCTCCTCTGAGAAAAAGCTCTTTGGAATATAACCCATGCTGCAAAGTTAATCCCTTTATTTCTTCATCATTGCAGGCACGGAAAGAGACAGCCCAGAGGAGGGCAAGACAGCCGGTGGAAGGCCTGGAAGGCCTGTCCTGTGAGGGGGGCTGAGGGCACCTGGGTTGTCTCGTCCGGAGAAGAGGAGGCTGAGAGGTGCCCCCGTGGCTCTTTGTAGTGTCCTGAGGAGGGAACACACAGAGGGCAGTGCCAGTCCCTGCTCCTGATCACTGACAGTAGGGCACAGGGAACGGCACCAAGCTGGGCCAAGGGAAGGTCAGACCAGGCATCAGGGAAAATGTCCTCACCAGGAGGTGGTCAGACACTGGCACGGGTTCATAGCGAGGCAGCTGATGCCCCAGGCCTGTCAGTTTCAGAGGTGTTTGGACAATGCCCTCATGGACGTGCTTCAACTGCTGGTGAGCCCTGAAGTGGTCAGGCGGTTGGACTCGATGTTCTCTGTGGGTCCCTTCCAACTGGACGATTCTCTTCTCCTTTTCCTACCAAAACCTGGAAAGAAACTCCAAGCCCTCTCACAGTGCAGCCAACCCCTCATGGAAAGACAATGAGTAAATCAATAAAAAAGCAAATAACAAAATTCCTCTACCCACTTGACTCCATCACAGAAAGTAACAGAACAGATTCTTCTGGTGGAGTCATTACCAGTAAAAATAGCATGTAGATTATGGCTAGTCTCAAAAGAACAGCCTATACTGCTTAATAAAACTGTCTATGATGGGCACAGAGAACAGTTTACTCCCTTCTTTTCTGCAGAAATCTCCTCCAGCCACCTTTTCCTCCTCATGCCACACACATAACTTGAATCCTCAACCTCTCCTCGCAGACCGTGCTTCCTGCACCTCGGATCATCCCATCCCTCGCTTCAAGAAAGACACGAAAGGTTGAGAGAGAGTCCAGAAGTGTAATGCCCAAAGCAAGACACAGCATTCAAATCGAGCCTAAGCAAAGCTTTGACAAGTGAAAGGATTACAGGCTGTGCCTCGCAGGCTCCCTGTCGCGCGCCTCAAGGCGATTCACATTCTGCTCAGAGCACACCCAGGCTCTGCGGCGCCTTCTGCCGCAACTCTTATCCTCCTGCTTTCACCCAGCCCATGATTTATGCAGTGCCCATCGCTGTCAGTTTTTTTCTTTTCTCTTCCCCTCCAAAAGAGAGATGACCTTTTTAGGACTTTCACAAAACCAACACTGATGCCAGGCAGCAAACGTGCTTCTCTGGGAGACCTCACACACGGACCCTGCGGACTTCCCAGTACCATCAAGCTGGACTCTTAAACCACTGACTGTAAAATAAAGTATGAACTTGTGCTTACCAAAATAAGCAAGCAAAAAACCAAACCAACAAACCAAACCAACCAACCAACCAAAAAAAAAAACAAACCACCATCTTTTATCTAAATACTAATCTCATATTCCAGCTACAGCCTTCCCTAGGCTTGGTATCATCTGGAAATTTAGAGGGTTTTTTTTTTTCAGTCTATCCCGTCCCCTCCTTTGCACAGTAGCACTCAGCAGAGTCTCACAGACCTTGGCAGAGACCCTGGGTACAGTCCCAGTAGTTTTGCACACCCATGAGATCAGTTTTTTCTAGCACTTGAATTCGTAGTTTGCATTTGAAGTAAAAAAAGAAAAAAAAAAGCGAGACTGGCAACCAACCACCAAGACAAGATGTTATCAAGCAGATGCCATCTTCCTCTTTTCTTCTGTTTTTGCTTGTTTGTTTTTTTGGTTTGAAGTTTTGTTTGTTTGTTTGTTTTGAGGGAGGTAGGGGGCATTACAAAAATATTGGTAAGTGAACAGAGCAAATAACATTCCCAGGTTGCCCACTAACACTTACTGTTGGCAATATTAACTTATTTAAATGTATATCCTAATAACAATAAAAGTACCACAGCCTTCCTACACAAGCAAATGCAATGTTATACTACATAAGTAGAAGTGCTAGGACACTGGAAGACTTGCTCTAACAAACAGAGACGTGTGAGCTAATTCCTGTGAACAATTTATTCAGAGACGTCAACTCCTGCTCTGCTAATGAATTCCAGAGGACGTTTATATTGCTGTGAATTTATTTAAAATTATTAATAAATTAGTTATATGACCATACTCAGTCTCCAGATTGCTTGCAAACTATTTTCCGTCCCATCAAGATCTTATGTTTGTAAATCAGGTTACTCAGCTAATCCACATTTTCTTCAGTCCACAAACCTGCAGCAGTTTCAAGGTGGCTACTGCATTAAAGATTATGCAGAGGAGCATCCTGACACTTCTGTCTTTCTCAGCTGCGTATTTCAGAAATCACGAGCTTGTTCACACGCACGGCTACAGAAAACCCTCATCATGCTTCCTGAATGCAAACTAAATACGGAAATTCTTCACCAATTTTCACTTTCAAAAAGATAAGATTAAATTTAACTAAATCTAACTAATCATAAGTCCCTTGAGACAGTGGGTAAATATGATAAACATTGCATAATAAATAAGTACCTGGGACATACAGGGCATAGGCTTCCAGTAACTACACAATGCCAAGCTTCCTCATTTCACAGCCTTAAGCAAACAGAACAATGTTTCAACTCAAAATCAAACACTACGTCATCTTTTTTTTCTTTCCTTCTTTTTTCCCCATTCTTTTACCATAGTGAAGTCTGCGTTTAACATAACCTCTTGGTTTAGATGTCTCCTGCCTACACAGCATTTTGGTTAAGCCTGCCAGACCCAGCATGGATACAATTTTTGGTCAGAAGTCCACACTTCAGGTAACACCACTGTTGCTGCCACAAGTGTGCTGCCAACGTAGCTTTTCCAAGCTACAAGCAAAAATTTCAGACAAAGTGCAACTCGAATCTATCCAGAACAGCATTTTGAGCCATCTCTTACTGCTAGTTTCTGATATGTCAAATTCATCAAATTTTACAATAAACTCAGAGAAGGAGAAGATACTAGGAAAGTGGCACAAAAGGCATTTCTAAAGAACCTGTTTCTCTTTTTGTGTTACTAAGAATATAGAAATGGCTTTTTCAAAGCTTCTAACAGGAAGATTGCATTGAATGTTAGATATTTGATGCGTGCAGAAAAAGGCCTTTAATATTACAAAAGTAGTCTCCTTAATCCAAGGTTCAAATGCCTATTTTAAAGGCATTCGGCATTATATTTAAACAAAGCTAGTGCAGTGCCTGCAGCTGCAAATTGCAGGGAACAAATGCAAATTACAAGAGTTCACACTGCAGGCTCTGAAAAGTCATCAAAGCCTCCAAGTACTTATAAAGAATAACGTACAAAATGCCACAAGACCTCACAAGCTACCCTGCAGGAATCCCTCGCTTTTTACCTGATGGAGCGGTGAAGCTAAGAACTTCAGTCCTTTCTTGATGCAGAACCTCTATAAAAATGCAAGTAGCACCCAGCAGACATATGTGCAATTAAGAGAAAAAAAAAATAATAAAGTTTCTTTTAAAAATTTAAATAAAGCTTAACTATTTTTAAAGAGTTAGGAACTTGGAAATTGTAGCACGAATTGCATCTGGGCAATGCCACTGAAGATGGATAAATTACCAGCAACACTGTCTGACACGGTTGCCAGGAAATGTTAATGGTAAGAAATAACTATCATCACCAGATGTTTCTCAACTGCCACTACTTCTTACAGTGAATTCAACTTTAAGTAATACCTACCATCTAGCAAAAGGCTGTCCCTGTTTTGCAGGTACAAAAACACACGCAGAAAGAGGTTATACATGAAATTTTACTACCTTCATTTTAGTTCCATAGACTATGTACAGGCTCCAGCACCATTTTAGATCCTTATTAATTTCATAAATTGCAATACACTTTATAAAATAAAATAATGTAGCATAAAAGGGTGAATGATAAAATAAAGTGAGATAAAAGGGTGAATGACTGAAGCCATGGGTGATTTCATTCAAAGGCCTCATTTTTGTAGTAGTACAGAACTAAGACGAGTCGGAACGTTGCAAGCCAAGCAACCAGGTGGGATATAAATTAAGAACTGAAAAAGAATTGATTTCAAAGCTTGGAATAGAATAAAGAAACAGTTGTGGAAGCCGGCCTTTTCCTTTTGATAAAGCAGAAGGGTACCAATGCAAGTGGCTCTGAGGCGGGCTGTGTTTTCCCCATGGCTTCTGCCTATGGATCTTCTCCATCAGCTGTTTCTGCACCTCAGGTACACGGTACTGGCGTTCATATCCTCAGTTCAGGTCAGTCCTTGCTGCCCTTGGGGCTGAGGGCAGCACTTTGTGTCCACAGCAAAGCCACCACGTGGCAGTGACCTCCTGACAGTCCCCTGCAACTCTCCTCTCTGGCACCAAACAGCCTGTGCAGGGGGCAGACAGCAGCTGCCGGGGGCCTCTCCCTCCCCATTTCTTTTTCTTGCCCCTCAAACACCCTCTCCTTTTGGGCTGCCCCAACTCACACCAGGTTTTCTGAAACATTGTTTCTCTCAGTACTTTCTCCCTTCCATTAAAAGGAAGATAGTAAGTTGCCCAGTCCTGATGTACCACCATCCTTCTTGTGTCTCAACAGCTTCACACAGGAGGTATTCCTGTTAGTGGTCAATTTTCATCAAGTTAAAGGGTGTGGAGGAAAACAAAACAAAACAAAAAGAAAGAAAAAACCCACCTCCCAAGCCTGGGATACAAGCCTGAAAGTTTCTTCCCTCATTCAGAAGAGACTGGAGTCCTCATGCATTTCTTCTCACTCGTTATTGAGAAAAGTACAAGGAACCTTTCCAGTTCACTGAGATTATTACTAACAGCCAGGTGGGGACTGCTCACATCAAAGAGCATGCAGGGCTATTGCTGAGCTGTATTTAATTTTCTTCTTAGCTAGGCAGCAAATAAAAAAGATAGACCTTGCGGTACAAGCGCGGGAGATGGTGTTCACCTTGAGCCAGGTTCAGAACGAGCAGCAGGAAGAGCCACGTCTCACTCAGCCAAACCAGCGACTGCAATTTGCACTTCTTCAGCGAGCCCTGGTCTGCAGGACAACGCAGCTACCCGCTGACGCGTGCAATAGGAGCGCAGCAAGGTACACATTGCACTTCATCACCAGAACAGCACCTCTTCGTCTTCTGTGGGGCCAGGTATGGCAGGAACGCAGCCTCACAATTTCAGAGCCCTCCTGGCATCCCTAATTCCCTCCCTCACCCCCTGCAGACACTCGCAACGTTGTCATTGCCGTTGCTGCTGTTTTCCAATGAGTTGTAGGCCTTCTGGGATTTTGCAGTGTTTGGATCCCTGTAACAATGCATGGTACTCAGTATTTCTGAAATACCCATGGGCCTTCTGATTTTGCTGTTAGTAAACCGATTGATAAAATGGGTACAGATAAGAAAATGCTGGGCTGCATACTATTTAAAAACGTTCACAGATGCAGCACGTTAATCCTCTGCATGATTCACATGCAATATCTGCTCTACAGGAGGATCAGAGATGCTCCTCTCCATAAAAGCACTCCTGAGATAAGGTATGCCCTCTTTCAAAAAGGGCATGCCTGGGAGCTGAGCATGGGAAGAGATGGGACCCAGCCCCATGAACAAAAAAAGGCTGACCAAGACAAGACCAACACTTTGAGCAGACAGCAGAGCAGGTTTGGCTTTGTCAGGGGATACAACTCCCATGCAATTCCCAGTGCTTCTGCTAACCTCAAAGCCAGGTCACCATCTTGAGCACATGATGGGTGTCTGTCACTTGAAGTCGGAAGAAATGCAAATGGTGTAGCACCTAAAATGACCCCCAACAATAAAGACAAATACAGTATCTACCAGTCTGCCCTAAAGGCTGCTGGCAGCCTGCACGCTCAGAAGACAGCAGCTATAGTTGGGAAGTAGAAGATGGGACTTGAGTGTATTTGCAGAGCCTTGCTTACACTCCTGGAAAGCAAATCCTGTCCTGCTTTTCTGTTGTATACACAGGTGCCTGGAGCGCAGCCTAGAAGACTGGGCCTTTGTCCTCAACTCTCTTTCAGGCCACCTTCTAAGCAAGCTTTTGTTTTACACAGCGTGGCCTGGCACCCCTACTGTGACCAAGCTCAGCCCTCATTACGGCACTGTCTACAAACATGACCTAATTTTTACGTTTGAGTGTCAACTTCTTGGACCTCTGCCTTTCCACAAGGCGTGTATTGGGTCACGATCTCACACAGCTGCAGCTAAAAGAGAAATAGTCAGGTAGAGGTAGCTAAAAAAACATATGGTAATGCATTGACCAGTATGTAGAATACAGGTGCATGCAAGCATAGAGAGGCTAAAAACATTTTTATCAGCTAACAAGTAGTTCGAGAGCTGTCTGCAACCCCGGTATTGCCACCAACCAGTTCTCTGGGACAGGGTACCAAATGGCACAGCGAGTGGGAGAGCTGTCAAAGCACTTGGGGACACAGTCCGAAGCTCTGCAAACCTATTCTGAGACGTCACTCCAGTGCAAAGTCACTGCAGGTTCCAAAGGCGAGGAAAAATTGCTGGGCTGAGTCACCAGCCACGTCAGAGCAGGGCGTTGCGCTGCGTGCCTATCTACCTGGAAGCAGACACATTTTTCAACAGGATGAATTACCCAGAAAGACACCCACTGTCAGCTATCTGTAGAGTCATATGCTGAAAAACTTAATGGGAACCACGGTTACCTGCAACTTGTTTTTAATGATTATACAGTTAAAACATGGACAGCAACACGGAGCACTTATTGGGAGGCCCCTTGGAGCTCATGATCTTCAGCTGAAGGGAACAATTAAAGCCAGCTGCCTGTTTTATCGCGGTGACTGATGTGAACAAGCTGGCACATGCTCAGGACTCAGCAACCCTCCTCTCGCTCTGAAAGCGTTATGTGTAACTTCGACTCGTGTGGGGCAGACTTGTGACAGAAACCGCCTGCAAACACAGCGCCGCGCCCTAACGCTCGCGAGCTAACTCCCTCGTCCCCCAAACACAGCAGTCAGATCCAACACACCCTTTTATTTTTATATATATTTTTTATTTAATTTCCAGAGCGGCTGCAGCGCTCCACAGCCCCTGACGGGACCGTTCCCGCCCCTCCCCCACCAACCGCCTCCCGCCGGGGAGGGCGCACACTGCGCATGCGCGGAGCGGCCGCGGGGCCGGGTCCCGCAGCCTCCCGGTGCCGCCGCACGGGGAGGGCGATGGCGAGCCTGCTCCCCGCGGCCGCCTCCTCTCCTGCCGGCGCCCCGGCGCGGAGCAAGAAGCGCCCGGCGAGCCCGGGCACCGGCAGCGGCCCAGCCAAGAAAAAGAAAGTGGCGGCGGCGGCGGGCGGCTCGCAGGTAATGGGGGCGGTGCGGCAGCGCGCATGCGCGGCGAGTGCACTTCCCCTCTCCCCCGCCCGCCGCGCATGCTCGGGAGGGGGGCCAGCGGGGAGCGCGCGCGGCGGCCGTTGGGGCCTTTGGGGGGTGGGGGGGTGACGCGAGGCGGGCTCTCCTCAGGGACGGGCGGTCCTGTGAGGAGGAGGTGGTTCAAGTCATCTCACGGCCGTGCTGCCTTTACCTTACTGTACTTGCCGCTTTGTTTTTAAGTGAACTCTTCTCTACTTGAGTCCTGTATGCGTGCCTACCCCCGACTTTACACGATATTATTAACTGGAGGGCAGAACACTCACGTAGGAGCAACTAGCACTCAAAGGAGCATAGCTGGTTCCCTAGTGCTGTCCTGTGCTGCTCAAATAAAACCTTACATTGCATTCTCCTCTCCACAGAGATAAGTGGACATAAATGTGACAGAAGGATGTAACGTCAGGTGCCCCATCCCTGGAGGTGCTCAAGGCCAGGCTGGATGGGGCTTTGGGTAGCCTGGTCTGGTGGGAGGTGTCCCTGCCCATGGTGGTTGGGTTGGAGCTGAATGTTCAATCTAAAGTGTAAACTTCAGAGAAACTACAACAAAAGCAAGCGTTTTGGAGTATTTCAAGAAAATAAGTGTATAAGCACAATGGAGATCAATAAACAAAATACTGTAAATGAAACAAAACTCAGTAAAAGCCAAAAAAATTATTCTGATTCTTTAATGTCCCTTCCAACCCAAGCCATTCTATGATATTCTAAGGGCCTGATTTGGGGGGAGCAGCATCAGGAGGCGCGTTATTAACACGTGTTTCTTCTCACCTCCTACCTGTGACACTACTGCATGGCTCCAGAGTCCCCATCCCCAACTGAGAATACCTCCCCCTAGACCGCAAGGCAACATCTCACCTTCCAGCTCTGTACCCAGGAAGAGGCCCGGGGTCAATGTGTCCTACCTTGTGTGCATAACTGTATAAACTTTAGAAGTAGCATGTCTGGATTTCTTGTTTTGGAAGGATTTCAGTAGTGAAGTAGTCAAAAAAAAAAAAAAAAAAGTTGGAAAAATGGTAGCCATTTTATTTTTCGTCCAATAAATGATTTTTCTTGGTAGTATTTCATGACCTGTAGTAGTAGCATAGCCACAAAGTATGTGCTACTGCCTGTTAGGTTGCTTATTTTCACATGAGCCATCAGGTCAGAGGAATGCATTTTTCAGCAGATCTTTTCTCCAGACAATTGAAAGCCATCGTGCACATGCCAGGGCACAGACAGAAACCATTCCTCGCTCCAGATGATGTTCTTGTAACTCTTGTTTTCACCCTGTGGCATTTACATAGTTTATTTTCCTTTTCTGGTGGGCTTATCCCTAGGAGATGCAGCACAAACCACAGTGATTTATATAGCTAACAAACTGCACTGCAACCGCGAAAAATTAACTGCCTAGCACGATCACGTTTGACAACTTTTCAAGGTCTGTTAGCCGTATGAGTCTGGAGCTACAGCTTGGAGAGCACTGCTCTGCCTGTGTGTGTGCATGCATACATAAAATCCTTCATACTTAAAAAACTTCTCCAAACTCTCCAGCCTCTAAAACTGTTTCCTGAAGCTCACATCAAACTTCAGTCCATGGACATCTTCCAGTATTATGAGTCAACCCACAATTTCTTACCCAAACCGGGTTCTGATAGTGTGATAAACAGTTTTTGCAGTTCTTCTCACAAATGATTTCCCCGCAGAAAGGAGGAATTTCTCAACTTTACGTTCAAGTCAGCATACGCATCCACTGACTTCAGTAGTGCAGATCAGTCCCATAAGAAAAAGAAAAAAAAAAACCTGAGGCTCAGAAAGTGCGTAACCTCAGGAATGGGACAAGAAACAGCTTGTTAATCTTCCAGTGTTGCTGACTGTCTCTGGAGCGAGCCAGTTTAAACAGAAACAAAATGGGGGCTCTGCAGTTTTTGAGTTAGGAACAGAGATCACTGGGCACGTTCTTCCGCAGTACCTCTTTTAGTCTGTACTCTCCAGAAGTCCTTGTGTAGTCCTCCGTTAATTCCCGAGTAAAGTACTTTCCCTGGGTACGGAAACCCGAGGCAGAACGGAGCGTTCAGCGATCCTAGCCTGCTGAACTCTTCAGCACAGAGCCGGTCAACAACACTTAGTGCTCCATCCTGTAACTCACCCACTCTTCAGGTGCCTCAGCCAGTCAGGGACTGGGCCATCCATTAATTTTAAATATTTTTTTTCCTGAATGTATTACCTACCCAGTCTTCAATCATGGTGGGATTTTAATTAATTAATTAATTTCTAACACCAAACAAGTAACATTCTTCATCCAGCCATCTTAGAGTTGCACGCCCTTAGCGCACGTCATTGTCAGCACAGGTTTGGAGGTAGCACTTGTTACTCTTCTGACTGTTCAGTTTCCTAATTAACTTCTTTGATGTCTTTAACAGCTTTTTACAGCCTATTTTCAGCCTTTCAGCAGACAAATATATCATGCTGTAGCTCAGCACAGAATGGTTTCTATTTTAAATAAACTGACATTGTGAAACAGATGGAGAAATAGTGAATTATTTCCTCGGTTAATTAGCAAACTACAGGTGAGAGGATCCCTACAGAGAGGTTTGTAACTACTTGCAGGGTCAACTTAGGATCTAGGGACTCTCCTAATGTGCTGTGAAATACCTGGTATGCTTTTGGCCATTACACTAACTGCTAACTTCTGCTGAGACCCTCGTGCCTGGCCTACTTCAAAATGCGTTCACATTGTGCCAGCTTTGAATTTCCCCACATCTGTGGTTCCATCACTGTGAAACTCAACAAAAAGGGTTGTTGTTGTTTTGGTTTTTGTAACTTCCGCAAGTCACGTGAGCTTGTTTCTCTTCTGTGTGCTTCATGTCACAAGTAGCTATCGCAGAGCTCACGCTCAAAGTTGTGCTGGTAGGGTAAGACTGTAGATATCAATGAATCACCAAAAATGTGCTTATTTTTCAATACAATTGTTTTGCCTGAGGACAGCAACTAGACTGAGTACCTGTGTGTGTTACAAAGAAGAACAACAAGTATCACACAGCATACAGGGTGTTTTTTAGCCCAATTTTGATTATGTTTCTCCAACACATGGTGTAGCATATGAATTGCTACTTTCTCCAAGATACACTCCAGAGGCATTAACAAAAAACATTCTTCATAGTTTGTATGACTTACTGACCCAAAGGTATTGAGTCATGTTTGCTTTGGAAGAACATTGCACATAGGGCTTGTCAGTCATGTCTACAGAAGGAGACACATGGTTTTTGGATACAATGCCTGTATTTACCAAACAAAATTAAAAGTGAGTTTACAGGAAGGCACGACTGCAGATTGATTACATCACTTTTATTAGCCTTACACAGTTACTCCTCCCGTGCAGTTGTGCCCCTGAAAAGTACCGCAGTCTTTGCTGCAGCAAGGGATTTTTAATGTTGAGAACTATTATGTATATTGAATGTTAACCTCCGTGTGTCAAAACCAGTGCTGCTCAGTGGCTTACGTAGCTCTGTTCGGTTAGATTCTTTACCCAACGATTTCCAGTAGCTGCTGTGCTGGTTCAGCTCCACTGCTGGCACATGTAATGGAAGCTCTTGGGCAGACTTGCCTGCAGGTCCCTTCTCTTTTTAATTACAAATGCTTGACCTGGGGTAGAATGAGTATCTTCGATACTGATCTAAAACTGCCTGTAGTTCCTCCACCTTAATATTCACACCATTACTTTCACAGACGATTAGAGCAACAGGAAGCGTTCAAAGGAACGTATTTGATATTAAGATGTAACTGATGAAACAAAACGCTTGCACATGACAGCTAACAAGCTTAAAAGGCAAAATTTGCAGTGAGGTAAGAGAAGGATTTGTCTGTGATTTTGTCAGAGGACAAAGAGAGAAAATGTGCTAAATATTATGGTAATAGCATATTTGCTTACCTTATTTGCAAAACAACTTCATACACGAGCGATGAAGTATATAGAGAATGCCTCACTTTGAGAATGACATCATGGTTTGCCTTACATTTTGAACAGATGTAAACTGCTTTGTAAACTACAGAAATACACAGAGAATGCTTTTGCTTCCTCTCTCCATCCTTGTAGCAAGTTTTGGAACAGTTTAGGAAATGAAGATTGAACTTCCTCCTCTGCAAGATTTCAGTGGTATTTAGGAGTTACTCACATCATTAAATGCATTGATTTTTATCGCTGACTGCGAACGTTGCAGCAGTGCTACTGGAAACTCTTTTACGTAACTAGTGCTCATGTGGGTATTTCACACTTTTTTTCTGAGTTTCTTGTTTTATGCTCAAAAAGAGAAACGATACAACGATATTAGAAAATACAAAAGTCAAAACGGCTTAGAGTTGTTACTCTCTTAAATAAGCTCCTCTCATTCACAACACAAATATGAAAGAGTGACTCCAAGATATACCTAGAACTCCCTTTTTGTATTTTAAATGTGACTGAATGATGCCGTTTTGGACTGTAATCTGAAGGCTTCTGACAGACAACTGTCTGCTCACCGAGACTTCAGTATGTACATGTTAAGGTGGCTGCTGTTACGTATTCAGAAGCTGTTCACTAAAAGCAGAGAGCTTACCCGAGGACATAAATAGCATGGAATTGGACTCCAAACCATACGTAAATTTAATCAGTTCTCCTGTTCTGCTGTTTTACCAAGTCTATCACTGTAAGTAGGAAACCATCAAATCAATTTAAAAATAACTTTGTTTTAAAAAGTCCATTTGATCTGGCTCTAATTTCCTGAAAAATGAGGTTAAGCAGGATGAGTTTAACTACAGAACCAGTGAGTATGACTGCAGCTACCGAACAGAACTGCTGCTTTCACCGTGTTCTGGGACAAGTGCCTCCTCTGGTATGGCACAGTATAATAACGACTTTCTGATCTGAAAGGAAAAATGAACTGCTTATGAATTCAGACCTTGTTTACAGGCTTAATCGGTGTAACAATAAACTTACTCTAATTACTGTAATACTATTCCACATAAGACTTTCTGTAACAGAAAGGCATAATTATCCTCCGTAGCTGGAAATTAAAAAAATAAAGTGAAATTGCGTTTCTCACCAATCTACTTGGCTGGAAAGAGACAGCAGGACCCTGATAGAAGATGATAATAGGGAGGAGTAAGTACATCTGTATTTGCCAGTTTATTAGAAAGCTATCATGTCATTATGCACTAGACTAAACTTTTTCTCATTTTTTTGAACACCTCTCAGCCCTTAAGGTTATGACAGTAACTGAAAATACATGAATTGAAACAATGAAACAGTCCCAATATGAAGGTACTGCTTGCTCCAATGAGTACCTTTAAAATCCCCCCCTGCTCCCTGGGGATGCTAACTCAAACCTGATTAAGTAGAATTAAATAGATGAAAAAATATTTAAATTGGATGAAGTGTAGCTGTCCTGATACAGAGCAGTCACTTGCTAGCTCCTGATAAGAACTGCTGAGGTGACCTGTTCCAAGTTCAGCCACGCGCACGCTTGTTCACATCCCTACCCAAGAGTCTTGGCTCTTACAAAATGAGCTCAGCCAGCTTGAAACTAATGGCCTTGTCTTCACAAGTGTTAGCGGTAGCAGGCAAAGTGTGCCAGCCCCATCACTGACAGGTATCGTGCTCACTGCAACATCACGCTGCACATCACCAGACCACAGAGCACTAAAAATCCCCCAGAACTGCAGTTCTCTGCGTGAAGCACTGAAAGGGCTACCGCTTAGATCTAGCCCTTTTAAACACAAGACCACAAAGATACTGTCTGCGATAATGCAGACGGTGAACAGCTGAAACATGAAGCATCTCTTCCAGGAGGTCTTTTGTCCTCTTCCAAAAAAAGAGCTTATTTTCAGGCAGTCCACTAATGAGAGCCGGGATTATCCCGAGGTACCGGTTGCTGTCAGTTGCACATTTGAAGTCAGATCTGTTAAAGAAGCAGAACACCTCCAGTCCCCGACAGGGAAAAGCAATAATTAAAAACAATTAGCAGATTTTGCAGGGAAATGTGGCAAAAGGTACGACGTGTGTGTTTCAGGTTTAGCTTTTTTTAAACAAGAGGGAGTTGCTTTTATTCAGCAATCTGGATTAAAAGGGAGACTGTCAAAACTGAGAGCTAAGCATTGACTTCGCTTGACGTTTATCACATACTGAAGGCTTTGGATGATCTGTAATCACAAAAGTATGTGAATTTCCAAACCGGTCTATGCCAGTCCTGGAGAACTACCAACCCCCCAGCCAAATGTGATTAGATTCGAGATTGAGAGTAAACACAGATGTGTTATGTTGTAAAAATGCAAAAGCATATGTGTATTGACTTTTACTGTGGGCGTCAGTATGCTGGTGTCATGCTATTTACCCTTTTCTCTCACCTGACCCTAGCAAGGGATTTTTAATTTTTGCTCTAGGTGGGTGATAATGGAGAGCCTTACTGTGACTGTACTCAGTTCCAGGATTCTTAATAAATATACAAGAAGGCTAAAAGAGATCATAAATACAGTTCATTGCTTCTGTCACAAGGAGATAAAATTGGATGGATTATTTTCTTATGAAAGAGAAAGAACAATCTAAAAACACTTTATGCGTGTACTTTAGCATGACATTTTGTCTGAGAGGTAGTGCTCCTAAAAAGCAATCTGAGAAGTCACTTAGCTCATTAAAAAAGTTCAGGTTAACAAAAGAAAACTTGGAATAACTTAACAAGATATTGCAAATTTGAATAGCTGTCAAATTGTTTTTCACATTTTTGTAAAGTGTAGTGCTCAGGTTAGATAACATTTCACTTCAGTAGCAGTTACGTAAATGTATTAATTTTGGTTTAGAAAGGCTGATGGAGATATTACTTTGGTAGCCTGGCAGTGTTTTGAACACATTTTTTAAGCTTTCCAAGGAAACACAATAGAGTTGTCAGCTGTCTATTTAGGTCCGTAGAAAGCCAAAAAAGTTGTGACACTGCATTGCGAAACGTGCCTGGCTCTCACGGCAGAATTCATATCCATCACCAGCACGTCTTGTCTCCCTGAAAACCCGCCTGCGATTTCGGGAGGCACAGTTAACCACCCCGCCCAGTCTCCTGTCTCCATCTCTCCTACCCACCTCCACAGCCCTCAGCGATGCGCTTCTGCTGCCTGTATCATGCCAGCGCCGGTACCTGCCAGGCCCCCCCAGCCATGGCGCAGGTCAGAAGCCAGCCTCACCCAACCTTCCTCCCTCCCAGAAAACCGCCCTGAGTCCTGCTGCGTTGGTGCACTCAGCTGATTCACAGGGTCTGATGGGTGCTGCAGCGGGTGCGGGGAAGAAACTGGCCCAGCTGGCAAAGAAGACTGTTTTTTCACTACAAGTGAGCGGTTTCCTAAGCTTAGAGATTGTTAACTGTAGGTTTCACTAGTTTGCCTGAACAAACTAACTGGAAACTGAACAGTTCAAGATCTGACTCACCACAGACCCGGTGTCCCTGCCCATGGGAAGACAGGGAGAGCAACAGCTTCAGCTGTCTTACAGTCCCCTACGGCTTGTTTGTCAGGCTCTGACCACCTTAGAAGTGCTTCGAGGAAACCCAGGCTCTGTGAGATGCCACCAAAATAAGCTAGTAGGAAATGCTAGAGACTTGTCCTAATGTTCCTTCTCCCTGAAGACTTAGCAAATCTTTCCACTTGGGATTCAGAACCGGGAACATCTGCCTTTCTGAAGGCTGCCTGTAAATCCTGTCGTTCAAAAGCAGAACAGAAGTCACACGTACTGCACTGATACCTTCCTTTTTATACAGGTGTCCTTTGCCCAGGGGTCCTCGAGCCCCTTTTCTGCACGCACACCCCAACCGCTAGGCTGGAAGCCAGGCTAGCGCTGCAGGAGAAGTGCATGGAAATGTGTTCTCCGCTGCAGCTGAGGATGGAGAGGGATCCTGTTTGTTCCAGAGAGAATGACTGCGTAGTCTGGTAGTGAACACAGCCGTCAGAATGGCCTCTCCATGTACCTTACGTACGTTTTTTCAGTTTATATATTTTATATGATATTTTAATGCATAATATACAGTTGTGCAAACAGGGGTCTGAAATCCTTTCCTTCTAAAACTCTAGCCAAAGCGCTATGTAGTCATGCCATCTAATAACACCTATTTATGTTGTAATAAAAATACATGACTGTTAATTCAAGAAACTAATAGGAAATGGACAGAAGGAAGCTATTTTGTGAGTAATATGTCATTAAACTATGGCAGAGGCTTCCACAGTCTGACATTCTGGGAGGAGTGAATTTCTGTAGTTATGTGGTTTCTAGTCATCTTGCCCCAAGACCTAAATGCCAGCTGACTTGAAAAAAAAAAAGGTCCTTGCTGATTGTAAGATCCTGCTATGGATAAGAAGCATTTTGGGGAAATAAAGTATATATATATGTAGAATATGTAAACATATATACATATATATCCTGTAAAGCACTCAGGACACTAGTATGATATACTACCTGAAGAGACTCTCATATCAGACCTGTCCTTTTATCATGTATTAAACAAAGCAAAAATGATTTGTTGTATATCATATATCCTTAAATTTTATTAAGCAGACAAAATATTGAGCTTCCACAAGGTATGTATTTTGACTTCTGTCCTTAGAGTGCAGCATGCTCATAGCACTACTACCCTTATATTTGTAAGGATGCTGTGTGCTTATCATGACAGCCTCATTTACTGCTTCCAGAGATTTATGCCTTTCAGAGTTAGTGAAGGATTGAGGAGAAGGGTGCAAAGGGCTGAGACACCTATGAGAGTTTCTGGGTAAGTTAGAGCAGGTTTACAGGTATGGATTTGTCAATTAGGTGGTATAGCTGGAAAAATCAGCCAAGCTTTCAAGCATACAAGTCTCTTCTCAAATCTGCAAATGAATCAGCAATTTCCAGAGCTAAATACAGACTGAGAACATCTGCATAACGCTTCGTTAGGTATGTATCAGTTAGACTGGCTTTGAATTAAGGTTGGTGGCATCCCAGGAGTACAGGGGCTGTTCATCGAGGAAGGGAGAGTGTGTTACAAATATAGTTGTCACCTGTGGGAAAGGAGGGGGGAGTTAAAACCCATAGAAAACTGTGTGAAAGTTATGTGCTGTAAAAAGTCTTCCTATTGAGCCAGTGGTGTATTGTTATGCAGTCCATCCAGAAGCTTGTCTTAATTTTCCAGATAAACAGGTGCATTTAATAAAAGATGATCCCTCTGCCTAGAAACTTTATGCCCTGAAACCACCAGGACTACAGCGAAATACTGCTGAAATGGAACATGAAGAAATTAGGGTAGTAATTAACATGAGTTATGTGACTGCTCATGACCAAAAGAGCTTTTTGTTAATAAAAATGGTATTTTCTAGTTTTTAGGATATTGATTTCGAAGTAGGAGCATGGAGGGTTGCTCAGGGAGCTGTGAGATCTCTGTCCTTGGAGGGGTTGGAGACCTGCTGGGACACTGCCCTGTGCTGCCTAGTCCAGGTCCAGTTGTGACCCCGTCTCCTCCCCAGTTCCCCTCCAGCCTCCGTCATTCTGTGACCCAGCGTTAGCGTCTCATGTCAGCCATCCCATGTATGGGGTAATGATGGGTGCGTCCTCTCTCTGGATGAGCAGTCCTTTAGCAGGCTGCTTAGGGTGCCACAATTTGGGGACATTTCCCCATAGCATGTTAACGAAGCCCCAGACTCCATGACTATGTTTTAGTATTAGTATTCTCCCTTTACCATAACAATGCTTATGTTTTAATAGAATTGCTTTTCCCCCTGAGAAGCACCACGATGTCCTTACAGCAAAGTTGGCTCTTAAAGTAAGAAACTGGAACAGGAGAAAGCTGTTATGCCTTGACACAGCGTGTTCGTGCCCCTCAGACCTTGTCTGAGGTTGTCAGTTGCTGGAAAGTCCTTATTCCTTAAGGTGACTGCCACTGGTTACTTAGTCTAGAACTAGCAATGCCAGTTGTAGTCTCAAGTTGGCATCCTTACATTTTCTCGGAAGGTTTTCTTAGGTTTTTGCTAAACCTCATTTGTTGCAGCCAGAATTGCCTTCTGATGCAGCCACAGAATTGCCCTTTCCATCTGTCCCCAAAGGTGTTTTTTGGTATACTAAGTAATTCATTGTGGAAAACTTCCTAAAACACCCTTTCAATCCCATCCTTAACGAAATAGTAAATAATAAATACTGGAAGTATTTAAATATTAAAGAAATGTTTCCCTCTCACCTATGATCACGGATGTGATACCAGACTTTTCTAATTCTACTGTAGTGGAAAGTCAGGTATATTAACAATTCTGCTTTGTTTCAAGTGCAGCAAAAAAGGCAGTCAGGATACCAGTTTATATGCAGAACGTTGAACTGTGGCACTTTCCAGGATGTGCTGCAGTTCCTCAACTTCAGTGCTATAATGTCAGAGTGAAGAGCGTTGCCACAAAACTTACACAGTTGAGTAAACAGTCACCTGCTTGTGCAAATATTTCTGTGGGTACCTTTCAGAAATTTGCCTCAAAATTAGTATTGCTGTACAACTCTCTCCTCCCTTTCCCCCCCGAGCAGTCTCAAAATAGTGTACAATAGATACTTGTTATCACCTCATTTTCATCTAAATTAAAATTTGCCACTTGTCTGTCTTGGTACAGTCGTCAGGATTTTTTTCATTATCCAGTTAAGTGTAGGTATCCATAGGATAATGCTCCTACAGCTTTGGTGATGACAGGAGACCTGCTGTGCTATTCAAAGCAGGAGCGCTTGGTGTCGAGTTTGCTAGATGAAGGAAAGTGCACATAGCAGATTCAGGGCATGTACAGCAAGCTATTTTTTTTTGTCCCATAATATGGGACAGACACTAAGGGTGACATTTCTAGTCTGAAGATATATATATAAAAAAAACCCAACAACTGAGAGGTAGTTTCTTTTCCTGTCCTCTTGTAAGGACTTTTGGAACATCTGATAGTTACTGCTCTCTGATATCATGTACCTTTGGTAGCTTTTGGAGGCTTGTAGCAAAAAACATCTTTATTCTAAATTGCTTTAGCAGTGGATTGTTCCATATGTCACTGTACCTAACATTTGCCTTTGTTTTGGTATGACAGTCCTAAATAACCTAGACACAAATGAAAAAATCTTCCAACTACAGAGTGTAGTGCTGAGCCTTTGCGGTGAGATGGGTGATATTTACTCATGCATTATGACAGAAGGAGGTGTAGTTAGCAGAAGCATAATAGAAACAGAGTGAGGATTTTTATCTGCTTCAAGTGACAATTAAGACAGGCAGAATGAAGGCATAAAGGCAGCAAAACCAGGAAAAATCTAAAACTAAAGTTTTGTTATCTGTATCAGTTCACCAGTTAGTCCACGACACCTGGATATAAAATTAGACTATTCTAATTCAGGTCTATATATTTTTCCTACCAAAAATAGATAAGAGCCCTGGAAGACCTGTCTTTCCTTGAAACTAATTAACACCTTGAAGAGAATACTCAAACTCCTGTCAAAATGGGTAACGTTATACAGAATAAACTAAAATCAGGAAAGTTGAGTATTTTTGCAGAATGGAATTGTTTTCCTGTCAACCATAGGAGCTGGTATCTCTCTGCTTTTCTTGCCTCTGGTTCAGGCATGTTGTGGATGAATAGAGTTGGATTCTTCTCCTGCCTTGGCTGAAGCCTGCTATTTGACAGAGGGGTTTTGATAAGCTCCCTGAGCAGCATTACAGCGATAACAGCACATGAGCATATTGTAATCCTCCATTCTTTCTTCCTGAAGTTCTTTGACCTTAACTGTTCTATATCAAATGATGTATTTTAAAACTTTAAGATGCAGTTTAGCCAAAGTCCTTGACTGAACTGTTTTTTTTTTTTTTTTTTTCCTTTTTTTTTTTTCCTGAGAAAGTCCCGTCAGTTTTTATTAAAAAAATCAATTGTGATTTACTCTAGTCTTTCTTGCTACTATACTTCCATACATTTTCAGTTGTAATGTCCATCAGTTTATAAGATTTCTTTCTCTTGGGGAATCAAAATATTCTGTTAGCTGGGCTCAGTTTTACTCTTGGTGAAAGTATGAACTAATGTGCTTTTTCATTCCATATATACGGAAATTTTTAGCTCCAGACCTGCTTCAGCATGACATTCAGCTCTTGAATTTGTCCAAGTTAAAATTTTCTTAATAAAGAAAACTGTCAAACGTTATAAACAAGGACTAGTCCCAGTCCACCAAGTGAAATCTGAAAGTGAGAGATCCTTTGCAATTATGTAAGCCAAAGGGAGCTCTGTGGCAAATGCAAATTAAACCACACTTTTCTGGGATAGCGTGCAGCTATTCAGAGTTGCGTCCCAATTACATTTTATTTGAGGCTTTTCCCCATAGAAAATAGTCATTTTTTTTTTCCCTTAAAATAACTGTAAGTTATAAAACTTTGTCCATTATAGTGCTTGTAAGTTTTTAAATGGAAAAGTATGTTTGGCATCTGAAATCTCTTGAGAAGAAATCAAAGCTTTTACTCAAGATTGTGACTCTGTTTCTGTGTTTGAAAGTTCAGTAATTTTGAAGAGGATAAAGTCAATTTGAGTTTTCCTGGATATTTTTTTTCTTAAGTGAGCAGCACCAGTGCAAAGGCAGTTCTTGTGTCACAAAATTGCTAGGTCTTTTTCCTCTAGGTTTTCAAGCAATGGTTGAGAGGCGGGAATATAATTAAAATCTTACCCTCCCTTTGGCTGCATTTTTAATTCTGAATTCAAACCCTCACACAGTGTAATAGAGCTTTGCTTTAGGGTGTTTTATACCTCTATCAAAGTGACTAAAGTAATTAGTATTTTATACATTTTGGTAAGTATTTTGTCACTGGAAGCGCCAGTGCAGGTGAACGATAATGGTTTGAAGCTCAGGCAGTGACGGGACCCTAAATGAGAATGTCGCCTTTTAATCAAGAGCCTTTGGAGTCTATGGTATTGAAATGCCCTACAGAGAACATGGAAAAGCCATCCATCACCTTGTGACAGTCCAATCTTTTAGCGCATGAGTAAGATTTTATTCATCCTTTCTAAGGCACTTGGAATAGAAGATGTTTTAACTCATCTCCAAACGTCGCTGTGGACGTTTGAGAGCATAATGTAAAGATTGCTTTCTGGCTGGTGTATATGTCTTTATTTGTCATCTTTACTGACTTAGATTGCAGCTGAAACTTTGTCCACATCCTGCCTCTAACATCGCTCCCCTCCCCTTTTACACACCCAACAGGCTGGATTATTCCCACATTTTAGTCTTATGCTTGGAGTTGATTTGAATAGTTGATTAACTCTCGCTGTTCAATGGAAATACTCAGCAAGTTAGAAGGGAAGGGCTGCTGCCTTCCAAAGGGGAGATTTTGTAGTTCACATGTTAGAACGGGGACGTGTGACTCAGAAGTCCTCTGGAGAATGCTTATAAGAAGGTGAAGTACATTTAGTAAAATGGACTTGGAGTTGTAAACTACAGTCACTATAACAGTTCAAAAAAATCTCATTTGAGCTTTATTTTCTGTATTTTTAACTACCCTCCCTCAGCTTTCTTTATGAATTAAAGCAGAAGCAGCATCTGAGGACAGTGTCATAACTTAAACAAAAATGTTTTTGTGGTCAGGCCCTTGGGGTTTTACTTCTGATGTCGGTGGAAGCAGCAACCTGCACCAGGAGCCTTGTCCTTTCTGTTAGGAAGATTTGGCAACACTGAAACTTACTGACTTCGGTGGATTCTCTCCCAGTTTATGCTGTATGCCTGACTGAACATAGTGCCCACCCTACGAGCTGGTTGGAATCGAGAGCACTGATTGGCACTGCAGTTCTCTTGGGTTTAGTAAATCGAGTTCTTCAGTACCCTGTGGAAAAAAATCTGCTGTGAATATGCAGGATTTTTTTTATTCCTTCCTGCTTCCTGGCATTTAACAGTTCCAAGCTGAAGTCTTTTTTGTCCTACCCCAAAATAAGCAGATGAAATCTTTTCATCACTTTGAAGGGCGAATGTTCACAAAACACTACCATGTACCAGAGTGCAGAGAGAGAAAAGGCTGGGGAAATTGTATCAGGCTTCATTTTAGTGTGTGGAAAGGAGGAGGGAAAGATGTTTTCCCCACTGAATCCAAGAACGAGTAAAATGCAACCAGATGGAGAAGACATGTTTATATGTGGTACTGTACTGAACAACTCTCTCCATCTCCAAACCTTTCTGTCAGAGATGGAGAGAGTTATCTTGATGTTCAAGTGAGTGTTATTGAGTCTTCAGTGAGTTTCTTTTCAGAAATATACTCTTCTACCAACATTGGTGATGAGAAATTTTTAGCTATCATTTTAACTTGAGTGTAAGCATGTCCAAGTCTGACACCTTTCTCTGTGAATTGTTCCCAGGGACGTAAAGAGCTGCATTTGTGTCTGTCAGAGTGTACACGCTCATGTTTTAATGGCTCCTGTCATGTCATCATGCAAAGTTAAATGAATTAAATATTCAGAATGTGCAAGAGCCTGTACCAGGCTTGTTACACGGTGAGAGATAACACATTAATCAAACAGCTTAATATATGTTCCCGTATGCACAATATTAGCTGGGATTCTGTTAAATAGCTGACATTCAAAATCTACTCCCAATTTTGAAAAGTCTGCTCGTATCATTGCTGCTGTCATCTAGTGACATCTGTGCTCTGTTTCCACATGGCATTTTCACTCACCGTAATTGGCTGCTAGTGAAAATACAGGTATTACCCATCTATTTTTATAAATTACCATTTTCTTCCCTGGCTGCATGCCGCAGCTTCATCAGGGTGTCACAGAACTTAAAGGCAATGAGTAAAGTGCTACAAGTTGGATATTGCTGTTTTAAAAGTAGCCTATTACAGGAAAAAAAACAGCCAAAAAACAGTGTTGAGGCTGAGTTAAAACAACTGTGTCAATGAAATGAAAATCATCATTGTGGTATTACTGTGAAAATCAGCTGCCAAAAGTAAGTAGAAATAATTGAAGTATCGACCTTCCACATATAAAGGTTGGAGAAATGTGGGTTCCTCAGCAAGCCAAACTGGGTGCTTGGGGCAAAGTTATCACCAACTTCGAGGGCTTTATTTCAAACTGGATCCTTCTTATCACTTAATTTTCGGTAGCAACCTACAACCCCCCAGTCATCACAGTAAGACAGAGCCGGAGAACTGGAAATACTGAACACAGAGAAAATGGATTTCAAAGCAATACCAAACCAGAAAACTGCACAGATGATCACCTTCATCTACGATTACTCTCCTCATTATAGTGATAAAACTAACTAATGGATGATTTGTGGAAAAGAGAGAGAGAAAATCAGTTTACCAAAATGCTTTTGCTCCCTTAAACTAGAAACTCCTTTCCAGTTCTTACAGAATTTATTTATGTGTTTAATTTTTGCATTACCAACATGCTGTTCAGTTTACTTTCTATTTTTAGGTTCTGCTTTACCATGTAAAACTGTAACATCTAGGAAAAATGGCCACTGAAGATCATACTGAACCTTAGCAATGTGCAAATCCATTTTCTTTCTAAGGCATGACATGCATGGTATGCACTGATAGGATGCCAGAAATGCACAAATAGAGATCTTCAAAATTTGGCTGTTTCATATTTTTTATTTTTTTTGCACTTTGTTAAATCCTATTAGTCTAAAGCATTTGTTTTTTTTTTTAAAAAAAAAGCAAAATAAAATCCAGAAATAAATAGGAAATGATACTACAGCATAAATCAATTATTCCAATACACAGTCTTAATCTTTTTTTTTTTTTTTTTTTTTTTTAGGAAAAAAAAAGGTAGTGATTCAGACAAGCACTTTCATGAGCTAATTCTGCCCGTTATTCAGTCCCATCACAGACCAAACCCCACAGTGCTGATTCTACCTGGAAGTAGCCAAAACAAAGAATTTGACTTCCATGGTCCACAAGGTTTGCATGTCCTCTCCCTAAATAAAACCAGACAGATGGAGCAAGCTTTGGAAATCATGCGAAAAACAATCCCTCTGCGGTAGGGAATTTGGAACAGAATATATTGAGAAAATTAATAGATCTACCAAAAACCTGAGATTAAAGCGACTGTGTGAATAGGCAGCCTCCCAGTGTGAGCTCTCTCCCGGTACAGACAGCATATACAGGAGGGCCCAAGCTAGACTCATTCCTGGGGTTTGGCTTTATTCAAAAGAAACCAGGGCTATGGTAGCAAGGCTTAGCTTGGTCTCTTCTCCAGGCTTGGCTGCTCCTGTAACAAACCTCTTAGGACCGGGGGGTTTGCCACAGGTCTTTGCTCTGTAGACATTTTGCTGTCTCCCACCCAGCTGGCGTGCACTGAAAACTTGATAGATGGCCTTACAAAAAGAAATGCAAAAAAGGAGAAACACCTCCACTATTGCTCCGCTCTCTCCCAGGAGAATCAACATCTATTAATAGTGAAAAAGGCTGCCAACCTGTCACACTGTGGTTGTGGCTAAAATTCAGCTAAAGCACATAAATACAACTTTATGGAAGGAATAAAATTGCACAAGCAGTCCTGTAAGAAGCCTTCGACCTGCTGTCTAGCTTTTAAAACATGCGATTGCTGTCAAAGTTGCTTTTTGCCTGGCTAAGGAGGGTACTGCGAGGAGGAGGAGGAGGAGGCAGAGGAAGGCAGAGGGAGGTAACACGGGAAGTGGTGGCAGCATGGGCTGCCACGGCGGTTAGCAGCCAGAGGAAGGGCTGATGAGAAAGGATGACTGACTGACCGTAGTTACTCATGGCCTTAGCAGCTGCCCTTACTGCAGTGTTTTTACTGTTAATTGGAGTAAAACCAGTGAAAGCATGTCCGGCTGTACTGAAATCACACCTGCATTTAGCAGGGCAGGTACACCCTGGAAATGTAAAGACGCTCCCAAGTCTTTGCAGTTCAAGCCTTCAACAGCCTGCGGAGGAATACAGGCTGCTTAGTGACCACTGTAGCACACATTCCCTCTAGCCCTAGTTACAGATAGCCACCGTTTAAAAGACACAGTTTAGTTTTAAAGAACACACTGGAAGTTTCTTCACTGTCTCTCTCCTTGAGGTGTATATTGAATTCCCTGTAAAGGCAGTTTACATTACAAGATCAGTTAAAAAGCAGCTTTAAAGAAGCGATGAGGAGTTTCAGCCCACAGTTAGACTTTCTTTCCAGCCTGACTGCAAAGCGTTTGGGATTATCCTAGGGCAGCGGGGTCGGGGGAGCTAGCTCAGTGGCTGGCTGGGTCGTGGAACTGTGCTGGAGAGCGGTTGTGAATGCAGCAGGAAGGGGAAGTTACCCCACACGTGACTCCGGGTTACAGCACACATTGAGCAGTACACGTTCCCTGGTGACATGCACTTCCTCACTGTGCTGATGAAACCACAATCTCTTAAAAGGACTACAAAGGGGAGCTGAATTCATTCCTGTTTTTTTGCCCCAGCGCATGACAGTGAAGAATTAACTATCATCGTACAAACAAAATGGCCAGGCAAACAAGCACAGCTGAGAGAGTTTAAATTCAACTAATGTTAAAAGATAAAGACCACATTTACTTTACCGTAATTGTTCACCGAGAAATCTTCTTTCAGGCTCTAAATAACATTTTGTATTTATCAGTGCATTATTCACTTGCAAGGATAGGTCTTGCAGTACAAAGATAGATCCATACTGGTTAAAATTCGTTTGGCGTTTCCTCCCTAAAAAGCTTTTTTTTTAAAAAAAAAACAACAAACCTGAAGCATTAAATCACGTTTCTTGCACTTTAAATCCCGTTATTTTAAAACACAGGTTGGACTGCCATTTGTAGGTTGTTGAGGCACTTCAGTATGGGGCTACAAAACCGCTGAGGCTATCAGCTGAGAATCTGCAGGCTGCGCTGACAGCATTTCAAAGCCCCACACTTGCAGGAGTTCACTCCTCTGTGCATCAGTCTGTTACTCTGGAAGCAGTGCTCCTGCCGAACCCTTTAATGTTTTTCTAGAAAGAAAAGCACATCAGCTGAGTACCTCTCCTCCATAGTGCTACGGCTGTAAACCAGAGCTTTCATACAAGCCATGCTGACTGAGCGAACTGGCATGCCTCTGCAGCATGGCTTTTATCTCAGTTCCCTGCATGTAACTGGGATCACAGCACTCAATCTTATTTGCTTCTCAGTCTGCCACCGGGCTCCCAAATTTGCCATCCATTGCATACCACGGTGGTATGCCTACACCTGTCCCCTCTGCTTTGGAGAGGCCAGCACCACTCAAAGTGTCCAGGGGAGATCCCGTAGCTGCTCCTTTCCGTGTGTCCCCGTGGGACCGGAGGATGACCTGGGGGTTTGTGGGGCCCAGGAAAGCAGCAGCTGGTGCTCTGGAGCCCGCTGCCTCTGCTACTGTACACAAACAAAATCCAGAACTTGTGGCTGGCACTGTGAGTTATCCCGACCCTAATACCTGAAATCCTTTGGGGTTAGTCCGGAAGAGAAACTGCGTGTAGAATTTACATTCATGAATTGTCCTGCCAGGAGCAGTTCCTTACTTTCCTTCCCAGCAAGCCAGCAAGATTAGCACTGAATCCACAGAGAAAAACCCACTGAGGTCAGCGAGTGTAATACGTAAACGTGTACCCAGCTGCAGAACTTAAAGCCTGTACGTATAAGGAAGCTTCTTGCCCTTTGCTGTTTATTCATTTCTAGTTGCTCTGTCTCAAAATACTAGCTACTATTAGGAGGCATTGTTCAAATGCTGCTCAAAGCCTGTACATAAACAGAATATGTAGGAGAAGATCATTGAAGGGGTGAAAGTGATGAATTAATTTATCAGAAATCGTAGGATTGGTGTAAGACTGACCAAATGGTACCAAATTAAAGGAGAGAACACTTTGAAGAGTAACTGTGAGTGCCGACTCCTCCAGTTACAGAATTTACACTGACAATGAAGAGTATCAGAGATAATTTATTCATCAAAAGTAATCTCATATCTCAAGCCTCGTCGTTCTGAAGATTAATTGTACGGTAACGTCAGCTGCTGAAATCCAAAGTGCTGGGAGCATGCACGTGCAAGAATGTAGTTTGAAACCGAGCAATTCATTGTATAAAGTCATTCAGTTCAGGGTTGCTTAAGACAGTATTTTCTCTGCTCGCTGTCACGTAACGCACATGTTTCTAAACATCCATCTGCATTTCTTTTGTTTCTGTGACAGTCATTGCCTTTTGATATGGTCCTTAGCAAGGGGAGAGTCTTGTTTAAGCTACAGACTTCAGTGTTGCTTTCACTGATGTTATTGTGACAGTATCTCCTGTGGTATGGGTTTACAGAGGACTGACCATGGTTTTCAAAACAGATCATCCCTATTCACATATTTTACTTTAATAAGGTATTAGAAACATGGCTATTTAACTTGAAAACTTCTTTGAATGTTTATGACCTCTCTTTGCTATGTTAAAAACAGGCAATGTAGAATTAACCGGTAGTTCCCCAAAGTAGAGTTCAGCTTGCAGGGTTCCTAATCCTGTAATTACTTATGCAAGTAGTTGCGAACACAGACGCTTCCCTTGTAATCACGTGGAGAAGGGTATGGCGGCTCAAGGCCTTTGCTATATAGTCTCGAATTCTAGGGGCACTCCTGTAATTCAGTAATAATAATGATCCTTTTTTTCCTCCTACTTGAAAGAGTATACACATCAACACAGAAGGTTTTACAATACAGGTTTTCACAGGAAAACATTTTTTTTTAATCGTAAGTATTGCCCATCTGAAGGGAAAGTGGAGAAACATTTTAACCATCTGTTCAGTAAATATTGATCTAGCTTTTAGCAAAGCTTTTTGTTCCTCAAGACAAAAGAATCAAAGTATGAAATCCTGTTGACTGAACTACTGCTGCCTCCATGGCAGAGTTCTCCATGGCTTCAGCACAGATCAGGATTTCACTAGGCACACTGGGGTATGTAGAGCAGGCTAGCTCTGGTTAGCATGGAGACTTAGAGGGCACGTACAAAAACGAAACAAACAACAAAAATACACAGTGAGTCAGCCATGCAGAACTATCAGAAATTGGTTGGACCGCCACACGACTTTCTGAGCTTTCCAATCACACACACGCCCACATTTACCCGCTGTTTTTCCTGCTAAACCAATAAACCTTAAAGAAAAGCCTAGAAAACACCTAACCAGTACCCATGCAGATTTTGTGAGGTTTGTGTATAAAAAAACGATAAGCAGAATAAAATCTTTTTTCCCCTCAAACCTCGTTCAAGCATGACTGAAGTTAAGGATGAAGAATAAACTGATTCCTCAGTTATTCTGCAGTTATTTCTTGAAAAGAAACGCCTTTTTATAAATTTTATACTCTTTATTACTGTTAATGTTTTATTGCCGAACACTCTGAAACAAATCCAGTGCACGCTTCTGCTGTTTCTGGTTTCATATGCTGTCTTGCACTTAATAGAGAGGGCTTTCACTAATTCTGAAATGAAACTAATGCTGTTTTTATTCAGTAAGCTTTGGCCACTCTTTTCCTCTTCTCCCCTTTGTATGTCAGCTCTAAATTGCTTGACAAATACTCTGTTTCATGCTTCCCTGCTGCTGGCATCTTTAAAGATTCAAAAGAGACAGAAAGGCTAAAAAGGCAACAGGTAGGCAATAAAGCAAATGGCTCGGTCTCTGGTTAAAGTTGCTCGGAGTAACAAGCAGTAAGACTGAATTCTTTCTTCAGAGTGCAGGTGGAGAGGCCATGAATGAAAATAAATTTCTGAACACAGACTCCAGCACAGGATCAGTGGAAACAGCTGTCAAGCCTTTACCATTTAAAGATCCAAAATTCATTGTAAGTATATTATTTTAACAATTTGAAATTCCAAACTCTTCAAATAAAACCCTAGCTAGATTTCTATTTAACCGTATTGCTAATGTAAATATTAAGAAAGTCGGGTTAACAGCCACATAAAAGATCTGCAGTTCTGAAGAAATTCACCTCAAGTCCACGCCATGCTATGGTCTGACGTGCACATTATATTATAACACAAAAATGGCACTCACCCAGAGGGAGGACCATTATATTAAATGGTGGAACAGAGCCAGAGAACCTGGTAGATCAAGGTATGTGCAGAAGTTTTATGGTGCAGTACCTGACAAACTAACAGAGCTAGAAAGGCACTATTTATACCCATGTAAATGTAGGAATCCCATCTCCCAGTTCCTAGCCAAGGGAGGTCGCAAAATAGTTGAACTAAAAGTCAGCCACACAGTCATTAGCAGCTGGCATTTTGCTCTTCTCCCAGTCCCTGAAACGATAGCAGACCTGCGGTGTCTGCGCTTGCAGTAATTGCTAGATTCAGAAGCAGACACTCTGTGCTCCCCAGAAGCTTTGCCTTCCGGCATTCAGAAGTCATGAAAACCCTGACAACTGATGAAATACAGGCTGCTCAAACAATGTGAGATTTAAATTGGGGGAGAAGTTGAAGGAAGACTAGATCTAGTAGTGCTATCACTGCTGCGTTTGTTTTTAATATCTCGCTCTGCCAGGGCCAACTCATTGGTACACTGTACAAACGCTTTCTAGGCAAGCAAACTTCTCAGACTGCTGGTCCTAAGCCAGTACTTAGAAAGTAGGATTTTATCCCAGATTTAATTTTGTATGAATAAGAGACAATATCCCACAGCATAAAACCTGAGTAATCAGGCATTGCACCGCTCACTAAGCAAGGGTTTGGCAGGGGGTAAAATTCATCTCTGACTTTCAAGTTGCTCTGAGTCTGCTTTGCAGACATCTTCTGTCACAAGAGGAGCGTTCAAAGAAACAACTGCATACTTGGCTTGCTCTAACTCTCCAGTGAGCACCAGCATCTTTGAGAAACAGGGCTTACTGGAAAATCTCCACTTGTGCCCAGGGGCACTCCATGTAGCTTCCCTATAGGATTTAAATAGCCATAAGGCTTGCTATCCGTCTTTTCTTAGAGGGACATCACCATTTCCGAAGAGACAATGCTGATGTCTACATGCTAGAGATGATAATGAACGTACAAGGCCCCTGACAACTGCTGCAGAAATAATAGGCAGTTAGAGTAACATTAAATTATCCTCCCCAGTACAGCAGCTAATTTGAGAAGAAATGTATTGATGTTTTACTAGCTTTTTGTCTTTATGAACTGGTAGCAGTAACATGGATGACTTTCTGCATCCTTCCAGCTGAATATGCCTTAAATGAAAGAAAATAAGTCAAGTAACGTGCATCTCTTAATGTGCTTCCTTTTTACTGGCCTCACCCATACCCGTAACAGACACAGAGACCTTCCGTAGGTCTGTGTGTCTGTAAACAGTGACTGCTACTTAACTATACAGAGGACAACGCCTCCATTTTTTTTTTTTTTCTCATTAGAGAGAGAGAATTTTTCTCAAAGAATGAGAATCAAATGAGCAGCAAAACTGTGTGTCTGATTCGTGGCCTGCTGAGGTCAGGTGGACCCTTCCTCACGGCTTCACTGGGCTTCAGATCAGGCCCTAAGGACCAGCTTTCGAAAAAACAGATGACTGAAAAAAAAATGTTAAGCAATGATTTGGGGGAAAATTCACGCAATGAATTTGAATTATGAACATGGTAGTACATCCGTTTCCATCTCATGTTCCAGCAGTCTCTATTTGCAATGATCTATAGACTACTAAGATGGTGCTCTCAGAGCAAACATTTGCATGTACTTTCTGTATCGGATGTGCATTGCCAAAAACTGATAACATCATAAGCTTATGGCACCTTTACTGAATTACATCTTACGTCTATGGAAAAAAAACAAAAACGTTTCTCGTTGAATCCCTTCTGCTATCATTCTCAGCAATTCAGCAGCCTAATTTATAAACTGATCACAGCAGAAGCGTGTTAGCAGAACTTTGCTGAGTTTTGATGAGCCTGATGTGTCAGGTAGTAATTACTAACAGAGATAACAACTCCCCAATTCCAAGAACAGTTCCTGTTCTGAAGTAAAGCTGTAAATCTGTGTCCTTTGATCATTTAGAAGTAGTACAGTATATTGTGCATCTTCTGTCTCTGGAGGGACATAAATAAATTACCCCGTAGCAATCCCATTTGATAAGTGAAACTACCATTACAGTACCTGTAGCAAGCCTTCTGTTAGCATAGCTTTCAAAATGTAAAATTGTCTTGGCAGCCAACATTCTATTTATTACTCCTTTTCTATTCTTCTGTCTTCTGTCATTTGGAAGAAAAAATAAAATTTCCAGAAAGCTTCTCATAGTATTCATTACATTTTGCAACATCAGTTGTGTTTTCCACAGTCACAGATAACTTACAAGAGCTAGAGCTGCACCTGTAGTATGCCATAAAAAGGAGAGAGAAAATTGAGCTGTGTAATCACAATTTTAGACACAACTCCATAGTAATAAGTTCTAATACGATGGGAAGGATGGTCAGAATCCTGTAATCTCGGGCTAAACCTAACCACATAGATTTTCTATTTCCATGTAAAAAGCAGATTTTCATTTCCTTCAGTTAATCCTAAACATAGTAGCTTTGACACAGTCCAAAAAGCTTTGTTTTTCTTTCGACCAAGATTAAGTGTTCAGTATATTAGCCTGCTGATGAAATAAGTGAGGATAAGGAACGGTTCATGACAAGAGGAGATGTATCAGAAAGACTGTAAAGTTGAAGTGTCATGCTCTGAAATGGTATTCTTTATTATTTTTCTCTGAACACCGTATTTTTAATTCTAGCACTCCGGCATTGGTGGAGCAGCAGCTGGCAAGAAGAACAGAACTTGGAAGAACCTAAAACAAATTCTTGCTTCTGAAAGGGCATTGCCATGGCAACTAAATGATCCTAGCTGTAAGCTGCTTAGATGCTTTGCATGTATTTATAAATAATAAAATCCATACAAATAACTTTCTTTAAAACAAACCTAAATTATTGCATCAGTGCATGCAATATCCTGTTTGAACGGGGTCCAATGGGACATTCAAGACTTGTCCAACCACACTCACCAGCGCCAAGCGGAAAGTAGGGGAACAGAATTTGGAGTGCCATGAAAAAGTTTGGACACATCTGGGGAGGGAGTTCTATGAAGGAACTGTATTTACCAGAACCAAGTCAGAAACTCCTTATTCCTGTCAGGTTTTTGTCACCTCTTCACTGCTAAGGAGCCACCTCCTCTGAACACAGCCCATTTGTCTCCTGAAGGTGTGGTGGCTGCTGCTTCATTAGCTTCATTTGAGCTGTTTTCAAGTGAGATTCTACGAGCCACATCCCTGCAGTAGCCAAGACTTCAGCCCAAGCTTCCTATCCAGCTCCTTATCCCAGATTCTTAGGAGACTAAAGTCCTACCTCCCCTACTTAGCTCAGCACAGCTGAAACTACACTATTAGCACTCCAGATTACAGCAAGCTTGCGTATGACGACAGGACCGAGCTGCAGCAGTGCTCTTAATCTCAACGTACTTCAAGATGACTCATAAAGTAGGATACTATTGAATGTAGCTGGAGGCAGAACTTGATCCTCAAATTTTACTTAAGCAACTCAGAACTTCACTTAGGCATCTCAGAACTGAGCATATGAACACACTTTTATTTTTTAAGATACATTTTGCTTTATCCAGAAATAACTTGCCATTTTTTGAAGCATTTTAGATGCAACTGTTTGAGAAAATGCGGGCTACTGTGTGTGCCCAGCTATTGTAACCAACAATAATGTAACCTCTAATGTAACCAACAATAGCTGGGCACACACAGTAGCCCGCATTTTTATGCATTAGGTTTTATTTGCAACAGTAAGTTTAAAGGCTTATTTTTTTTAAGATGGTGGCAAAGGAAATTCAGTTGCCTATTTAAAAACAGCTGTCTGTGGCATTAGTGTTTTTGAATTATGGGAGTAAGATTTAAACATTTGATATGGAGGGATCATTTCAGTTTATTGCCGCAGCTGGATGAGGTACAAGGGAGATCAGGAGGGAGGAGAGAAATGATCCAGGTACAAGATATTTTTGTAAACACTGAAATTTGGGGATTTAGCAATTTAAATGTACCGGTCATATTTTAAAAAGTTGTATCTCATAAATGAACGAGGCTTGGTATCTAAAGGGCACCACAGAACAGCAATTTCCATCAGTTAATTTAAACATTCAGACAATTTTCTAGGTCATTGACTGGGCTTAAAGTGGTACATGCTTAAAGATTTACTTGATTTAAAAGATTACTTCGCTTTTCTGGATTATACTATTTCAGAACTGCAATCTTGAACAATGCTTCCTGGTTTTAACATACAGCACATGTACAGTAATGGCTATTCTTTTCAAATAACGGAGGGAATTCATTAAGACCTGGAGGAAATCAGCACATTTCAAATAGCTGTCTTGCATTTTTCCTTTTAGGGAGGGCAGTTCTGTTTACTGAACTCTTGGTCTAGTGAGGTGAGCAGAAACAGGCTGCTGTTTACAGTGCTAGCAGGCTAAATGTTTTCAGAGGAAATTCTGCTTCATAGTTCTTTGCCTTAATGTTCCTGGTTAATAAAGACCTCAGAAAGTAAAGCTGGTTTTAAAGAAATATTTGCTACCTCTTTACATTTTGCATTTTCCTTTTAAAATTTATGTAGCACACTGAACTTATCCATTTGTTTCTCTCTAGATTTTAGTATTGATGCTCCTCCATCCTTTAAGCCTGCCAAGAAATATTCCGATATTTCAGGACTTCCAGTAAGTATCTTATTTTTTCTCTTCAAAACTGGCATCGCGCTTCCCACAGTGAAATAACCTGGTACATGCTTCTGGAAAAGATGTACATGCAGAGACTCCCATTCAGCCTTACACTTAGTAGTTGTCCTGTGATTTATGGCCAAACCCCCAATACTGTCCCTACATCACAAAGTCCTCAGGATCGTAATAGATGCCAGGATGGCTTAAATACCTTCTCCTGCAAGGTGCCTCCTATCACACCATTTCCACAGCTTCGGAGTCTGCACCGGTCCCCATCATTCTCGACTCTTTTGCTTTGTTACAGTGAAAGCTGGTGGCCCACAGTTTCCCTCACTCCTAGCTTTACCAAGCTTTAACCACACAGTCTGAAACTTTCCATGCTGAATGTTTCATAGAATCATAGAATATCCTGAGTTGGAAGGGACCCTTAAGGATCATCAAGTCCAACTCTTGACACCGCACAGGTCTACCCAAAAGTTCAGACCATGTGACTAAGTGCACAGTCCAATCTCTTCTTAAACTCAGTCAGGCTCGGTGCAGTGACCACTTCCCTGGGGAGCCTGTTCCAGTGTGCAACCACTCTCTCTGTGAAGAACCCCCTCCTGATGTCAAGCCTAAACTTCCCCTGCCTCAGCTTAACCCCGTTCCCGTGGGTCCTGTCGCTGGTGTTAATGGAGAAAAGGTCTCCTGCCTCTCGACACCCCCTTACGAGGAAGTTGTAGACTGCGATGAGGTCTCCCCTCAGCCTCCTCTTCTCCAGGCTGAACAGGCCCAGTGCCCTCAGCCGTTCCTCGTACGTCTTCCCCTCCAGGCCTTTCACCATCTTCGTAGCCCTCCTCTGGACACTCTCCAACAGTTTCATGTCCTTTTTATACTGTGGTGCCCAGAACTGCACACAGTACTCGAGGTGAGGCCGCACCAGTGCAGAGTAGAGCGGGACAATCACCTCCCTCGACCTACTAGCGATGCCGTGCTTGATGCACCCCAGGACACGGTTGGCCCTCCTGGCTGCCAGGGCACACTGCTGGCTCATATTCAACTTGCTGTCTACCAGGACCCCCAGATCCCTCTCTTCTAGGCTGCTCTCCAGCGTCTCATCGCCCAGTCTGTACGTGCAGCCAGGGTTTCCCCGTCCCAGGTGCAGGACCCGGCACTTACTCTTATTGAACTTAGAGTTTGTCTGAGGCTATTCTTTTTTCATTATATCTTGTAGGGGAAGTTTCAAAAAGATGGTTTAGCAACCTCCAAGAATGAGATTAGGCAAAATTATATTGATTGGCCTGGGCTAAAAAAAAAATGTTACTCTCAAACTTTCCCTCAAACATATTAGCCTGAGACAGACACCTGGCATGGACTTTTGAGAATTTTGAATATCCCCATGCTACAGAGCTGGAACTTGGTGTTTGGCAGATGCATAGCCTGTGTGTCACAGATGGGCTCTTTAACATGGTTTTGTTAAAAAAAATACATTTGACTTAGTTATGGTTTGCACATGCTCCAAAAGTCTTGGTAGCTACAATTTGGCACCTGAATTCCCAAAAGATTCTGTTGGCACAAAACATGAGTAAAGTCACTGAGTTCTGCCCAACAAAATTTTTGTATCTGCTGCTGACACTGTTCCTATGTGGCATGAATATCTTAACTTAAAACAGGTGTTGGTAACAGCATAACTTCATTTTGTGAGTGCTCATGTTCGGATTCCTTTAGTGATTTATTTTGCAGGAGCCTGTATGAGTTTGTTGCAATGGAAATGAATGGGAAGGTTATGTTTGGGACTGTGGAAAGTGTTAAGTAATGGTTACACTACATAACTACATAACTACTGTAACTTCCAATAGCCTTAGACTGAATTTCTGGGTCCCTTCCCTCAGCTGAATCCATAGGGCACTATCTTACCTCACAAGGATTATTCCTCCTCATAGAGGTGCCTGTAAATAGAAACTTGTTACATTAATGCAGGCTAAAGCAAAAATAAACTCCTCAGAAAATTAACAATTCTATCTTGAGAGTGAGGTTTGAGCAATGTGCATCAGCTAGGAATATGCACTGTATGACATCATAAAACAAAGGATTAAACATGTTCTCGCTAAGTGAGCACCTTGCATTCTGTGTACTGAATTAGATGAAAGTCCATGTTGGGAAGACAATGGGTGAGCACTTAATTAAAAACTGCCTGATAGTGGATACACAGTGCAAGGGATCAAAGAACAGCTATAGAGCCAACTGTAATCCTGCAGGTCCTAACATTTGAGTTCTTAATTTGACAACATCTACTTTCTGTGACTTTTCTATTTTTTAAGTAACGCATTTAGAAAAGGCACCTAGGAGGTGGCACGTTCCCAGCTGTGCTCTTGAGCATGATTAGAAAGTGGAGTGGGTAGCTTGCATCGAGGCTGGTAACCCACAGTGTTCAAGAGGGAATGAGAAAGCAAAATCTCCCTTGCAGATGAACTGGCAAAGAGAAAATGGAAGAGATAGCTCACAAACCCAGGGAGAATAATTCCCTCCAGCCAGGCAGAATTATGGTCTCGTACTCGGAAGAGTACTGTTTTGTTTTAGCAGCACCTCGTCTCCAGACAAGGAGCAGGGGTCAGTTGAACGAGGCACCCTGCATTCAGTACCCCTACTCTGTATGAAGATGCAGCGGGTGGAGGGAGGGAGGATAGGTGGATATGTGAAATAATAATGAGGAGATTTCACCAGAATAGCAAAAAAATCCAGACAGAGTCACTCAATGGTGTTCATTTCTTTCCTCTGCAACCCTTAAAGAGTTCCTCTGCAAGTGTTAGTGACGTTCACAACAGCTGCTGATAGAGTTGCAGCGACAGCACTGACCTCTGAAGGGCTAACGAGGGGCAGAGGGCATAACAGCATAAGCCCCTGTCTCAGACCCACCTCCAAGGAACCAAACAATCATTCCAGCACCAGCATCTCAAAACTAGTCAGTCATTGCAACTACAGCAAGATCATGATGCAGGTGATGGGTGTTGGTGAAGACAGTGTCCCTGCCAGCTAAGGGGCCGTTCAGCCACTGGAAGCAGGCTCATCTTGTCAGCTCCTCCGTTTTTCTTTGCCAGCCCCTCCTTTCCATCAGTGATTCATGTACTTTAACTACTCTAGCTCAGTATAAGTAACCTCCTTTCTCTAAGATTCTGCTCAGTGCTGCTTTTGTTGTTTCCTTTTTTCCCTGGTCTTTCTACTTTTTAAAATTTTCCATCCTTTAATCGCATTGTGGCTTGTTCCCTATTTTACCTGGCCAGTGACATTGCTCCAGACTACGATAAAAATACCATGTTTAAAAAAATCTTTTGTGTTAAGAAAGATAACTGAGGCAGCGTGTCCTCTAAATGGCTGATCCTGAAATGTTGCCTAAGAAGCACTGAGCCTATTTTCATGATTATTTCCTGCTAGGAAGATGTGTGGGGTAATAGAATATTTCAGAAATCTAGTATAAGAAAAATGCCCTTCTATTTTCTGTTTAAAATCTGAAAGCATTTGTGTAAGAATGTATTTTGTATGGAAATGCTGGATTCCCCATTAAAAAAAAGAAAAAAAAAGTAAAATAAATTCCTTAGCATTACTCATTTAGGGAAGAATTAAATGGTCTAGCAGGTACAAAAAAAGAGAAGTGTATTAAAACACTCTCATCAGTATATCTGCAGTTATATTAACTGCCACAATTAAATTCTATTGATTCTCTTCCCTTTCTCTGTGTAACACAAATGGAATTAAATTTACCAATGGTCTAAGCAGAGCAGCCAATTTATCTCTGTAAGGCAGCCCAGAACTCAAAAGCTATTATCTACTATATTGACACTGCAAAATAAAAGTATTATTTCCAAAGTTACAAGATGAGTATTTAGTTATATTAACTTGCAAAATAAAGTAATTTAATGTAAAACAGATAAAAAAAAAAAATCAAATAACTGAATTATTGTATTTGAAGAACATGCCTCTGTGGCCTTTGACGTAGTTTCCAAATATGACAGAGTTCCTTCTTTGCAAAATCGCCCTCACTTTTCTAATCTGCCTCAGTTACTGCTGAAGTAGGGGTACGTTTGTTTTCAGTCTGAAGGCCTAGCATAAATTACTGACACTCGCTGTGTGTTAGTTACCACACATTAGTGTGTGCAGGCAGTACAGCCCAATACGAACGTTGAGAACTGCCATGTTTTTTTTCACCTAGGCTGATGTGCAACACGCATTGCAGATATTGTTTGACTAGTTTATTACAGAATCCCACACATTTGAGAAGCTTTCTACTTGGTCAGCTTTTCCTTAGATACATAAGGCCAAATTTAAAGGGTGAAATAAAAATAAATGTATACCTGGTGTAGACATAAAGTTACCACCAGGGATAAATTCACTCCTAATGTCCTAACTTTGCCATTTATTTGAACATGAATTGATGGCCTGACTGTTAGCTGACTACATTTAATTAACCTTGCAGCGTTTCTTGGTAAATAATCAAGCTATAAACAAGACTTAATTTTCTTCTAAGCCTTATCAGTCCAGATCATTAAGTGGATTGTTACCATGGCTGAACAGATACTTTCCAAGGTAGAACTGGAAGAGGGCTCTACGCTTTAACTCTGTGGGTGGGAGGAGTGCTCCAGGCCTTCCTGGCCTTTTCTGCTTGGGTAGCGGTGCCTCAAGAGACTGCAGCTGCCCGTGCCTTGCAGCCTGCCACCACCTCCTGTTACACAGGATGCTCTCAGAGCCTTGGCAGGCACTTTGGAATAACGCTGGCGTGCTGTGACTGCCCTGGAGGGCTGAAGCCTCCTGGAGAGGAGGCTGCCCTGAAGCAGGCCTTCTTCAGCCCAGCCTCCTCTGCTGCCCCTGGGCTACTGCGAGCTCAAGGTTTCTGTAGCAACAGGGAAGGGGAGAAGATGGAAGGAGGTTGGCAGCGCTCCCAGGCACCCGAGACCCAAACGTAGCAGAGGATACAAGCCTTGCCCAGGGCACACTGGCCAGGCTGCTATCCTGAAAGCAGGCGTGGGCAGCAAAGCAAAATGTTCCACTCAAATTTCTTATCAGTTCAGTCACAGAGCCATAAGCTGAGACTCCCTTGCTTCAACAACCACTTTAAAGTAAATTAAAAGCTAAGTTGTATGCAGGAAGAGAGAATCAGTCCAAAGCTATCCGAGCACCCATAATTCAGCCTCTTTGTTGGGTAATTTATTGGCAGCAGCCCGACTGTTTGGAGAGCTGCCTCGTGAGAGCCTGCACAAGGCACAGAGTTGCTAGGGTGAGTTTAGAGAGTTGTAGAATTCCTTTTGCACTGCGTTCTGTGTGAGACTGTTCTAGCCCTCTGTGATGTTTAATGCATTTCTAATGTGATTTTATAGGGGTCTGTTAAGTGCTCATAAGTTTTGACATGAGGAGAAAAAAAAACATTACAAACTTTTGGTCACGTGGTAGAACAGCAGCGCTGGTCCTGCAAAAAGAAGCTCAGTAGTTTTTGGTCTTACAATTTGATGCTTTTTTAATACTCCATTTTGAGATTTTCTTTGAATAGTATCTTTGCCATTGTTTCTTTTTCAGGCAAATTACACAGATCCCCAGAGCAAGCTGAGATTTAGTACTATTGAAGAATTTGCCTATATTCGGATGCTCCCTTCAGATGTGGTTACAGGATACCTGGCTCTAAGGAAGGCAACAAGCATTGTTTCCTGAACAGACCAAATATTGTTGTGTATGACTCCTGAATGGTTCTAGTTTTGAGAATCACGACGGAAACTGCCTGCAGGATTGAGGTTCTTTAAAACTCTCCATGGATATTTACATCTGGAAGTAGTTGGTGATACATGGATTTGAATGAACATACGGTTTTAATTTGGATAAATACTTGTATTTGTTAGTTTGCCAACTTGTAAGCAATTTGGTTTGGTGAACAGAATAACTTAGACCTTAAGGATATGGATCGGCACCATAATGTCCAAGTTATATCAATTTGTTTAGAGCAAGGATTTCATCCCTACCCTATATATTTTATGTACTGCTCTGGCTCAGAAGAAGACACGGCCATATGAATAAAGGGAAAGGTACTAAGATACCCCAGCTTCCAAACCTGCCTTGCAGATGTGCTTGCTATTAGTCTGCGAAGAAGATATTGTCCCACCTGTAAAAATGGAAGTTAAAATACCAAGTGCTGCTATTGCAATGACTGCTAGTGGTACTGAGCACTGTGGAAGTGAACAGCTTCACACAAATATTTACACTGGAGTAATATCAGCATAAATAAAGTTGGACTCAAACTTGGTGTAAAATATCTTAAGAAATATGTATAATGGAACCAAACCAAATCACCATGCAACTCTTAATTGTGACACTTTGTACTTTTGAGTACTTCATTCCACAACCCAACTGTTCTTCTGCCTCTGATAGTTAGTACATAATTATTATTACTAATCAGTACAAAAAAGCACTTATTTCCCAGATTTTTTTTTTATATATAAAAAGATGCTATAAAAGCATGAATTCCACTGCCCAGCGACATTGTGACACCTCGATGGTCTTCATCAAAGCAAGACCCCCTAGGTGATGACACTGACCTTTACAGCATGAGGTACCAGAAGAGCATGTGATAGTAACTGAGGGCTGTCACCCTTCAGAGGAAGGAGAATGAAGAAGGGTTCAGGCTCTTGCTGGGGAGTGACAACTATTTCCCAACAGCAGAAATTATCATGATTTTCTGAAACGAAGCTTAGGGAGAAGTGGGCAGAGATTTTTCTATCCGTTCTTTCCTTTTGTCCTCTTCCTCAGGACAAGCTGTTGACCTGTTTTCCTCCACCTTCTCCACCTTTGCCTCAGCCTAGCTTTTGTCAGGTTTTCATTCTTAATGCGGACTCCAAGTTCAGTGTCAGCCATCCCTAGCCTCCAACCTGCCGCTTGTGCCTCTTCACTCGCGTACTATCCTGTAGCTGCAGCACGAGCCTCACTCAGCTCTGTGAGCCGGTGGGCACAGGCCAGGAAGGCCCCCAGGTGAGTTACCACTTGCTGTGGGGACGCTCTTCTGCTGTGTGCAGAGCTGCCAAGTGCTTCGTGGCAGAACTATCCCATAGCTGGTCAGCATGAGACCATCTGGATTGCTGGGGGGGCGAGACACTGATCACCAGCAAACACAGACATCCTCACCTCACCCAAGTTCCTCTGGGGATATGGGGGACTGCACAAGATCACCTCTTCTCTCTGAGTGCACAAGGAGCACACAGTTGTGGCTAGCTAACGCCTAAGCTGCATCTTGAACGCACATTTCAGTAGGAATGATAATTATTGGAACAGATATTTTCTCATTGAAGGAATAAATACGCAGAGTATTATTAATGCTAGTTTAATTTCAGCTCCAAAACAGGAAAAATCACTTAACAATGGGGTACATTGTTCAGTGAATGCATGTAGGACTCATTCCTCGGTTTTTGTGATCTAGTATTTACAAAAACAAAGTAATTTTAAAAGTCTTTGACATGCTTACAATAGATCCTTCAAAGCCCTGGATATCAGATAATGCTATAACTGTATCACAGAACAAAAAATAATAGGACAGGATATCTCTCTTCATGCCAGTAAGCATCCAAGCCACATTCTCTTTGTATCCGAGTTTTAGAATGGCTGTTCTAGCTTACTGTACGTACTGAAGATGTGTTTATAAGATAAGCTTAACGTTGATAGGAAAAGAAAACATGTAGAACTGCTCTAAGATCACTTTTGCTTTAAATAAGCAGACACCAGCTATAAAATCAGATTTAACTCACTTGTTCTCTCCCACAAATATTTTTAACATTCTTTGGGAATGAGTGCTTAGGAGCACAGGCTCCCTCGCTATCAGAAGCGCTCCAGGCATTCCCGCAGTGCATGTGGAGGTGTTACTTTTCTCAGCTAATTTCTCCTGAGCAGTGTTTATGCATTCCATTTTCAAAACCTAAGTGTCGTAGCGAGTAAGTCAGCATCAGAAAAGTAAATATGGCTTCGGTTTAGCACAAACGTTAATGACTCCTCTCTCATTGCTTTCTAGCCACACAGCGGCTACTGAATTCCCTTTTCCTTCCTTGATTTTCCCTTTGTTTGCTACAGCCCCTTTTCTTTTTCTTAGTTTGTGGTACCCCACTTACTAGGCTATGCAGAAGTCATGCCAAAAGTGACAGAAGGCAGCTGTGAGAATCGTGCAGCATTACCCCGATCAACAGTAGTTTACAATGCGGAACAATTAAAATATATTTGTTTCAGCAGGAAACGGAGGACAGAAAAGATCTAGTAGCCAGCGTGTACAGTGTTGATCAGTCCTACTAGGTTCTTTTGGGGAATAGCTTTTGGGCCTGCTGGTCTCATCGATGGCTTCTGTCAGAGAACTGACAACACCAACCTTGCTGTGCATAGCAGAAAATGTGGATATCTGTGCCACAGAGGGTTTTTGAAGTGTTACTGCCAACTTTAGAAGATCTGAAAATTGAGAAGTATATTCATATTTAAAAGTACTTACAGGACCTTATTTAGATAACTATAAGGAGTTGGGTTTAGATCACAAAGAGGACAAAAGAAAGGCATTTGAAAAGAGAGGCGGTGACAAATACCGTTTCAGACCTGGGGGAATATATTGAGGCTAAAAGCACTGTCACACAGGTAAAGCAGGAAGCCAGCAGTCCCAGCAAGGCCCATGCACAAACGTCACTACCTGCGGGGTATCACCTGGGTGTTGCAGGCTGCAGACACGGATGGCTTCGCCCCGTTCCCTGCTGGTGCTGGCATCACAGCGCGGAGCTGCACGCTGCGCTCCCGCAGACGGCTGGCCCACACTAATGGGAAGCGAGCTAGCGGCTAGCAGGATGCAGTCCAACTGGCAAAGCCCTACCCTTACTCTTTTTGGAGGGTGGAAAGCCTTTCCTTGCCTCATCTGTCCTGTTCCTCGGAAAGAGGAAGGATGTTCACTTGGGGCCAAGCTCCTGTTTTTCTGCGCAGCTACATGCCCCGCACACAGTGTGGAGGCTACAGAGACGGGGCTCGCCTGCAGTTTACAGTGGTGCTTTTTAAAACAAAAAACCAACTGCAGTAGCTTGCATTTATCTGGTGCTTTGGGTGGATGTGCCTGCTCTCTAAGCTGGAACAAAGCAGGCAACTGCCTCTGCAGCAGAATGCCCAGGGCAGCAAAACCACCGCAGCTCTGCCGCCTGCTTTGCTACAGCCAGAGCTCTGCGCTCTGTGCTCCAGGGCCAGCGCTGCCCAAGGGAAGGGGCCCGCCGGGGGCAGCTGAGAGGAACGAAGCTCTGCCAGCAGCCGTGGTCGCTGCTTCCACCCTTCCCATCCCCTGGCAGATGGGAGAGCAGGATCTCTGGGGCTCGCTCCCTGCTGGTCCGTCCGGCAGCTCTGAGGGAGCTTCATGTCTGAGGGAGCCTTTGCCCTGCTGTGCCTGGGTGAGGGATGGGCTTGGCCTCAGGTGTTGGAGAGCAGCTAAGTTTAATTCAGAATAGCCCTGCACCAGCTCACGTTGGAGCTCCTGCATTTTGCTGTCCTCTATTTCCCTGCTTTCTCCCCTCACACCATCCTGGATCTCTGTGGAGTGCTTTGTGTGACCTTCTCCAGAGGGCAGGGGCAGCAGGCACGTGCAGGGAGATGTGCCTTCATCCCCTTCGATGGGGACCTGTAAATGCTGTAAATGTCAAAACCCGCAACGTACAAGGAGAACAAAGGTAAGCAACAGGGAGGAGGACTTTGTACTAGTGAAAAACATCAAAGTAAAAATGAACCTGTATAAGGTTAAAAAACTATTGTAAATGCATTAAGAAAAAAGCTCAAACTCCCTGCACGGTTGTAATTTTTTCCTGAAGGAGTTAGGTAAGCTAATAAATTAATCCAACTATAATTTATTACTAGAAGACTTACCATCAGGTTTTAAGGGCTCTTACAGTCTCTAATGTATGTGGTTTACATACCCAGACAAAACAGCACATAGATTTTCTGAAACACTTCAGGGAAGAAGACTTCTACAGACCTGACACTAGGTTCTGGGGAAAACAAACAAACAAACAAAAAAACAACCCTACTTTGTGCTCTTTTAAACAAGAACAGCCAAGTGGTATCTGCATTACTACTGAGCACTTCATTCACTCTAGGATGATGATACCACCATTATTAGAATTCACAGAAATCCCTTATTTTCCTCATTTTGGTATGCGTGTCCTGATTACAAACCACTTTTCTCTGCCAGGTGGGTGGGCTGTGACAAAGTAATATATCTTCATGTAATAAAACATTTCAAGTCCATTTGGTATTTGTATGTGTTGCTTGACTTAGATTTCTATTATCTGAGAGGCATTGCAGAGCCCAATCTTTTCAGATGATTACACTATTGTAAATCACACCCTACAGTCAACAATAGCAGTAATCTCTTGGGAAACCTAATAATAACAACTAACAAACTGCTTAAACTGCTGCTAAGTACTGCTTGTGTGGCTGCATATGGTTTAAGACCTTTGAGATCACACGTGTTGAGTATGCAACATGGTTTTCTCCCACACAGTAGCCTAAAATCAACAATCGCTACACAAAATCTTACAGGCAGGCTGGGTAAGTTCATGCTGAGGCTGGGGGCTTGCTGCTCACATGTTCTCTGGGCACTGTCTCCAATCTGTTGCTTGCACGCCTACGGCTGCAGCTATCACTCGACGCTGGTACACCCAGCACGGCGCCACAAACAGCAGCTGGTTCATGGCTATCTGGAGTCCTCGTCAACGTCCCGGATCTCCCATGCAACAGTTAACTCTTCTCTCAGATGGAGAAACTGTTTGCAAGCCACTAACCACGCACAGCACGTGTGAACAGCATCACTTTTCTCTGCAAGCCTCAGAACCAAAGCACAGTTGGCATAAAACCAGGCAAGTAACCTTCGTGTAGAAGCTTCTGTACCAGCATAGATCACACACAAGCAAGTTCTCAGCATAAAGTTGTGGAGCTCTTGAAGGCAGATCCCTACCTGTTAATGGGAAGAACAGGTAACGGGGAATGACTTGAATGTTGGCTGGGACCCCATTTACACCCTAAGGGACAGTGGTTTTACTAGATGGCTGCTCAATTCCCTTCTCCCAGGAGGTGGAGATGGTTCTAGGAGGTCATCATAGACACGACCACACACTGCCTGCATGCTGCACCTCAGCTCACTGGGTTCATGACTGAGAGAAGAAGAGAGGGGACAAATTAAAGGGATCTTTTAATGGTCTGGTCTGTTGGCCCAAATCCTCTCCCATCTTCCAGCCTTGATAACCTGGATCCCCACGTGCTCATAAAAAGGGAGGGAAGGTGAGACCCCACCCAAACAGGGGTTGTTTGCGTGAAACCTTTGGGCCACGGCTGCTTACAGAGACGGCCCAGGGCAGCTGCACAGCAAGCACCTCCCGTCCTGCGACCACAGCTGCCTGCCTCGCCAGGTGCCGAAGTGCAAGTGCTGTAACAAAGAGAAATCATTTCCAGAATACTCTGTGGGTGATTTGTAATCCCCTGAAACACAAACATGGCGCTGTGGTGGGTTTATATTTGGAATGGAGGACGTAACTGGGCCATATCTGCCAGATGTGTCATAGCCGGTGATGCAGAGTCAATGCCTGCCGTCGTTCTCACGCGCCCAAATGACTGCAGCAAATAGGCACAAGCCTTGTTCCCCTCGTGTCAGACGGGCTTTTGTTACTGAAGCCAATGGCCAAGCACGATCAGCTGGATATTTTTGGCATCTCAGAACCAAGATTTTTTGTTTGTCACCCTTCATCTTGTACCAGGCTGCGCAAAATATGAGAGCTAAGAAATTAGACAAGTAACTCATTTCCAGTGTTACGTGAACCCTTCCTGTGAGCCTGGTAAACTGAGAGTCACTAGCACCCTTTTGGTGAAATATGAAGTGTGCCAAGCAGTGCCCTGGCTTCACCTCGTGCTTTCATAACCCTTGGGAAACAGCATGTCAGACCACACTGGTCTCGGGGAAGCCCCAGCTGTGGACAATTTATTTCAGCACCCGTCTCCACATCCTTCTGATGTATGTAATGGTGAATCAGGAGCCAAACTCTACATGGGCCTTGATTTGTCCTTATGAAGGACAGAGAGTGCAAAACCCATCCTTCCTGCACAATTCCTGGGTACAACATCATGGGGACATGCAGACCTCTCCAGAGCCTTTGGGTAGTAATCACCCCACCACCACCACCAAGGCGTGTTTATATCTTTCATAAAAAATAAGCCACACTGAGGATTTCTAGGAAAAAAAGCAGCAGAACCCTGCTCTTCCACCTTTCACACACATGCTCTGTTCATTGTGCTTAATGGCTTCCCAGTTAACCCCTCTAACTATGAATTACAGTGACAGGAGGGGAGACTGCACCCACTGCAGAACACTAACACAGTGCAGGTGGTTCGGGTGCTCTCTGGAGAATGGGAGGGGTGCCTTGAGTCCGTGAGATGGGAGAGGAGACTGACCCTGTGTCAGAGAGCTGTGGAGAAGCATCCTCACCCCTGGGCTGTTGGATAAGGAGGGCAGGAACTACAGCAGCATCCCTGTCCTGGCTGTATTCCAAGCGAAGGCAGTAGCCTAACAAGAGCCTTTTGCAGCGCAGTCTGGAAGGAGACTCTGCAAACACGCACGGGGATGGGTGCTGCATCTGCTGCTGGAGAAGGGAATGTGGGCCAGAGGCTGGCACCGAGCTGCTTCGCTCTGTCGAGGTGACACATCGCCGGGCACGCTCCCAGCAGGGTTCAGATGTCCGCGTGCCGTCCAGCAGTCAGTCAGCCAGCAGCTGCGTGAGGATACAGAGGGCTGCAGGCCTGGGCTGGGATTTTGACCCAACACCCTGACCAGCTCATGTAGCACGCACTTCGTGTCAACAAAATAATCCCGGTATTGGTACTGGATCAGAAGTGGTGAAAGCATTAGAGGAGAAAAACATTAGAGGAGAAGCTTCAGAGGGGGAAAAATTCAAGGGCAGACGGGTCTCGTAATTCTCCCAGATCTCCTCTGCCTTCAAGGCCATGCCCCTGCCAACCCCACTACCTTCTACTCCCAGCTTTTCCAAACTTAGGTCACAAGCTCAAGCCAAGACACCGGACAAGGTTAGAAATCCTGTTCTCCAGCATACATGTCTAAGCAGTTCTCAAAAAGCACAGCCCAAATCCAGCACTAACAGGTATCCTCAAGCTCCTCCTTTGCACCTCTGTAATGGGAGTGGGTGGCCAGGTTTTGGGAGGAGGGGGTGGCCCCTGGGGGATGGAGTTGGGGCTGTAGGATGCATACGGGTAACAGATGCAATTTTCTGATCCCCCCAAATGAATACTTGAAGTTACAGCTCATTTTTTTGGTTCAAAGAGGCATTTTTTGTTCACTTTGTCCTAAAAACAAACACAAGTTTGATCAAGAATCTGAACCACTAAGAAATGAGCTCCACAGCACAAGCGGTAACACCACCTTCCCTGGAAGACGATGCGATTCCCTCCACCTCCCACCCCCCCTTCCTGCACCAATACAAGCAAACAAAACCAGCCAACCAACCAAAAAAAACCCCGAACATAATAACAAAACTCCCTCAAACCATCACAGCCCTGTGATATTAATCTTAAAAACAAGGACAAATAATGATCAAGTTATTCAGAGGAAGCATTCACATGGAGATCTGCGGAAGCTACTTACTGGAACTGGAAAAGAAGCACTAGAAGAAGAAGAAAAATCCAAGTGGAAAAGCAAGAGGAAAAGTTGAAACAATAGAAAAGCTAAGGGCACACGTTGCCAAAAAGACAGCCTTCTGCAAATGATAATTGAAACCCCAGGGCAGGCCAAACGCAGGAGCATCCCCTATAGCAATCTTGCTGTCCAAAAGACCATTGAAGCAAAGCCTAAAAGGGAATGAGTTCATCAGGAAGTCACGAACGGCTTGCCACAGGTCAGTGCAGCCATCCTAATATATCAAGTGTTTGCCATCAGCAGGCATACTTCATTTCTTAAACTGTACAGCTACCCAAGGCTACGCAGTCACCATCAGAGAAACTTATGAGAAGAAGCGACACACACAGGCAGACCTTCCAGATTTTACTGTCTGGCATTCCTCTGTTCTTACTACTCTCCTTCCTGCCAACTTGTCTAGATTAAGGACATTTGGCCCCATGTAACCCTATCTATGTACAAACCCTTAATGTAAACACATGCATTGCTAAGATTTTGCCAGAAGCTTGGGGTGCAGCAGTACTACAGGCTTATCTTTGGCCATCTGTTAAATGACTTCCTCTTAATTCAGTTAACAAATTCTCACCTCGATGAGCCACAGGGCCACAAAGGAGGCAGGTATTGACCTTGGGCTCCTGCAGGACAAGGCCCACAGGAGGTGCTGGGGATGGCACGGTGGTTACTGCCACTAGAGCACTGGGGTTTACCCGGAGATCCCTTTATTTTTCTTGGCTCAGACTTTAAATTTATCCATACAGAACACACACAAGTTTTGAATAGCACTCTGTTATAGAAATAGCACTAGAAAAAGTATTGTACGTGCACACACACGGGGGTGCACCTTGTAAGTAGTTTATGGTAGTTAAGCAAAAGCTAAGCAATAAACTCTGATTTCATTTGCTAAAATATAAAAACTAACGTTGCTAATGAGCCACTAAGAGCTATTCAAAAGACTGCCTATTAAAGAAAATCTTGCCAGGATGCTAAAGTGGCTTATAGCCATCTCGGGTATCTGGGGAAGAGTGAAATGGGCCTGGTGCTTTTGAAGTTCTGTGGGGTTTTGAGAAATCCAGACATCTGCATTTTAATCTTTGGAAAATCCTGAGATCAGCAAGACTATCGTCTGAGGATTTAACCACAAGTTGGACCCACCTCTTCACAAGTCTAGAAGTCTTATGATTGTTGTAAAAATCCTTTTTCTTATATGTACACGTAACGATGGGGTTTGTGCTGTAAAACATTTGTCTTCAAATGACAGGGTAAGAACATGGTATCTCATGCTTTCTGCATAACCGAGTACTAGATGCGTCTCAACGACTAATTCAACTAACTGCAGCTCTTCACCTGCTTCTTTGTCTGCAATATTTTTATGGCAGCTGCTTGTGTCAGGCCAGTAGCAGCCGCAAAATGAGCAGTGTGAGCAGCACGGAGGCAAGAACACGCATCGCCACGCCATCGAGCAGCAGCCAAGCACAAGCCCAGGAGGAAGAAACTCCAGCGAAGCGCAGAGCTGATGTCCAGCAGCTTCGGCACCTCCTGGCCGTGTACGTACGTAGCAGTGGTTTTGCTGACAGATGTGCTTTTTAATAAGTTGCACTTTTCTCTCCCGTTGCTGTTTCTTTAATATTTCCACATCAGTGAAGATGCAAATGCAGACCCTAATTTGCGAAACATTTGAGATTTTGAGTTGAGCGGGACACTGAAGTAACTACCCCTGTGAGCAGGGATCTCCAGCTAGGTATGTAGTAACAATGACTTCCCTTTTGATAAAAAAAAAAAAAAGTAAATAAAAATGAATCATGTCAAATGCTCAGATTTACACACCCCTTCATACCTACTAATCTGCACAGCCTTAACTGCTTCACACCTTCCTAATGTTTACTTTAGCTTCTCACATCCTCTGCTAATCAAGCCCGATTTTTCCATGGCACAGGCTGCTATCCTGAACTCCTCTAGAAGCTGATATGACACAATCCCCTTTGGAAAATGCAATAAAACATGGGCGCACACCCGATGGGATATCGACAGTAATTAGAGTCACCGCTCATTAAAAAGCGAAAATAGGTGGCTTGTGCTGTAAGGTGAGCTAGTGAGAGCTACGGCAGCAATACTGCACTGCTCCATAAATAAGAGGAAAAAAACATTAAAGCCATTTATGGCACTCATTTCCAACAAAGGTACTCATTCCAGGTATTTAGAACAAAGAACGCAGTGTATTTCATCTTTTTTTTTTCATCTTTCTGCTTCTAGACTGGGCAAATTAACATTGTTTTCTTACCACAAGCCTCTGGAGACACTACATTTTGAGAATGTTTTTCTGAACACTCGAGCTGAAAAAGAAATCAGCCAGCTACTGAGCTTTAAAGGAAGGAGGAAGGCAGTGGCATCTCTGTGCACCTTAAAAACAAGTTATCTTGCTACAAGCCACGCTTGGTGGACAGGGGTTAGGCAGAAGCACTGCAAAATCATCTCCCTCCGACCCAGAGCCAGCCTAGCTCATTAACACCAGTATTTTAGCACACCTCATGGTGGTGATCTTAGGTGAAAAGACTTACTGACTTCTTCAACAAGCCTCATGGTTACCCTGCCGTACCTGCATGCTGAATGGGAGCAAGGAGAGCTGCCTTGTGCAGCTGCTCCACAGCCACCGAGCATGACGCTGAGTGACCGAGGCCACCTCAAACCACGGGGACACCAACTCCATGACAAAGGAAATGTCTGCACCGCTAAAGGGAGAAATACAGAAAGAGGGAAGAAGCACGACCGTCACCCCCTCTGGGCTGAGGCAGGACCCTGTGCCAAGGCCAGCCCCAGCCACGCAGCTGGGGAGCTCAGGGCCATGTCAGCACCGTAACACATCTGCACCAGCTTCCCAGGACACACAGATGCTTGGCTCAGTATCTGCCGGACAGGCTGATTTCCTGGGGAAAATAATAATAAAAAAAATCCCCTCCCTGGCGTTCCCCTGCTGTCAAACGCAGGAAGGAGCCATCTGCTGCATGAGCTCACAGGAGCCATGCCCGCAGCTGCGCCGGCTGCAGCGTGCGCTCGCCGCTCCAGGCCGTGAGGCCCGGTGACACAGTGACATTCCTCCCGGTGACATTCCTCTGCCAGCGGGGACTCCAGGAAGCCGCCTGTTTGGCTTGGACACAGACACCCTTACACAGACACAGGTGGCCCCATCCGTGGAGGCACGGGGGCGATTCCCCTGTGGACTGTGAGCCCGGTGACAAGCAGGCCCCTCGCTGCGATTACAGCTCATGAAGGTCCTCATTGGGGTGCCTCCATCAACAGGAAGAGGCAAAAGCTGACTTCTGTGGTGCATTCGGGGGAAATTACGACCCAAGCTTGGAAGCCACGCTGCGGCTGACACTTTATTTCCACCACAGGCTGGGCCAAGGTCCCGCTCCCAGCTGACCCCGTTGCAGGAGGCAGGAATCTCTCCTCTGCCACGGGAAGTTCCTCCAGAGCAGCCGGCTGAAAGATTTACTCATTAAAGCAAGGGCCATCTCACACGGCATGCAGTTGTGATTTTAAACTCTCCCTCAGCTGTTTTTTTCCTATATTTTTTCATGTTTTTGCGGTAACCCCCTTTTTAATGTGCTCGCTGCCATCTTTACCTTGTCTTATTTTGTTCCGCTGGAAGAAAGAGTCATTGTATTAAACATATTTAAGGGAAAAGGAAAAACAAGGATTCAAGCTCGTGACAGTAGGGACTCCTTCCTTTTCTTGCTGGCCTGCACACACTTCAATGTAATTAATCATTTTATTCTGAAAAAAAATTAGATGAAGACCTAATTCCACCAGGCCTGGGGCAAACAACCCATAGGCTGGCTTGACCATCACCCTGGAAATCGCTCCTAACACAGACTCTACCACAACAGTGCCATTTGATTTGGGTGCAGGAGGGACAGGAGGGAGATGCTCCCATTAATTATGATGAATGCCGTGTGAGGTCATATCTCCGGGGGGGAACGCACGGACAGACGCTTTTCCTAATGGGGAATAGGAGAGGTGAGTCTTCAACAACTTGCTTCAGCAGCTGCTTCCCTCCTGCTTCTGTATGTGGACTTGAAGCCTCCTTGGCCACAATGAGCAGTGAGTCACGGCTTGGAGCTCCTCTCACCCTCACCCCCCTCTCTCCTTTTCATCACTGGTCTGGCAGTGGAAAGGCTCCCCGCAGGATCTAGGAGCCAAATCCTGCTGGAACTGCAGTTCTGTCTTGGTGCTCTCATCCCAGCTGCTATGTTGGCTTCTGCATTTAGGAGCTGCTTAAATTTCCTGCTGCCTGAATAGGATACATTTCTTGGTAGACAGGGAGCCTGTGATTGTCAGTGAGACCATGGCGTGAGGAACTGAAAGCCCAGTATTGCACAATGGCTTTGTATCTCTGCTAAAGGTTTCATTTGCAGCTCTGTTCTGGAGTTAAAGCAAGTTCACTGCCAGCTATGGTAACTAAAGTATTCAGTGAGAATAATTTATTTTACTTGATGCTTCTTCTGACCACAAACGGGTAACATTTTTTGTAGTCTTTTCTTATAACCACGTAGTGAAGAGGTTCAATGAAAACAATTTTTGCCTATGGTTTGCTGAATACTACCAATACCACAAAGTATTTTTGTTCAGGATTCAAATATGCTGTGTGATTGGTCACCCACGTTAAACAATATGGTTTCTATTCCCTAACCAGTTCCCTACAAAGGCCAGAACTATCTGGAAAAAATCAAAAAGGCACTGAAAGAGGATACAGGGGGAGAGACAAATTGCTGAATTTTCTAAATCTCATCTCTTTCTTGCTAAAGAAAGTACCTTATGTAAGGCTGTACACGTGCAGTTCAGCCTTTAAAAGACCCATGTTCTTCCTCCACTTGCAGATAGACCTGTCTAGGTGGTGTTTCACTCAGCACGTCTACTCAGAGTCCTGTCTTGTGCACACATGCTTTGAGTTTTTATTGCAAAAGGTGTGGACAGGTCTCAGTTTGGCTTAATTTACTGCTTTCAAATCTAAATGCCAACATGAAGGTTCAGAGAGATGCTTACTTTCATATGGCACATATCTCACTATTTCACATATTTACCAGCTCTGTGAATCGGCCATCTCTGCTTTACATCATGCTGCGGCTGGCTAAGTGAAGCACTCCAGGTGTGCAAAGCGCACAAGACTAGAAGGCTATGCATCTGCCTAGGTCCTGAGGCATCAAACCTCATCGAGCAAGCAGTTCCCCTCTGTCACCCACTCTGTCACTGGAACAAACCATGATGAAGCAGAAGCAATGTCTGCTTTCAGCCAAAGGACTGCTTTTGTGCACCTCCAGAACCCCACAACCCATTATCCTTTTCTCCAATGCCCTGGTACTCAAGCTTACAAGTTTTAAAAAGCATTTTAAGATGCAATCACCAAATAGCAAGTTTAATGTCCAAACACAAACAATAGCACTCTCACAATGAGCTGAACTGTCCGCTTTGTCAGACAGGACTGTCCCAAAAACCTTATCAAAACTGCTCTGTCTGAGACACCTTTGTATTTTATTTGGTAATGCAAGCTCTATGACTTTTCATGCTAGAGGCAGCCAAGGATATTTAAACTCACAGCTTCCACTAGCTAAGTGTTATGTCTAAAACTGTCAATCAACTTAAACAAAAAAAGCACCCATATTTTGAACGTTAAGGTCTGCACTTTGCATTTATGTCTGGTGAATGTATTGAACTTTGATGTAATATAAATGCTTGGCTTTCACATGGATATAACAAATCTCAAAATATTTGAAAAGTTCTCAACATGAACATAAACAGCTAGCACTGCAGTATGTGGTAAGTTCTCAATAATTTCACAAAACAGATAAGGAACCATTTACTCTAATATAAATCCAAGGAACACAATTGTTACCGGTCTTTAAATGGTAGTTGGCTCTGACTGCTTACTATCTATAGCAAAAACGTGTCAAGCCTGGGCAGTATGGATAATGTTTAAAAGTCTATGTTTCATTTATTTAAGCTTGCATGAGCATACTTTAAGAATGAACACTAGGCTCTTATTTTAGCCAATATTAACCATAGATATATATATATATTTAGCAAAACCATATTTGCACTTTTAATATGTATTTTTCTCAAAATGTGCATGCTGCTGCACAACATCAGCGATAAGAATGATGCATGCAACCCCCAAGACAGCATGGCAAAAAAAAAAACACAACAAATGAGAAGATACGCGGTGCTGAGAGTCAGGTACTGAAATACACAGCCTTGCCAAACCTCTGCTTATGTAACCAGCTGTTTGAGAGCATTTTGTATGGTAAAAAGATCAAATAACAAAAGCTGAGTACTGTCTGCCTCTGTTACTTACGCAGGTAATCCTGGGGGGGCTGAGACAACATAAATACTGTGTTACATAAATGCAAGTGGATGTTAAAGACTCTACATGACTTTCAAACCCTGCATCACAACCTCTACAATATTCAAAATGGTTCCTCAGATAAATCATATGGCCATCATGGAACACCGTACCATGGAAAAATTACATACTCTAATGAGGATTTAGTTAAACAAACCCTCTTCTGCATACCAGGTAGCAGATTACATAAATGAAACCCTTAAAAAATTGTGAAAGAAAGAAACTAGCAAAAGTCTGCATTATCCATGCAACAAATTCCAACAATGACCATTTAAAGTGTAATACCAGCAGAAACTATTAGCAAAATACATTTACTGGGTACCAAAACAGAAAATACATTATCATTTGCTGGAACCATCCAAAATAAATATCTGCCAAAGAATGAAACTGTTTACATGGAGACATTCCTATGGGGCTATGTATTTGACGTTTTTTCTTCATATTGGTATTTGAACTGGGTCACATACATTCCTGTTAAGATGACATTTTATAACATATTTATGGAAACTCATCCTGTCTGCCACATCTTGTTTCAATTAAAATTTGATCTTGAAACAAGACAGAAGGATGGAAGTGGTGGGACCCTATGGTACAAGCTACTGATGATATATTAAAATTTTATGCTGTGCTTTGAATAGATGGGAAGGCTTGCAGGAAAATACCAACACAGAAACACTGCCCTGAAAAACCTGGAAAGTGTCCTTCTATAGCAAGAGTAGAAGAGTCCCTGACACCTTTTCTCATGCCATCTGTGTGCTGTGCTCCTAAGCCTCTATATATCATGAATCAGTTCCAAATCTACTGGCCCTGCAATTCCCACTTCTTTTGCCATTTTATATTATGTTTCTTCCCCCATTCATCTGTTTGGTTGTTGTCATTTCTGTCTCCAAAAAAAAAAGAGTGCAAGACCACCATCCAGTTTGGAACAAATTTTCCCATTTCAGACTTTTATTTAAGGAAAGCTCTTGGTGTATTTCGATTTCAAGCATGCTTCTGGGATGCAGATAAGTTCTTCTAAGTGTAGCTGAACTCACAGACCCTGTCTGGTTTGTGATTTTTTTTTTTCCAGTTGAATTCCATGCCCCTTCCTTCCATCCCAGTAACTCCATTCCACCTCTCCCACCTGCTGTGACCTCAGCTTTCCCAGTGCTTACCATCAGTTCTCCTTTCCACAGGTCTCCTGCCTGCAACATTGCCTCTGGCTCCCTCCTGGGTCCCCTTGGCCCTCCCTGAGTAGGAGGGAGCTCTCTTCCACATTTTTGGCTGGCTGGAAGTGATGTGTGTGGACATAAGCAGGGCAAGAGATGAGGTTAAAATTGTGAGGCAAGAACAATAGAAAGTTTGAAGTGCTAAAGTGGTGATCAGTAAACTTACAGCTGCTGCCTCCCCTCCAAAAGAAAGTGTCTTCAGGCTGTGTATGGTTCAGTTCAGACTTCTAAAATAGTTGTGCTCTTTCTCAAAAGTCACTGATATTTCTCAGAAGATCTGTAAACTCTCTGGTCACCCTTCATTTTCAGAGAACCAGACAGTTCCTCAGTACCTTGGGACCCTCTGTCCTCTCAAGTGAGACGGAGATCAGCTGGCACAAAACCTCCTGGACAAGTGGTGGAGAGAGGTTGCGCTGTACCTTTATGTAACGCAAAAACACCGACACTGCAGCTGCCGGTGCCCTCACCCAGCATTCATGTTGAGGAGCCAGATGACTCAGGAGCATTGTCCCCAGGCTGCCAGAAAGCAAGCCTGTGTCCCCTGTGCATGTCACTTCCCTGTCCCGACTGTCCCCAGCAGCTGCTCTGCACCCATCCCCACGCTGACCCGAGTCCCCATGACATCTCCCTTCTGCCTCTCACATTAGCCTGGCCTGCTGTATTCCCTCCTGCACACACACTCACGTTTCCTTCCTCCATTCTTCTGTCTCTGAAATTAGTCAACTTTAATGTTTTTATGTTAATTGCTTTTGAATAACAGCCTTTCTGGAAAACAAAAGGCTTCCCAGAGTATTGGTTTCCTTGGAAGTGTTCCCATGGCCAACTAAAAGCTGAAATAACAACAATAATAGGAAAATTTCCACATAATATATAAGACTTTTACTCAACAACTAGAGAAAAGGTTGTGGGTTCTGTTTGGGTTTTTGTTTGGTTTTGTGTTTTGCATTTTCAGGTCAGCTTCCTCCCCTCTGTCCCCCTAATCTCCCACTTCCCCAGAGCTGCCAGGAATAAGGAATAAAGCGGAGTCTCACTGCAGTCCCCATTACAAGGGTGAGAGGCAGCGACCATGTCTACTGAGAGCACCCTCAGTCAGTAGGGGCAAGGAGCTGCATGGCACAGCCGCCTGCCTTGGCTTGTATTCCTCTGTTGTTAAAAGGAACAGGAAATGATGGTCATTTCTAAACCGGAAAAATTTGCAAGAAAGCTTCAACAAACCACAAGAAACTAAAACGCATGGCAACAATCACAAGGCTCATGACAGAAGTGGAAAAGCTGACAGCTTTGATTCATGGCCTGTTAAAGGTTACGATGCTGCCATAAAGCACTATGGAAACAAAACCGCAGTTTTAAACACTAAGCAGGTAGCTGCTTCAGCAAATAAACCCAGGCTCGCTCTTTTTCACGTATTTGTATGCAAGATGGTGGTGAAATGGGGCTGGCCTCAAAAAAGCAGGGAGGCTTTGGGGTGGGGGAAGGAGTTGTGAGAGCCAACTCACTCGCAGAGCAGTGCATCCCCTCTCTTGCTTGCCTGGAGCCAAGCCAGAGGTCAAGGCTGCTTAAGTCTGCCTTACCCTACCTGCCGTCCTTCTGATCTCTGGAGCTTCTTAATGCCTCTTTCCACCCTTGGAAATGAGGGTCAAATGACAGTACTTGGACAGTGGCACAACCTGAGCCAACAGCAACTCTACAGCCAGTCCGAGTGGCTGAAGGATTCATAACCACATAGATGCTCTCCTACCTTTGTGTCTTCTGCCCCGTCAGTCACTGACTTGAAGATATTCTGCTATTTCTTCTCAGCTTGTTCCTCCTCTGTTATGCTCCACTTCCGCAAACTTCTAAAAAAAATCATTTAAAAGGTGCTGTAAAGGAAGACACAGATTACACTCATCTCATTTCAGCGTAGGATTTTTCTCACAGCATGCACATAATGTTTGTTAACTTCTAAAATATCACAAAGTACCACAATCTCATATGTTGAGTTGGCAGAACGGGAGGCACAGCACATCGAGACCCAGCTTCCACAGCGACTGGCACGCTCGCGGGCTTGGCAGGAAAGCCGCTGCTGAACCATCTTCTGCGAGCACAGAGATTTCCCCTGCGGGGGCACTGGCACAGCTCTGCACGGGGATGCCTGCACATGGGGCTGCCAGCAAGGAGGGGAAAAAGAGAAGGAGTCCGTGCTCATGGGCCCACCTTCACACCACCGACACCACAGCGTGTGTAGGGCAGAGAAAGGTAAAGCAGGGGACCAGGTGGGATTTGGTGCTTCAGAAATCTTTACCTTTTGACAGGGCTAAAGGGCTTCCTAAAGATCTTCCAAGCACATTTCCATGCAGAGGAACACTGGTAAGAAAGCCCTCACCGTGATGTTTCTGAAAACCAGTTGCTTCTAAGTCAAAGAGGACATGAAAGGGAGGAAGAAAGGAGTCCAAAATAACCTCAAGGAGAAGAGAGAAAGGAACACTTGCAAGTGAGAAGAAATCAAGCCCCAGCCCACAGCAGCCCTTATAAAACAAGCCCTGAGAGGCTGCAGGTGGTCCTTTCCTCCAGCTTTAAAGGAACAGCTTGCAGCAAAGCTGCTGGAGCTTGCGTGGGGCATCAGCGCTAGGCAGGGACCTCGCCAGACTAGTCTATCAAACTGAGCCCCCAAACCAGAAGATATGTTTTTATTCCTTTCTGAAAAATATTTTCTGCATTCAGTGATAGCCACTGTGTGTACTGACACCTCCATGAGCTTTGTGAAGCTGCCTACCCAGGTTCCACCTGCAAAGGGTAATGGAAGGCGCCCCGTCAGCCATAAGACAAACAGCTCCTAAAATGGGGACCTACACAGACAGTATTTTGAGAGTGACCCAGTTTTTAGAAAGGAGTTTCCATTTCCTTAGACAAACAGCATTAAGGTGTTGCTTGCACTGCATTAAAAAGGAGGTAAAAAGCTTGCCATGAACCTGTTACACTTGTTTGATACCCACTGCCTGTGCACAGATGTGGATTTGAGCCACTGCAAGGCTGGTAAGACAGAGAATGATCACAACATCTACCAACTCTTGAAGTTGTGTTATGTCAGTTCAGGTCCTGTTCTTTTTGAATATGTGGAGCTTTGTATCCAAAACTTGCCACCAAAAGCCCCAAAGTCTACCTTGGTAGACTCTGCTGATTCTGGTGGAAGTTGGGCACTGATGGACAGAGACTGAGGTGCCACAGGGCCTGGGCCTGGTGTTGCACCCGGCCATGCACACAGACATCACGGATCACCAGGGGTCCTATTCCTGAAGGTATTTGGGCTTTCAGTGCAGTCACCGGGGACAGTTTCCCAACTACTCCAGGGCCATCATTCTGTAGTGGCTTTCTCCTTTCAGATCACAGCAGACAGGGGGGATGGAATCAATGTGTATCTTAATTTTATGCCTCTGAGTACCACATAGAGTAAAGATAGATTCCTGCCCATGGCAGGGGGGTTGGAACTAGATGATCTTTAAGGTCCCTGCCAAGCCACTCTATGATTCTGTGATCCCCAGGGTATGCAACAGAAAAGAGAAAGCCGGAGAGAAGAGCCAACTGAAAAGACAAATATATGTGAGCCTGAGGTTATGAGTCTATCGCTGCTGGGCAAAAAGCATTTATTCATTCAGAGATGGGAAAATAAACAGAAAAATCAATACTCTGTCCCTCTATGCTGCACATACCCAGAAGAAAATAATTAGAATGCATCTCACTGCTTATCATGTGCAGCCTTAACGAAGCATAAGTGCACTGTGCTCTTCCAGTACTCCACAGTCCTGGAGCAGGGACAAATTCCTGTCAGACACCGGGACGGGTGAAGTAGCCACTTTGGCTTTGCAAACTCACATGAAGCACTGAGAGACAGCCACCAGCCCTGTGTAAGCACTGCCGTGGAGCTTGGACTGCCTCCTGGCTGAGTCTACATCCAGCATCGAGAGAGCACAGAGGGCCTTACGGCTCCTGCAGATGGATCTGCACGCTGGCAGTGGATGTTTACTGCAAGGTGGAAAAATGTGGAAAGCGGTGATTGTGCCTGAAGATGTGTAGAGATCAACAGCAGGACGGGACTTCAGTGTAACTATCTTCATCACTGTAGGATTTTGCTCTTAATCTCCCCCACTTGCCAAGAGAAGCTATAACCATCTCAAGCTATTTCAGTTGGGGCTGTCTCGATGCTGTCAGCAAACTGTTTGAAGTTCCTGCAATTGAGGGATAAGCAGCTTTTATGCAGAAAAAGCTGGCACTTCATAATTTTTAAAAACTAAATTCAGACATCAAGCAAGGAAGTCTTTAAAAGCTGCCACTGATGCAGATTTTGTACAAAGAATGACTGCTTTTCTCTCAATTTGTGGAAAGGTAAAAAAGTGGCTCTCTCCCAGCCAGCAGGCTGAAAGCAGCTACGGGCTAAACCTGTCACTCCATGCTCAGCTTAAAAAAGATGTTGAATATAAATGTAGAAATACAAAAATGTGTTGGATGACAGGAAAAAAAAAAAAAAAAAAAAGAAAGAAAAAGGTTGGCAATACTTTCTAGTAATTACCATTAAATATAGCAAGTAATGAATGCACGGTTCCGTGAGACTGCCTTGCAGAACTGTCTTAGTGGCAGCACCTTCTCTCCTTTACGTTTCCTCCCTTTCTGCTTGTTCCCACCCTCCTCACACCGCACACGCCACAGCCAGCTCTCCGCAGCCCTGACCACACCTGGCAATGCGCAGCCCGCCTCGGGGCCTGCGTGAACACAACAAGGAATTGTGTTAATCCTTCGCGCAGGTTGCTTTCTCGGTGACAGCTCCGGACATCGGCACAATAGTGGTTTATTAGGTGTTGGTTACAGACTGCTTAGGAGGTGCTGTGTTGCATATCAATGCAGCCGGCTCTCCGACGTGTTCTCCCAGGCAGCAACTGCACGGCGTTGCCAGCGGTATGCACTGGATGCAGCTACTTCACTGTACCTAAGCCAGGATTCAGTCTTCTACTGATCTGGGAAAAGCATGAATGTTTTCGGATACAGAGGTGAATTGTGTTCCACTTGTGTGCTGTACATGTATACAGGTGTCTAATTTAGAGCAGTTTCACCTCGTATCACTAGCATTCACGTATTGCAAACAGGACAACTGAGCAGAAAGTTTGGGAATGTTTTTCATCTCATGGATTTAAAAAGAAATACTTAAGCAGCACATCAGTTACTGTATTGAACAACAGGCTAATAAACTCTAGTATTGCATATGCTATATAGTAAAAGTTAACAATCCCTTATTCTTTAGATTAAGTGTCTTCTCTCACAAAGCATACCCGGAAGGACTCGGCAACAGTATTTTTATCATCTATCTAGGTACTTATATGGCTCCCATCACTGCTGTATCTGGTTTTATCATAGCTGTGAAATACAGAGCCATAGAATCTAATACAGAATCAGAACCATGAAACAATGTTTGCCCAACTGCTTTATAACCCAACAAAGAAAAGGAAACGAGAATCCCAAAAGCTCCAAGCCCTTTTTATGATGCTGAAACACTCACCTTCTAAGTTATCGATAAAAAATTGCTATCGTTAAGATTAAGTTTGAGCATCACCTGGAAGAAAGCCACCACTTCCCAAGAGACTGTGATGTGAGCTACAGAGAAGGAGAGTGTGATTCCCATTTCTTCTTTTATGAAACCCTAAAATAGAAAATATTTGTTCTATTGACAACAACCAATTGGTATAAGTGGCTTCTAATTTTGCTTCTGTAATAAAATGGGAAGGAAGAAACGAGAAGTGCACACAAGAAAGCAAGTGGACGTACATTGTATCTGCTATGACCTGCCTCAGAACAGAATGGTATTACCTTCTTGGGGAAGACCTAGTTCATTTTGGTCCCATCATTATTAGCATCTTTGCAAAGTAAATGCAAGATGCACCACTGGACATGGTGTTGCACTCTCCGCAGAGATACGTTCAACAGCACAAGACAGTTTACTGTGAAAGAATTGAGACTGTGAGAACATGAAGCTTTCGTACGCCTTCTCTTCTTGTGAACACAGCTTACTTTTAGTAATGGCTCATTTCAGACAAAAGCAAGAGCATGGTTTTTACTTGAACGATGAACCAGGCAGGTGAAGAGGCTCAGTCAGTGTATTGGGTTTATGTGGCAAGGGTTTGGTAGCAGGGGTGTTGCAGGGGTGCCCTCTGTGAGCAGAGCCCAGCAGCTGCCCCATGTCAGAGCAGAGCCAGCTTCAGCTGGCTCCAAAAGGGACCCGCTGCTGGCCAGAGCCGAGCCAGGAAGCAAGGCTGGTTGGGCCTCTGGGAGAGCAGATTTAAGGAAGGGAAAATAAAATAAAAAATAAAAAATAAAAAAACTGCTGTGCTACAGCTGCTAGGGCAGCTGTGGAGGAGCCCCCGGTGGAGCAGGTGGATGTGGCCTGGAGGAGGCTGCGGCCCATGGAGAGCCCCCGCAGGAGCAGGCCCCGGGCCGGAGCTGCAGCCCGTGGAGAGGAGCCCACGCAGGAGCAGGGGTTCTAGGGGGAGCTGCCGCCCGTGGGGGACCCGTGCTGGAGCAGTTTGCTCCTGGGGGATGGACCCCGTGGTACGGAGCCGTGTGGGAGCAGTGCTTGAAGAGCTGCTGCCTGTGGGCAGCCCATGTGTGATCAGTTGGGGAAGGACGGCATCCCGTGGGAGGGACCCCGCGGGGAGCAGGGGCAGGCAGTGACTGTGAAGGAGCAGTAGATGACAAAGCATCAGGAGACTGACCACAACCCCCATTCCCTGTTCCTCTGTGCTGCTTGGTGGGAGGAAGTGGAAGAGGGTAGATGGGTGGAAGGTGTTTGCTTTTAGTTTCTCATTGCTGTAGTCTGTTAGCAATAGGCAGTAAATTAAATTAATCTCCCTGCACTGTTTTGCCCCAGATGGTAATTGGTGAGTGATCCCCCTGTCCTTGTGTCAACCCTTGAGCCCTGTGCATAGTATTTTCTTCCCCTCTTCCTCTGAGGAGAGGGAGTGAGAGAGCGGCGTGGTGGAGTTCGGCTGCCCAGCAGGGTGAAGCCACCAGGGTCAGGCAATGCACAGGGCCGGTGCACAGGACTGCCAGCAGCGTGCAGGAGAGCAGAGACGTGCTCCAGGGAGCAGGGCTGCACACAGATCCTGAGTGGTGAGACCTAGTGTGCAGCTGGGCGCCTTCAGAGCTGGGGACAATCTGGATGGGAGGTAAAGCAGACTGGTGCTCGGCAGGATATACGTTGTGGATAGGGATGTGCAGGGAGAAGTACGTGCAGTAGCAGAGAGCGGCTGGGCAGAATATGTACATGATATAAAATCCGAGGGAACACTCTGCTTGCCTAGAGGACAACAGCTGCCATCCATACAGGGATGCATTAAGACTCTCCCCCAGGAAAACTTCCTCAGGAACCTTTAAAACAGGAAGGCTGTAGACTGGCAGCAATTTTACCACTAGGTCAATGGAAACATGGAGACTTCCCCTTTCTGATCTTACTCAGTTATAGACGAGTCATTACTTTGTCAGGGATCTGTCTCAGCTTTCATGAGAGTCTCAGACAAGTTCTTAGTCTACAACACGTCTAGACAGCAAGACCACGGAAGAGCCACCCACCAAAAAAACCTGAGGCCTGAGCCAGGAGATGCTGAGCAGACAGCATCACGGCTGGCCAGAAACATGTGAACAAGAAAATGTAGGGCATGAGACAGAAACAGTGCTTGTAAAGTCAGTGCTGGGTGTAACGCCAATGCTCTGTTTCAGATGACAAATCTCACATATGCTGTTGTAAGCTTGAGTGACCAGTCTGCAAACAAAATCCATGGTACTTGATTAAATTAGAGGTCAGAACTTTTGGTTTATCCATGGAAATGTCAAAGAGCAAGAGAAAAAGGAGGTGTTTTTTCACAGAGGAGATGGCTCCACGAAGCTGCTTTTTCAAATCTGTGGAAGTGAAACAAAAACATCACCTGCTGTGTTTGTTGTCCGTTCTCCACTTCTGAGCAGGGGCGGAGGGGAAGAGAAAGGGCTGCCAGATGCTCTTTGGAAAGCAGCAGTGGGCAATGAGGAGTTGGGCTCTGCTGCAGGAAGACCATAGAGCTGGAAGCCCTGTGGCGAGGAGGCACAGGGGAGATACGGGGTGAGGGCTGTGAGATATCATGGGCTCTGCAGCAGGGCAGGTGGGGGCCCTCACTTCTCAGTAAAGCCTGTTTCAGAAGTGGTGACCCACGTACTGCACTGCACAGACTCCCTCTCCTGCCCTTGCTGGGTCTGGCAGCTGTGTCAGCCACGCTGAGCAGAAGTCTGTTTGTACCTTCAGGTCTCAGCCCAAGTGACAGAGAGCAAGTCAGACTAGCAGAAGTGCCTACTGCTTCCAGGGCAGGGATCAGAACCAAGGACTTAAGTAGAAGCCCTGTGTCTCTTCTGTGATCTGAGGCCAGCTCCCTGGAGAATTCAGGGAGGAAAAAAAAGATAAAAATATTCTGGCTAAGCCTCTGTGTCATGTTACTGCAAACACCTTCTGTTCTGGACTATGCGGTTGCTTTCACAGCTGGGAAGGGGATATTTTTTGCCTTAAATAAAAAGAAATAAATGGCTGGACTCTTTTGAGCATGCTTTGGAGAACTTCAGGAAGCCACATGAAACAAAAAAAAAGCTCACTATCACACCTCTGGAAGCTTTCCATGGCTCCTTGGGTGTCACCATGAACTAAGTGATGTTGTACACTCACAGTCCTCTGATGAACATAATTCATCCCACAGAAAACCTCTGACTTTGGTCAATGGAGACATCTTGATCACGAAACCACATCACCTTGGGGTTGGCCCTGGGTGTTCAGCATTATAGCGCTTGCATCAGGCTCTGAATTTTGAAGTGACCACCCAAGCAAACTTTCTCCTTTCTACAATCTACCTCAAAGACTGGACAAGAAGATCTAAGAGGAAGCTAAAATTTGTCGGAACAGGTTCAGCAGAACTTCTGCTTTCATAGCAGGAGATAACGGGCTCAGACCCCATACAAGGAGTAAACACAGGAAGTAGGGAACAGACAGCGGGTGCTTGTTCTCTGTACAGCAGTCTTCAACTATCAAAAATTTCCCATGATTTACTTCCACCAGAGCAGCTAATTCTTTGTTTTTTCTTTTAATGGATGCCTCACCAAACGGCAATAGTTCTCTCTTCTGTCTTAAGACAACTCAGCCCCAGGAAGAGGCTGGGATCCTTTTGCAAGGCTTAAAAATTGCATGAAGGGGCTCTGGAGAAATGAGGGGAGGAGGGGAGGCATGTGGCCCTTAGCTGCTCTCTCCCCATGTCAGAGTGAAGATTCAGAGGTCTCCTTCCACACACAGATGTGCAGGTAGGGGCGGTCTCACTTTCAGCTGTTAACACTTGACTTGCATTAAGTAGAGGCTGGGGGGCTGGAGCATCTTAATATTTTTCCTTCTTTTCACTCTCACATTTTTTAAGAGACAAGTGATTAATATCCTGGGGCTGACCCTGGTCTTGCACAAGTGCAACTTGGACTTCATTGATGTGGATTTCCTTTTATACTGGAAAAAGAAAAAACAACAACAACAAAAAACCAGAATCAGTTTCTGCCCACAGCAGCACTACAAAGATTAGAAGAAAAAGGATTGTGAGTGCCATAAGACTAAGTTGTCATAGCAGCATAATTACATTTGAGTCTACTTTGTACGAAAGCAGACTGCCAGAACCTCGTTTTGGAGGGAGAATCACTGTCATGAGAAAAAGAGAAGGCTGCACTGCTCTGTCTAAATTGTATTAGACAGCAAACAGCATTTGGTTCTGCTTCTCCCTGCAAATGAACCTCCGTGTATGAAACCAAGCAGGCCATTTTCATTTGTTACGAATTCAGAGATAGGTAACATGAAACACTTCTTCGCAGAGTTTGAGGAAAGGGTATCAAATTGTAAGATGCAGCGCATAACAATCTATTAATTATAGATGTGAACAGTGTTTTCCAGAGGTTACATTTTCACTGAATTAAAATTTAAACAATGATGAATTGGTTAGGTTGCCTTTCCGTTGAATAAGTAATTTCAGTAATCATGCGAATATAGTTTTATCAACTATCAGTACACACTCCCTTGTAGATGCAATTGTTTTTTTTTAAAAAAAGCACAGTATCCAGAAAAAGACAAATCAAACCAAAATGCACCTTGATTGCCAGTTCCCCGATAAGCAGACAGGCTGGCTGCTCAGCAAAGCTTTTCGTGGCATACCCCAAGGTGACATTTCTTGTGGATGCTAACTGGCAATTCTGTACACGGGTTTCCTTGCTGGAAAGCTATCCTGAGGGGAGAGACTCTCCCATTGACGCAGGGCAATATTCACACCACATCCGCAGTCTTTAGGAGCAGGTCGGGGTATAACTTTCTTCCACACACCTAGAATGGGAAGCTTAAAATCATCCATCAGAAGCTGCTGGGGTGGAGGCAGCAGGCAGCTCTTCCCTTTTTGTCTGAGAACTTCGCAGCTCTGAGGACACCCGTGAATAACCTCGAGTCAGCAGGACGGAGCAATATATATATGCTGCTGTCAAGGCAATCGCTTTCAACAACTTTACGTAACTTGGGTTTGGTGTGACTAACTTGTAAGTTGCTTTTTATAAAGAAACAGACGTTAAGAAATGCAAAAACTAAATGATGAAAGCTTGATTGAGTTCCCACGCCCTCCAGACTGAAGAGGATCACAAGCCAGGCAGATACCGTTTCTGTTACAACCTGGAGTAGCTACAGAGCGTGGCAAAACTACACAGCCTGCGTTTTAGGCTGAAGGTCACAGAAGTAATATAGGGGAGACAGTGTCAGCAGGGAAGCGGACAGAGTATATTCAATAGGAGAGACTACATTATAGCTACCCAAAACTCTCATCCAGAGTAAAATAAAGCTCCTCAGTAAACCAACGTTTATTTATTTATTTATTTTTCATTCGCCGCTGTCGTTTCTTTTTCAGAACATGAAGGCTTTTTGTTTGGTTGATTGGTTTGTGCAGTTTATTACTTGTGAAGAAAATCTTTAAAGTGAGAAAAGGTGTAATTGATATGGTGTCTGAAAATAGCACCTATCATAGGCTGAAATAATACTCGTGAATCATAAGCAGCTTCATCTGTCTCCATCAGACATTCACTCTGAAGCTTCACTGTGACCACCTGAGCGTCAACATCGTCAAATATTTTGGGGCCAAAGCACACATTCGAGAAATGAGAAGTTTCCTGCCAATCCTTGTTACTATATTGAAGGCTGTAGCTATATTTATATACAGCCAATATTGTCTGTGCCGCATTTTATTTTCATGGTATGAGTAAGCAGTAGGTAAAAACAAAGAAGAAAACACCTACTAGTTATCTCTTGAATTTTAGAGGTCTGGGAAAATAGTCTGTCACAGATTTCCTGCAAGATCCTGACATACTTTCCCCTCTCTGCAGATAAACATGCACGTTACGATACGTCTTACAGGCCTACCCTTTGTCTATTCATGTAGTTGTGCAATCATTAACATTATTTACCTCTGAGTTAAACTTCTCGACTTCTGGGGAGTGACATTAAGAAAAATAATTGTAAAGGTCAAGTCTGAGCTCTATTCTTTCTGTTTTTTTCTTTACAAAATGTAGAGCTGGAGATTTCTGATTATTAGGTCAGATGTTGTTGCCTCAACTGCAGTCCTGCCGGGGTGGAGCAGGGTAATAATAAGGTGACGACACTGGCAGTCAGCACAGCTGCCAAAAGAAGGCGAGACTGAGCTTGGAGCCACTCCATTGCTTCTGCAAATCTGCTGCAAGTACAAGCTCCTCGCGAGGCCTGGTGGAGACCCTGGGAGCTCCTTTAGGGCACCCGCAATGAGAGGAGATCCCACGCATCCACCTCCCCGTGCAGTCCCATGAAACATGGGGGCGATGAGGACACTGCGTGGGGGAGATGGAGGCACTGCATTAGCCCTCTTCTTCCGAGAACAAAGCGTTTGCTCACACCTGTAGCAGATTATTATCCCCTACGCCTGCTAGCTGTGTCTGCTGCTGCCGCCAGGCAGCAGGCACAGGCCGCCCCATGCCCCAAAGCCAGCAGAAACGCTGCCCTCGCTGGTTGCAGCCAGGAGCCAGCGTTGTGCAGACCCTCACGCACATCACAACCTGCGTTCACGTTCACAGCCACCGTGAAGACCTTCCATCCAAGCACCTAATCGTTACTGGGTCCCCCCCGCAGTTCTGCCCCCCCTCCCGCCCCAGGACGAGCCCGAGCTGTCGCAGTGCCCTACTTTCTGCCGTCGCCCAGATCTGCCTCCAGCTCCAAGGACACGGCTCGACCTGCAGCCTGCTCGACCTGCATTTCTTCAGGTTCACTCAGTCCTTGTCTCTCACGACCTCATTCCTGGTTCCCCCGCACGGTGTTCTGCCAGTATCTGTGTTTCCGTAGCAGCTCGGTGCATCAGATCAGGAGACTGGCTCAGCTGGGACAAAAACGCGTTACGTTTTCCTGGTTATTTTTCAGCTGGTTCAGCTTCCCAACTTGGTTCAGTGGATGGCCACAGGAATACTCCAGCAAGAGGCCGCTCCAGGGTAGGGACAAGCAGCTGGGGCCAGCAGTGATTTGTCTGGAAATGGATCAGCTCCTTGAACCATGTCTCAAGATGACCACCCACGCACCAGTGCCAGCACAGGGGAGGAAGCAGGAATAAAAGGTAGGGGAAGGGGACCTGGCCAGCTGCCTGACTTAATCAAACCAATTTCAGCTACGAAAAAGGAGCCTTCCACCTGCTGTCATTTACTCTGGTTTCCAGAAAAATCACATTAAATTTTGAGTAGCTGGACACCCTCCAAGGAACAGGACATTATAAGCATTTCTGTATCCGCTGTTGCTTTGTGAAACCTAATAAAGATCTTAAGGCTCGCCTACCTTTTCTACTCATATACCTGATGTAACATCAACTACATCTTCATACAGAAGTGGTCTCTGTTACTGTTCACACTGGCAAACACAACGAGACCAGTTATGGCCATGGGCTGCAAGGCAGCTCCTGCCTTAAAGGATTCAGGACCTAAGGAGACTAGGAGAAAAGAGATCAAGAAAATTATTTGGGATAGTGAACTCCAGAGAACAGCAACAGCAACTGAAGTCATAACTGAAGGATGGGCAGAGTTTTGTCCAAAGCTGTAATTTCTCACCTTTGGGCTTGATGATTCTTATTTGCAGCAAGCCGATCTGGATCTTGAAATAACTTAAATACACCCAGATTACCAAATGACCTCTATTAACGTAGCTAATTCTGATTCTCGTGGGCTTTTCCCAGTCAAATATAACCTAGCATCTGCTTGCAACAAAAATAGATGACAGCACTTCTACATGCATGGTGCAAGCTGACTCCCCCTTGATATTTAAGTAACCCTCAAAAAAAAAAAAAAAAAAAAAGACAGCAGATGATCTTTTATTAGCCTGTGCTGTATTTATTGGTGTACCGAAGTACTCAGGTGAGGCATCGGCTGCGCAGCAAAACGTGCCCTCTTCCGCAGCAGACACATCCACGCGGCGAGGAGGAGGATGCTGAGCGCTGTGCGCTGTACGGGAGGGGAGCACAGTGACTACCAGCTAACTCCAGCCTGCCCTGGTGATGAGCTAACACGCCGTTTTCCCCGTGCTGTCAAAGCCTTTGTCACGGTAATAGCCTGTTTCCTCTTTTTGTTAATATCTCTGTCAGGAGAATGAAGCAGCAGAATTGAAAGTGCCACGGTGTGTGATAGCAGGGCTCTGGTGAGACTGCACTGGCAGCGTGCTGTGTTTTGATTAACTGGATGTTCCTCTAAAATTTGTATGAAATTATTTTTCCGTCGAAGCGCCGGCTGATGAAGAAGGAAGGGCTGGCACTGACCGAGGCGAGCTGCGTGCTCGTTCGGGACCAGGCAGGGGCACTCGGGTGCTTGTGTCTGCTCTGGCTGGGAGAAATCGCTCTTGCCCTTCCAAGCCACTTCCAGTTCCTCCTCATCTCTCTGACAATAAATGGAAATCGTGCCCTGACGCATGAAAGGTATTTTGGAATGGAACCCGGAAGCCCTGGAGTTTTACAAAATCTCTACCAGCCTGGCGAGCAAACCTCGTGTACCACCCTATACCTACAGCCACCGTCATCCTCGCCAGATGTAAGCCCTGCAGCACAGTGTGTGCGTGTGCTGACTTGTGCACATTTCTCTGGTGACCCAAGGTCTTGACAAGGTCAGTGCAACACCAGTTGCATGCCTACATGCCTCTCTTGTGCCTCTTCTGCTATTATGGCCAGCAAGAGGTTTGCTAGCAGAGGGGCTCTGATCTCCTTGCAAAGGAGCCCTGTGCAGAGCACTGAACATGGCTTAGACCTCTACAACTCACTGTAGCAGGACAAATGATTGCATCCACCAGATTTCTTTTTATTGCCTTACTCAACTAAAAA